>CAXAMN010017891.1:555255-645260 GCA_963970005.1 Durusdinium trenchii | reverse complement strand
TAGCGTGGCACTTGTTACTACTAGCTTCTTGTTACTACTAGTAAGGCACCTGTTACTACTAGTAAGCCACCTTTTGGTGACAGCTTCTCTCACTCTGAGTTGTCCAACCCTCGCCCGCGACCGGCGGGTTTAGCTGATTATTTTTTCCCCATCCAAAGACGATGGGTGCCTCATACGCACAGCTGAGATGGACGGCCAATACACCACTTGAGATCATTTGAGGGCCGGACTGGGATTTCTGGATGCGGCTGGCTACTCTACAACCTGTGGACATCTCCAGACATCTCAAGACTAGCAGGACTCCCACGACCCGATTCCGAGCCGCAGGGGGGGAACGATCGATGAAAGCGCCATCATGTGCTGTTGTTCTCATCGCCGAGCTTTCTTCAGGTACGCGGCCTCTGCATTGTGATGCATCGTGGCTGCTCTTGGCGCTCAATGATTCGTGAGCTGGACACTTGAGGCTGTCCTGCTATGGTGGGAGGGCGCAACAGAGTACTTGGTGCAGTCTGGAGAAAGCACCACGGTGAACGATGAGAACACAGTCGTGTCATTCTCTCAGCTCTTGCTCATCGGGGAGATTCATATTTAGCACATTCATTGCTTCATTTTCCATCCGTGATCCAACATGCCTAAGCTTGTTTTGTTGACCCCCATCCAGGCAAATTCTCCAGAACCCATGCGTCATACAGCCCAAAAACACCTCCCCCTTTTGGAACCACCATCCCGACCCATGAGGTGCTTGATCCGATCCTCCCACGAAGAAGTGGAGGTCCGGAAGTCCTGAATGCCGGTGGGGCGACCTGGGATGACCTGGGACGACAGGTCCCAACTGGCAGGGCAGCAGACTGCAATGAAAGCCATAGACCACCACCACCCACGTGTACCAATACGGGTTTATGGGACTTATATCATATACATTCATAAACCAATGGGATTGATAAGCAGACTGCAATGATGTATAAGTCCCATAGACCACCACCATTGATTTAGCCTATGCCTGTCTCTGGGAGGCCAACACGTTTCAGCATGGCAGCGTTGCTTAGGATGCTTAGGATGCCTACGTATCTCGTTCGTGTGGACAGAAACTCCGCAGCTGTCCTGGCTCAAACGTATTGGGCTAGAGAGTTGATTCTAAACGCAGTTGCATCCTCACAAGCCACAAAGATTGACACGTTCAGCAGCAAGATAAGAAGTGCCTCTCACTAATGACTCAAACTGCGACCTGTAACTGTAATGAAGCATGCAGAACACGGGCAACCACTCTGGGTGATGCGCCCTTGTCTTCTTTTTGCTTTACTGACTTCAACTGCAATCCATTGTTCTTCATGGCCATGGATGCCGTGGGTGTCATCGCCATCCGGATGGGAGTTAGACAATTTGTATGACCTGCACTCGTCTCGGAACAGGAAATTCCCGGATCTGGGTGGCACCAACATCTGAAAGACTCTCCATGACTCTAGCATTAGCATCTGGGTGCTTTGCCATGAATCAACCCAGGATGGGACTCTACGGATCGCGAACCCCTTTTCCACCCTCCGACCTGAACCGGGGCGACGCCTGCGTCCCCCGCGCCCCGCGGCGCGGCCGCTTGCGCCAGCCCTGCGCCGCGGCGCTCGCCATGGCGTCGGAGGCGCTGAGGAAGGCCGGGCAGGTGCAACATCTGGCGGCCATGCAGGCGTGCAGAGAGGGTGACCGGGGTGGAGGCTTTGAGACTGTTGTAGGGCGGAGGTCTGAGTTGGACCTCTAAGAATGATTGACCTTTTAGATCCTTGCATCAACCGAAAACCTAGCTTATATGGCTGTTTACCTTCAACCATATGGGCGATGTTCCGCAGTTTTTCTGGGCGATGTCTTGGAATTTCTCCCTCCGGACATCAACAGGACCAGTTGACCAGTCTTCTTGGACTCCTGGAGTGAGCTTGTGCTCTGCCCGGATGTGCGACAGGATGCCTTGAAGCAGTTCGACCTCCCTCGGATTCGCGCGCGAAGGTGGGAGCCTGGCATGCCGGTGGAAGAGGCGGGCTGTCCAAGGGGGTAGAGCCAGACCGAGTGGTGTTGACTGATAGAGGCTTTTGGTATATGATATTCTTTTGGGATGCTTTGCTTTTCCACGAACTTGATGACTTAATGATCATTGGTGGTCATTTGGGCCATGCCCAACAGACAGGAATGGCCTTGAACATGGCACCGTTTGATGGTGTTTTCCCTGATGGTTTCCGAACCTTCCGTCCGCACCCTCTCGGTCTGTTGGGGCTAGCGGATCAGCCGGTGCCAGGGCTGGAAGCTCATCCATTGGATTCGCCATGGCCAGGCCGGGGGCTTTGGGTTTCACCTCGCCCACGACCCACGACCCACGACCCCCTCTCTGACCCACGAAAACCCGCGAAAAGGGTCGGGTCTCGATGAAAGAAAAAAGGAGGAGGAGTGGGATTGCGTTCCATTTCCATTTCCTTCAGTAGAGGTTAGTTACATCAGGTGTACGGTATATTACGGTATATACCTATTACATCGATCCTTTCAGTTATGGTGGTGTTGTTTCAGGCTTATGTAATATTGAGCTGAATGCATGAAAAAGTAGGGCGTTAAACTTAGAGAAGACCGAAAAGGAGGTTCTACGAAACAATGATAATTTTGTGTTCCTATATAGTAATTACTGCATAGGCTTTATATTCAATGGCGAGTTAGTAGAATGGCCCGATCCATTGCCTCCTACTACTACCCAAAATGTGTAGCATGCTATGACACATCAGACGGAATCCACGAAGCACTTTGCCCAAAGCTGTCACAGGTTTCGAATGAGTCTGGCCAAAAACCAGGAACGCAGGTTTTGGCCAGTCTTCCATGCCACGTTTGCTGGACATACCTCCAATTCGTGTAGGTCGATGGGTCACAGGATGTGCTGCAGGGTTCTTCCAGATTTTTGCCTCCTTCCTCCTCCTGCTCCTCCTCCTCCTCCTCCTCCTCCTCTGGGTTCAATTCGGGTGTGTTTGGGGTCCAAGCGAACCGGAACTACGTCGGGGTCCACCGGATGCATGGCACCACCGGGCCACAGCCTTGGCAGGGCTACCACAACTTGTTGGCGGAGGCCATGCGCTCGGTCGGCTGTGCTTTCTCCGAGCTGGGCGACTACGAGGAGGCCACCGGGGGCGCCATCGATGGATCTGTGCGTTTCTGCGCTTCTGCAGCTGGGGTGCTTAGGGTTGATGGGATGGTTGTGGAAGACTCGCTTTGGTGGCTTTGGTGGCCAATTGAGCCTTTGATCTCCATAGCACTGGAATGGCATGGTTTTTTTTGTTCTGCTATGACGTTTCTTGATCAGACTCTGTCCCGGTTGGGATACCCCTTTCAACAACGCCTTGAGGCTCGAGATGTTGCATAGGCAAGAAGCATCCGATTCCCAGCAACACTGATCATGGAATCATGGGAGGTCTCATTCAAAGGCCTTCGTCTTTGAAGTGAATCAACCAGGTTGTTCAGGAAAAGAGAGGGGAAGCTATCCAGATCGCAGTAATTTGGACTCTTGATGACTGCGCCCCCCAATTGAATATTTTGAATTGAAACACCTCTCCATGTGGGGGTTATTGATCAAGAGTCTACATTATCCAGATGAACATGGGTCCATGATCAATGATCCAGTCATCCTGCTTTCCACCGAACGACTGGTCGTGGCAGTGACCAAAGGCGAAGAAGGCGGCCTTCCATCCATACGTCAACGCTGCTGGGCTTATTTTTGTTGTGTTGTTTTTATCATTACTTTGGGTGTGTAGCTTATGGGTTGGTGGAACATAGAACTTTTAAGGCAGTGATTTGTTTGTAGAACAGGTTGCTTGTTCCAGTATCGGCTTGCCTTGGCCAGTATGGAGTTGCTTCAGATTGTTCAAGAGCAGACCCGAAACAAGGCCCGGTTCGTCGCGGAGCAATGCCACTTCAACCGTTTCCCTGTGGCAGGAGTTTCAATCAACGTTTTTCTTGGACATCGCGGATTCTGCGACTACAGACCTACCGACCCTACCCAAAGCAGTGAGGCTTCTGACGCATGTTTTCCACATCTGAGGATGCGATCGTGGACCCACCCCTGACTTGCTTAGGCATCCAAGATGCCAAGGCCAGGAATCCGAAGACCTGTGGGGTCACTGTGAGTGCGTTCCAGCAATTTCCTTGCACCTCTCGCTGGTCCGCTGTCCGTCCGCTGGTCCGCTGGTCCGCGGTGGTTGTGGACACCGTCCGTCCGCCCCCGTGGAGGACCTTTGGCCCAAAGCCAAGACTTTGAAGCCCGAGCTGCTGGTGGTGTCGCCCCTGAAGCGGGCGTCGCTTGGGCTCGGAGTTCGCTGCGCTGAGTAGAGGTTGAGTAGGCCGGATGGATCGAAGAAACGGGTCTGGTGACTTGAGTTCGAGCTCTTTCCAATTTCCAATTGCACACACTGGGAAGACATCACCATGATTCCAACATCCTTGATACCCCCCCTCTTGCTTCATTGAGAAAACCATCCGATTTCACCGATGGATCACCGCACTCAAACCCCGCCCGACCTCCTTCTTCTCGGTCCGCGCATGATCGTCTCGAGCTCCTCGGTCGGGTCGGGTACCGTACCGAGGAGCGAGACGATCATGATTGGCTTCAAGGAGGCGATCCAGCAGGGTGTGCCACTGATGGCCCATGACGCTTGCACCTCGCTCGCTCGGTTGGAGAAAACACCGGGACACGCCGGTTTACCTCTTACGTGTTCCTTTTCGGTTCGTTCCTTTCGAAGGTGGACGATTGATCCGGAGGTTTTTTTTGGGGGGTCGTTTCGGAGAAGCCCAAGTGGTGTAGACTAGACCGGTTTGGTGTTCAACGGCACCAAGAGGTGAAAGTCTGGGAAGGACTGTGGTTAAATGGATTATCAGGCATTTTAAGGTCTTAAAATATGTGTAATGGTTTGTTGGTTTCTTTTTGCCATTTGTTTATTCAATGACTCTGTTATTTGCAGTATAGTTTGAAGCTGAGTTTTCCTTCACAGCTTATGTGTGCTCGTTCGCTCTATTCTTTTTGGCACATGCCTGGAAAACATGGTGTTTGCTTGTTGCCCCAAGAAGAACTCCAAGACATTTGATAACATGCATATTCTCTTCAACTTGAAAGGACTTGCAGGGGAGTCAGTTGTGTAGTATCCTCCCCCAAGAGGATTGATACTCCATGAACCACGTGCTTTCCCTTCCCTTAAGCCCGGTCCTAAACCGAGCGTGCCTTCCCCTCGTGCCTTCGAGGCCGGGAGCAGTTCGGCGTGCACGTGTGCGACCGCCGCGGCACGCGCACGGACTACGCGGAGCGCTGGCCTCACGTGGACGTCTCGTGTGTGACGCACGACGAGGAGACGCTGGAGCGGACGGCGGTGGAGCGCGGCGCGTCGTTGTGGTGCGACCGAAGGCGGATGGGGTAGGGGTAATTGCGGGGAGGAAGAGAGGGAAGGAGCTTGGAAGGAGGGGCTTGCCCTGGGGGCTGCCCTCCATGATATCCAGATATATCCACTAGCACTGGAGGCGCTGGAGGGATGTATTCATGATGCAATATAGGCTTAACACATTGACATGTTGTTCTTTTTTTGGGAACATGGAAAGGAGGAAGCCAAGGCACGAGCTGGCGCCGTTGCGATGTCTACTGTATCGCATTGCGCAGGATACATGGCGCAGGCGTTGCGATGTCTCGCCAGTTGTCAGTGTTTCCACACACAGCGAATTTGCAGCCATTTGATGCCTTTCGCAGATGGAACAAAGGGTCAACTTTGAAGAACCATACATAAAGCAATATGACAGAATCCCCAGTTTCCTTTCCCGTTCCCTGCGATTTTCAGCCAGCGTGGTGGGTGAAAGGGAGGCTGCAGAGTAATTGCACGGGTGCGCGTGGTGGATGCGTTGCGAAAGATGTGTCGTGTGCTGTGGCAAGATGCCTCCAGATTCGATGTTCCTTCTTCCAGAGGGGTCCAACTGGGGGGTCTTCCTATTGTTTTTTGAATCACGACTCAAAGGCGAATGGCCTTTAAGTTCCAGCTTGGGATGAGGAGACCATTGGTCAGCTTGCGCAGCTCTTTGTGCAGGACCCCAGCAGCCTCACCAAGCGGGAAAGCAAGGTGGAACTGGCCAGGAGGCACTTGACATCACCTGGAGCGACGTGGAGAACCTGAGATGGTACGACTAAGTCAATCACGACCATGTGCTGTCCACGTGAGCAAGGTAATTGATTCAGAAGCCTCACACAACTTATTGACTGTCCTGTGTAGAGTTATGTAATATTGGCCCAACGTCCTTGGAGGATCAGTTGGCCGAGCATCACTGTGCCTGGATGTCTTGCCATCTTCCTACAATTATGTTTAACTATTGAATTGAATTGATGCATACTTTGACAAGGTAAGCAGCCAGAAGTGATCAGAAGTGAACACATTGGCACTCACTTCGTTGACTTCCTTGTGGGCCAGACAAGCCACTTTTTCAAACGCGGAGACGTTTTTGATCCTTTTTGCTTCTTCCTGCAGGGGCCATGACTTCCTCCAATGGCTCAGCGGACGCCCTGAGAAGGAGATTGTGGTGGGCACCCATTCGGTGTCTTGGCAGAAAGAAAACCAAGAGAGGTTGAGAGAGACCTCCTTATGGTACCAGAAGTACGGGCACAGATTATTACAGGACATGCGAGAAAATATGGGATGGGCCAATAAGGCTGTTCAACCTCTGCAAGAACGAGGAGCCTTTTGGTTTTTGAGGTTTGGTCAGAGAGAGCTATATGCCTGGATATTTTCCCCTTGGATTAGAGAGCTACCTTTGAGCTCCAGGGAGTTTAGGAACAGCAGATGGGGCACGAAGTAGCTCCGAAGCATGGCGTCCGATCGAAGACATTGGAAAGCCCATGAGTCACGACACGTGAAACGTCGTGAAATCACACAAGCCACCCAACAGGATGCAGGAGATGCAGGATCCAGACACTGTGGCAGTTAGGTGAAGGTCTCAACCCCAGCCCTCGAGCCACTAAGCCCTCTTTTTGATCATGATCTTCGATGGTTTGAGTAAGATGAGGAGCGTATCCATTTTTGAGTGGAAAGTTGTTCCCAACCTCAATCAAATCGATGACTGATGGAGGACCTAGAATTGGCGTCGTACCTGGGCGTTGAGCAATGGAAGAAAGTGAGGCTTTTTTGATGGGTGTCTTCCACATCGCTTTGGAGATCGAGGATGAGTCGATGAAGAACTTCTTTAAGACAGGCAAGGGGCGGGGCTGGCTGTGTTTCGTGAGTTGCCTTAGGCACGCCCCAGCAGGGGCCCGATGTTTGGGGATGTTTGGGGATGTTTTGCCGCAAAACCTATAGTGGTCAACCTTTTTCAGGAAGCTTTTCCTCTTCAATCCTGTTGGGATATGTTTGGAAGATTTTCGGTTTCCTTGCCAGTTGGAAAACATCACATTGAACTTTCGTTCCTGGATTCTCCTGGCCCCAGCCGGCCGTGTGCTGCGCGTGCTGCGCGTGCCGCTGCGCGAGACCTGAGGAGAGCTGCGCTCCGTGCTCCTCGAAGTCCAGGCCCTTCGGGGGGATCGCCCAAACATGAGGCTTCCAGGTAAGATGCATCTAGCAGACTCCAAGCCAGTCCTGGAAGTGGACAACCACTGGATTTCATGTGGCAAGACGTCTAGTCGTTCTTTTTGCGGTTTGGCCATCTCTTTTTTCCCCACCAGTGCAGTACTAATTGAAGTTGACATTACGACTCACTGGGAAAGGAGATGATGAACAGCGCTACGCCGTACGCCTCCCTCGACGCTTCGAAAAACCCTACATTCACGACAAGAGAATACAAGATATAATATATAGTGACGGAAGTGACGGACTGAAACTTCGAGTGACGTTATATATACAGTGATGGACTATACAGTATATATCTACAGTGTAGTATCAGTATAGGTGGATCTCTATCTATTTGTACATTCATTGCCAAGTAGACACGGCCCACGGCCCCTCTGAACGGCCCACGGGGCCCTCGGGCCCTTGGACACCGCCACCAGGCCGAGCAGAGCGCCTCAGACTGGAAACTGGTGGACCTTCCCCCCCTCCAAGACACACGGAAGTGAAGTAGTTCACCACCTGTTTGGTATGCAGAAAAGGGGAGCTTCACGAAGGCATTTCGCCGGTGTGGTGTTCATTCGCATTGGGGAAAAAGCAACATTTCTTCGGTGCATGTTCGCCCCAGACTAATGATGTAAGCAGTTGAATTATCCAAACCGGTGCTTGTCTTACGGGAATCCTTTGAACAGTCCGTGTTGAATGGGCAAATGAGACACATCAACAACCACCACTGATCCCGGCTGGGCTAAAAAGCCTCCTCCACTGTTATGGATCAACCGCTACTATTTTCCCCCCCAAAAGGGGCAGCCCTGCTAGTCGATCCTCTCCAGACACCTGAGACTGCTCTCAAACCCGACTGACCTTGTGGACCACAGCGGCTCGCGCTTTGAGGTGCGAAGCGGAGAAAGCTCTAAGACTGTGGAGAAAGCATCGGTTGGAGTGGACAAAAACGCTTGGCGAAAGCATCTTCCGAGCATCACTGGGGGTTCAAGTAACATGGTGGTTGGCACTTGTCTGCAGGGGATCATACCATTGAAACTATAGGAGAGTTGCGACACGAGGAGAATAGACCATGAGGGCGACCAGAAGTTCCACTGGGAGGATTCAGATCTTGTTGGAACTTCTTCCATCAACAGCAGTTGCCACGATAGCTGGACCATTAGACATTCCTCAATGAGGTGTTTGGAAGCTCTGGAAGACCGTGGTCAACCTGCATCCCCAGCACCGATGATAGAACCGTCAACCTCGGCTCGTGAGCCCCCAAACGGCTCGACGTCCGGACGAGGGCCATTTTCGGACCTGCCAAGGCCTCCCCCGCTAACCTCCCCTGACTTCGCCCACCGTTTCTCCGACCGAAGTCCGACTTCGGGGTGGCCGAAGTCGAGGATCGCCACACCGGTGGGTTCGCCCCCACGCAGCACCCGTCGTGCCAGTCTGGGGCGGGGGTCCCAGCAAAGCGTGTGGGTGTGTTGGCTGAAGCTTCAGTGTACATGGAACTCCGTGTTACATGGAACATCATGGAACATGGCCATTAGAGTTATAGAGGTTGGGTTTGTCCTAGGACACCTGTATCAGTCAGGAAACACACCACTATTTTTGAACTAGTTTGAACATGTTTGAACAAGGCCTTTGCAAATCATCCACTGTTACTGCTAATAGGATGGACCCAACCCATTAGAGCCATGGAGGGTTTGTTTTGAACCAAGTCCAGCACTGACCCTGCGATCATGCTGCGCGTGTGGCCTCAAACTTGCAGATCGCTCGTAGAGAACCAAGGTATGTGGATTTGTTTTCTTACAGCATCAGATGAACCAATCTCAGGATACTGTAAGAAGGAGAGGGATACTGTAAGAAGTATCTCAGGATACAATATTTGTGGATTTGTTTTCTTGTCTCATACATTCATACTTCTCCCGGGATACTTGATTCATCAGGCTTTTCCTCACCCATACAAACAGATCGAAAGAGAACCCCACGCTCGCTTTTGACACAGCAGAACTAGCGGTAACTAGCAAACGGTCATCGAGGGTCATGAGTTTTTCACAGACTCCTGTGATTGCATACCGGTTGAATATCTGGGTTTTCCATTTTATTTTCCATTTTATAAGGAAGAGATGCCGCAATAGAATGGTGATTATATAATCCTATTAATAATAGGATTATATAATCACCATTCTATTGTGGCATCTTCACGGGGTATGTTTTCTTGTCACAGACGCACAGAAGCCGACCGGTTCTGACCTGTTCTGCTGGCATCGTGCAGCTGGAGAGACACCAGACATGCGGGAAATTGAGAACAAGATGAAAGGAGGGAAGAGATGTTGCCAGTGACTGCCCAGTAAGTCGAAACAAGTTCCAAAGAGATCCTTCATTCCCATCCACTTACTTGCTGGCCAATGACTCTGGATACTGGCGGAACAGTCATTTCATGATTCATGCCATTTGCAACGTGACAGATTCCATTCCTGAAACGGATGCCATCATATGCAATCCTTTTCTGCGCTGCAAAACACAGCCACCACATTCCAAAGACCATCTGCGCTGCGGAGCGAGCTTTCCAGCGACGTGCCTGACGAATTCAGCTTCCAATGGTGACTGCCTGACAGAATCAAAGCACACACAGCTGGGCCGCTGGGCCGCTGGGATGGGTCTTTCTCGACCCGGTCGTGCGTCTTTCGGCCCAGGAGGTGGGGGAGAAAATCTCCGCCAGGAGGGAGATTTCATCGATCTCATGGAGGAGATCGCCATGGAACCTGAACACAGGATTTTTTAAATAGAACGTTATATATATAGTATAATATATATATATATAACTTATATATATAACTTATATATATATATATAACATATATATATATAACTCAATATCTTGGAACTGATGCGTGGTGTTTTTTCTGTGTAGATGCTGATTACCTCTCCATATATATATATATCTTTTTTCCATCTTTTTCCCTTTGGTTATATAGGTTCGGGTCATGTCGACTCCTTTCGTAAGAAAAACCACCCCTCATGCCGCATGCCCGGTTCACTTGCTTCGTTCGACGATGTGAAGGCGGCTCTTCTGTTCCTCGGGGGTTGATGGTTGAATGAAACGATAGAATGACAGGGAAGACTGATGGTTGACTGTAGATGGTTGAGAAGTTGAAGAAACGATGGTTGATGGTTGAATGACAGGGAAGATCCCTGTTTGAGAAGAACTTCTTTGTAGAAGACAGGATGGTTTTGGAGTTCTTGAGTCCCAACCCGGATGCTGCCGGGCGATATGTGAGAGATCGACTGCTGCTGGGTTAGTTAGAACACACACACATTATTCCCCACATGCAATTCATTGCAACAGCAGTGAGTCGTTCTTGGTTCCCCGTCATATCCGAGCCCCAAACGGCAAGCCGAGCCAACCGAGCCAGCGGCTGGACACTGGCGCTGTTAAGGTAACCTGGTGCTCTGGTGTTCATGCCCAAAGATGGCAGGCCAGGAGTGTTTCATCCTCCACTGGAGTGACTGCGGCGTTCCAGGGCTTACCGTCCCTGGGCTGGCCTTTTTGTGATGGGCATCAATATGGATAATGCTCAAGCTGTTTGTACATAATTGTTCTAACTATATGGATGAGCTTTCTTTGCCTCCGTACTTCAGCATGATTGCGGCTTAGTGGGGCAAGTTCAGATTAGAGTTTGCAATCAGAGCTCGGAGCTTTGCAACTCGTGGGGGAAGAGCTTCATCCGAGATCCACCCCGCCGTTCGACGACAACAAGATGGTTTGATGGATGAAATGATGAAACCAAGTTGCTAGAGGAACGTAACTTAACACGGGGAAGATTCTAAGACTCAGAAACAGCTGGGGGTGAACAGCTGAACCTTCTGCTGCCGCAGTCAGGAGCTGGGGGAGGTCTTCCATCAGCACCATAGCCCCAAGATGCCTCCGAACATGGTTCTTTTCTTCACTGCAAACATGAGCGTGCACCCTCGTGTGTATATACCCTTTCGACATCCCTACCCCCTTAAGCTACTGCCGGCCGGGGGGACCTTAAAACAGTAAGTTACATTTTAGGGTACCCCCCTGGGGTCAAAAAATATAAGTTACCCTCCCCTAGGCACAATCGAAACGGGTAAAGGGGGGGGGAGCAAAAAAATGTAACTTGCTGCCTGGGACGTGCTTACTTACATTTTGCAACCCCCCCCATAGTGAAAGAGTGACTAGGGCGTACACGGTTGAGGTGCAGACCGCTAGTGTCTTTTATGCGCAGAGTCTTATCCTCTTGTCTTCTTGAGCCTTATGGCAGTCAAGTATGGACACACTAGATAGGCCACTGGAGTGGAACCTGTACAAGTAGGCCTCTACATTTCAGCAGGCACAAAATTCATGTCCACTCCTGCCTATTGCGTATGTCGCACACTATTTTTCTACCGCAAGGCTAAAACAGTCCAGCAAGCTCTAGTAAGCTTAAAAGGAAACCACGGTGCCCTGTACTTACCAATTCCAGTGTTTTTCTCACTTTAGAAAAGGTAATCTCTAGGTATACTAAATACAGTGAGGGAGCTATAGCTTACTCGCCTCAAATACAAAGTCAAAGACAATGTATCTCGGCTGGAGACTGTATCGTTCACCGGCGAAGATACCATGTACCGGCGCTCAAAAGCCCTTAAATAGCCAGAGCTTCAAAGAAACTATAAATTCAAAGGAAAGCGGCTTTCTTACACAGAGACCTGTAAAAGCAGTAAACGACACTCGCGCAACGAAGAACTAAAATTTCAAGACCGCACAAACTGCAATGAATTAAGATGCCTTGCAAAATGCAAGGAGCGTCAACTTTCGGTCCGAGGAATGGTCTTCTCGAAAAGTGGTCTCGGCCGCTTCCATACACAGGACTTAAATCAAAATGGAGCTGCATCAAAAGGACTCTTTCTCATTGACATCAAAAACAAAAAGGAAGGAGACACCGGCAAATGTATGTACAAAACTTGCACTACAAATGCAAACTTATGAAATGACTTAATCATCAACCATAAATGGTTGTCCATTAGAGGTCATTTCATCAGAGCGGCTATGGTAGTTATCATCAGCTATGAAAAACTGTCCATACCTACCTGCAGATAATAACCGTTTAAGAAACTGTATTTATCTGCATGCTAAAGCTTATAAACCTAGAATGCAGGAGTATCTTCTTTTACAAAAAGTTTCTCCTTGTTGCAAACCATGATTCATTAAAACTTCAGCCTGGCAACTTAAAGTCAAGCCTGGAAGCAAAGTATCAACTGTGATCAGAAGTATCTTCACTTCCTAGCTATCATTAAAAGTTAGCCTCCGCTCTGAGTTTTATGCCGCTGCAGTCGATGGAGCTGCTTGATCAGAAGTTGGCGGCCTTCCTTTCCTTTTATTCTCCTTCTGTCTCTCCTTCCTCCGCAAGTTAGCATCTCGAAGAGTCTCGCCCGAGCGATAAAGTCTTCTGTCTCCAGATGAAAAGGAAGCTGGTCTGAGTGAAATCAACATTGGACCATGACTGTCATCGTCAGAGGGTTTGGAGCGCATAACCTCCGTGTCGATCAAAGCAAAGTTCTCTGAAAAATTACAGACGAACTCCTTCGTGCTCACTGTGGAATTTGAATATTCCTCTCCAATGACCCCATTCAACAATGGTAGACAAACATGTATCGCCAAGCTTTGATCCCTGGTACACTTCTCTCTCTTCTGTAGAGTATTCTTCCCAGAGTTTCTCAAAGTAATCTTCACACTGCTTGAGGACATGTGAAGATGAACTGTAAAATGTTCTGGGAATAGGTGCTTTGATACCAGGATCTGCTTTTACACGGGCTTCTGAAAACCTGCGGATCCAATGCTGCATGGTGCTGTAATAATAGTTAGCCATTGGTTGCCTTTTGTACCCAGACATTCTGTAGGCCAAACTATTTGCATCACCAGAAATGATGTCCACCTCATATACAAAACATTCATAAAGCATCAATGCTGTCTGTTCTCCTGTCAGTAGGTGGGCATCCACAGCACGATGTGTATCAACATGATAATTACAGACTCTGATGGTATGCATGTTCGCTCGAGTAAGTGGAACACGCTCTTCCTTAGGACCATAGTCCTCAAATTCATAGTCTGCATCCTTGAAGTCCTGACGAGGCCTTGTTTCTCCAAAACAAATCTCATAGATAGCCCAAGTTACATCACGCTGTTGACAGTGACCAAGGTCTTGGTCATGTCCAGCAATGATCTTGATATAGCCATCTGGTGCCAATCTAGCCATCACTGCAAGATTCTGAAACAAACTGTCCAATTCTTTTGCTCAATAAATTCCTTGGCAGGAACAAGAAGTTGAGCTTCCTGGAGAATCACGACATGTGCACGTAAAAAGAAGAGCATGTTGAAGAAAAGGTTGTTTTCAAATTGCTCATATTGAAGTGACATGGCACTCTGCTTGCGTGGCTTCATTGCACGATCAAGTCCTTGGAGAAACTTTGGTGTGGTGTATTTCTGACCACGAACCATGTTGCCATAGTTCCAGGATAAAAATGTCAAGGACTCTGAGCTGGCCAATAAATTAGTTCCATATTGTTCTTCTATTCTTCCTTTGAGGAACCTTTGGCACAGCTCTTCATAGAAGGCGACAAAGTCCCAACTGGGTCCCTTGGGACCATATGATTCCAGTTCTCTTCTAAACTGTTCCTTTGTAACCTCCAAATCTTCTCGAGCTTGTTCTGCCCTTTCAAGGGCCCTTGGATCGACCTGATACTTGTCATCCAAATAAACGATGCGATCATCATTGATGAAAAATCTCTTCAGGTCATGCTCGCGGCTGTCCTCATAACAATCAGGTGGAGGTACTGGACAGACCTTTCGAATGGATCGAACAAAGTCGTTCTCGTTGATCCATACCTGATAATGAGGATGGGAAAGCTCACCTTTTCTGAAACAAACATGGTTCAACAATCTCGCGTGAGTTTCCCTGAAGCATTGTTGATAAAAGCCAATACCTGGATCTTTTGTAATCTCTCCAAGCAACCTCAAAGGTGAGGTATGCAACTCATAGGTATTGTTAGCATCCACTTGATCCTTATCAGCAACTACTTCAGATGGAAAAGATTCTTGGATTTCAGCCTCCAATTTCTTCTCTCCATCATCCTCTCTGACCTCTCTTATCTTCTCCACCGCCTTCTTCTTCTCCTCCATAGTTGCATCATCCTGAACTTCTTCATGAAAATGAGGATCAGGAATTTTATTCAGGCGGCTTCTCTTTGATTTCGGCAGACTTGGAGTATCATCAAGGTTAGCATCCATCTCACCTGATGGTAAGTGCGATGCAGCTGAGTCCTCACCTATCTCTCTTGACAGAAAGTGTGGTGCTGACTCATCCTTGGCTTCCTCCTGGTCCACTTCCATCTTTAGTTCCTCTGAAGGAAAAGCACCTGCATTCTCATCAAAAACTTCTTCATCTTCCTCTCGATTTCCATTGCAGGATCTTCTTCAGGGACTTCCTCTTCCATATCTTCATCTTCCACAAGCACCATACTACCAGTATAGATTCCACCAGCAATAGTGGAGACTCTTGTGTATGGAGGAACTTCTTCACCTGCCTCAAAAGCTTGTTCTGCAACATCCTTGGTGAGCAAGTCTTCTATAAAATCTTCCTCCTTGGTTCTTGGAAGAGAATCTGAGGTCTCATAAAAATCTGTCCTTCCTGAACTGAAAAACTCAGTTGCCTTCTCATTGTCCTTTTTATCCTTGTACAGATGAGTAATCTTCACTGCTTCTCCCCGCAACACCTGATCACCTTCTCTATACTTGTTGACAATGGAGCTCCATACTGGCACGTTGTCATCATCAAAATCAAGCTCCATATCATCTGCCAGCAAGTTTGAGATGTTTTGAGCTGCCTGTTCTTCTTCTTCCTCACGTTCTCTGGCACGCTCCTCATTCTTCTGGATCTTGTAGACACCCTTCAGGATGTCTTGTAGTACCTTTAAGTTCAGCTTCGATGATGGCTCATACGTCCCTGAACTTACAGGCTCAACTACAACACGAGAGCAAGAAATCGCCTCCAAAAACTTGGAATTGTATTGGCGTTCAAACTCTTCCTTCTTGATCATCTCATACAAGGGATCAGAAACTGCAACACGCGCCTGAACATATTCACGAAGTTGATAGCATGCATGTTGCACAAATCTGCTGTTGGAGTTATGAAGAAAACTCTCTAAATGATTCCTGTCACGGTCAATCAAATACCACACAACTCTTGCAGAAAAAACGGAATTTCTTGAAGTTCATAGCAAAATGCTTATGATACTTCTCTGGATCCTCTTCTGCATATAAGGCATCCTCTGAAGTCTTGTAAACAGGGAGATTTGTGTCTGGATCCAAAATCATAAACTCTTCCCACAAGATCGAATGGTTAAGAACCCACTTGGGAAGCACCTTGATGAAAAAGTCACAAACAAGTTCAGACAAAAGGTGCATGACACGACCAATCTCTTCCTCCTACTTGAAGCGATAGTGCAATTTGGCAAATAAAGGAGTGTTAAATGCTTCCTCCACTGTGTTGCCAAAACTATCCCACTGAGGTTCTGGAATACCAAAGTTCCAACCTAACAATTTGGGATCTCTGCACATATCCAAGAAACTTGAAAGTTCTACAGATTGAATACCATGGTCTGTCAGAATTTCAGCCCAACGGCGTCCATTCTCCCAAGCACGGATGAAGAAAAACTGTTGATATCCAGTTTGTGCCAACTCCATCCACTGACAAATTCCAGGTTCAAAACTCGGTGCATACGTCTTGGGGTCATCCTCTGTTCCATAAATATTTGGACGCAACAACTTGTATCTTCTACAAAAATATTCTCTCTGGTGTCTTGTCAACCTGTCCCAATCCCGCACCAGAATCACGTCTTCTCCAGTGCTCTGGAGTACACGTGTTCCTCGGCGATCATGGAGTGATACCATGCCAATGTCATATACCATCCATGGGTTGAGAATCAGGTTGTTGACATTCTGAATGAACCATGTCATCTCACGCTCAGCAACATGAGCGAGTCATCTTCTTCATCCTGTTGAGGTTCTCCAGAAGTCCTTGCTGTTGATCTCCTTGAAGTGATGTCCCTCCATAGGTGGTCAAAGCGAATCACTTCCTCATCAGCCTTCACCAGATCTTGCTGATCCTTGCTCAAAACTAATGGGTGTACCATAAACGAAGATCTCGAGGTAGCACCATCTCCATTGACAATCAACGTTGGAGCACTATAGCCTAAGATGCTCCAAGGATCACGATCATCAATCTCTTTAGGTGGAATTAAAGACCATCCAGGTTGATAATGGCCTTCAGGCATCACCTGACGTGACCTCAATCGTGAACGATTGTACTCACGTGTAGGATCATTGTCAGAGCTGAAAAATCTCGCAATGCCATTGGAGGTCAGCTCATCTAACCAAAGAGACATATGCCTTCTGGTTTGTTCCACCCCAGGCTCATCAGCATTAATCCTTCTGATAGTTTCCAATGCAAATGCCGTGTCCTGTGAGAGTCTTTTGAACAAGGTTCGCAAAGTTTCTTGTTGCTTCTTCTCCCTGTCGACCTTCTCTACCATCTCCTCTGTGGACAAAGTGATACTCAACTCCTTAGCTGGCTCTGGAGCATCTTGTGGTTGTGGTTCATCTCCACTAATGTCCAAATATGTGGGCTCTACATCACAATGTGCAAGCACCACTCCATTGTTGCTGAAATACAGAGGACGTCCAGCTTGAAGCCAACTAATCACGTTAAGCTTCACATACAAAGGCTGGCCATAGTTCCTTGGAACCACTGTACCTGGACCTAAAGGAATGTAAGGCAAAGTTTGTGGATTGCTGTACATGAAATGAACATAATCTCTTCCTTCACCTCTATTCCTTCTATTCCAACTTTGTGGATCTCTCATCAAACCATACCTTGCAATGCTGGCCCAGTTCTCCTTCTTGGTAACATGAAAAACATGTCCCAAACATCTTGCCTCAACAGAAGTCAATCTATGATTCAACTTCTCTGGACTGATGATATATGAGAGTCCTGTATGCCCTTGGTTCACTCCCAAACGCATGGAGAAGGGCATATCATATTGATTGCCTGTGTTGTGCCAAACATTCTTGTCCAAGCGAATCACCAAATGAAATCTTTGCTTCTCATCGCTATGCAATATAGCAAAGAATGCAGAAGGATGAATCGTGAAGGGTTCTGGCATACGAGCAGTTCCCTCTGTAATCAGAGGCATAAGCTCAATCATCGCCCTATTGTCCATCAATCTGTCGAGAGAACGATCATGTCGTAGCATATAGTTGAGCCCCGTGCTAATCCTTCCATATTCGTTGTGCCTCCACGAGACTCTTGTTGCCACGAACTGTCTTCTCCTCTCATATTCATCCTCTTCTTCTTGGGTGACATAGCCAAGAGCGTATCTGGCAATCTCTGAGAACCATCGTACTCGAAAATCGAAACTATCACGGTTCCCAGGTGTCAAACACATTGCTAGAATGTCAGCTATGATCAGCTCATCCTGCTCTGAGTTCTTTTGGAACTCTACCAGCGTGCGTGGTCCCCTCAAACGATTTGCCCAGTTCTCAGATTTCCCCCAGGGAACCTTGCACGACCAGTTTTGAGCATACTCAAGGAGATTGAGCGGAGGTCTGCTGGACGCTCCCTGACTGGCCATCTCTGTTGACACAAAGTCCACCGGTCAGAAGCCGGCGCCCTGAGTCTGAGAAATGACAAGTAGTCGATAATGCAAAGCAATAGTCTTCGAAAGCAAAGTGCTGATCTTGCTAAGCTAATTTGAGCCGCAGGCACAAATTCATGAAAGAGATTCAAATGTCTCCAAAACAAAACTGCATGCATTGAATTCTCTCCTCTCACTCTCAGTATAAAGAATCTCCAAGATAAAACACATCATGTGAAAAGTCAACATGTGTGCATACTGTAGGAAGCCATCCACGCAAATATGCCTTATGTTCAATAAGGGACCTAAAGGGTGGATGTGCATCAACTTCCTTTAAACAACCACTGCGTACTGCATCTATCAAAGCTTGAGGACTAGCAGACTTCTTAGTAAGACAGTCAGCAAGACACCACTGAGTGCGTATATGTGACAAGTCAGCAATTGCACCAGAGCATGCTTCCTTCCTAAGCATTTGGATCATATGAATAGTCTCCTGTTGCTCAGGAACATGAGTAGTACTAGCTGTAGTCACAAGATTGTTAGCATCAGTGCGCATGTGAATGTCAGTAGAGTCACCTGTAATGTCCTTGATCAAGCCTCTAAGCATTTGGCAAGTGCCATAACACTTCATGAATGCATACAACTCGGCAACAGTTGTGGACAGGGTTGTTCTCTTGATCTTAGAAGATTCAAAGAAAATAAGTGAGCCTTTAGTGTTCTTCTGCTTTGCCTTCCTTTGCTCACCCATAAAAATAACCATAGCACGTTGAGAGGATTTGTCGCTGTTGTTCCTGAATGCGGCATCTGGCATAGCAATTAAGCGTGGACTACCTTCAAGTGGCCAAAACCGTAACTCCATAGGGTCAGTCACGATTTGTTTGCACAGCTTGTTCAGGGCCTTGCAATCACCTATTGTAGGTCCTGCTGATGCTGATGCTGACCTTGAGAATTGGTAGCATGCTTGGAATTGTGTTCTGGATTGTAACCAGTTTATGCTGCCAAGAAGTGATCTGAAGGCTGTGTGCATGTCTTTGTCACACTTTTCCTCATCCTTCAAACCTTTTGGAATGATAATCTCAGTCAATTCCTGAACACAAAGGGATTGTTCTACTGAGATGTACTCCTTCTTCTTGGTCTTCTCTTGCATCTTCCAAGCAACACGTTGTCCAGTAAACATCAGGTCATTAGTGTCCTCATGTCCAATCTTAAACTGTGACTTCACAATATCCTTGAACTGTTTCAAAAAGATATCATTACCTGTCACAAAAAGATCATCAACATGTAAACAACACATACCAATGGGTGACCTATTCTTAGAATTACTGCCATGCACAGGGTCCATAAAATGCTCAAGCAACTCTTCCACAACTTCAGGTGTAAGCTGAGGCGTTTGTGTCACAGTATACGTATGTTCAGCAGGAAGAAAAATACTGACAAGCGTTTCAGCTTCTTCCTCTAACGTCACTGTGTTCTTCTCGTTGCGAATATCATTGTTTGTCTCGAGAAGCCACCAAACACCCTTACGCTTAACTATCGAAGTCCGAAAAGAAAAACGCGAACGCGAATACGTAGGTTCGGGAGTGCGAAGAGCTTTAGCGCGATACGCCACTTGAGCATGGCCATTTGCATATTGATGCCAACCTGCCTTGTGCTCTACAGAGTCAAGGAAATTTTGGAGTTCCTGATCTATCACAGGAGTCCATTTTCCATCCTCTACCTTAAGCTGTTTACGCGTCACCGTCTTCTCCAACCTATTTCCGTAACACACCGAAAACAGACGTTCTTCACAGAGAAAAGACCTTCGAACTTCCTCCGCTGTGTCGTGGAATTCGTTCGGCGGCGCACCTGCTACGTAGAATGAGACCGGTTCCGGTTCGGCTGGCATCTCCTCTGACGAGTAGTTCACAGCCTTAGGAACCTTCAAACATCCAGAGTAGCAGACGTACGTACACCGATCGGCTCGAGTCGGAACTAATCCGAGTGAGTGCAAAAACTTGTCGAGTCGATTCCACCATCGGCGAGGCGCGTCACTCAATCCGTACACCGAACGGGTGCACAGTCTGACGAGATACGGTGGCAATCCGATGTCGGTCGGAAGTTGAACGTGAATAACGCGTCGCTCGAGGTCGTAAAGTTCCCCCTGAAGAAAGGCAGTTTTCAAGTCGATGTGTAACAGGTCCCAGAAAGAAGAGGCTGCATGCTGACATGCTACGCGAAAACCATACCTGGTCGCGGTTGGCGAGTCCGTCTGAAGGTCCCATTTCTGGGCATCTTGGAAGCCTCGACAGACCCATCTGGCCTTAAACTTCTTAAAATTACCATCTTTGTCAATCTTGATGGTCAGGACCCATCGACCGGTAACATAGTTATCGATCTTGTGCTTTCTTCGGTCACGATACTTCATCGCAGTAAAGTCTAAAAAGCTGCGAAACTCCTCAAGTTTAGCTTGCTTGATCTCTTTTGCATACTTCCGGAGCACTTCCGGAGTAATCACACTCTCTGCCTTTGGCGTCTTCTTGGCTGTTGTCTTCGCAAGATACTGGCAGAATTGCGAAAAACCTTTCGGATCATACGAGTTAAAACTCGGAGGAGCTTGGTTCGGACCTATGACACAAAAATCCATATCGTCAAAATGAACAAAAAGATTTTTCTCATCATCCAGATCCTTGTCTGGATCCTTCTCAAAACCTTTCACATCTTCTTCATCAAAAATAGGTTCTGAATCTGTCTCATTTGAATCAGTCGTCTGATTATCGTCATCTTCGACTGTGCTCGGAGGCACTGGAATGTCGGCCGCTTGTGGCTGATTCGAACTTGATGCTGTTGGATTCTCCGAATGTCCAGGGAAGAAACTTTTCGGAACAGACTTCGGAGGTGCCGGAATAGGTTCATCATGTCCCGGCAATTGAACCTTAGAACGTTTAACCTGAAACTTCACCTTAGCTTTTGGCAAAGCATCAGTTGAGTCCACAGAAAGCTTCCTCATGTGCTTGCTGTGACGTTCACGATTCTCCGGAACATATGGTTCTGGCTCCGGAGGGTTCGAATCGGGCGACGGAACGAACGGATGAACAGGATCCGTATCGATTGGAAAACCTATTGGCGGTTGACCCGGATCATCTGGCGGACGGGATTCGTTTGAAATCCCCGGCATTGCTTCTTCCGGATCGCTCGATGGATATCCGAGTTGCTCCAAAGGAACATCGGGATTTCCGAACTGATTCGGAACAGCTACGGGATCTGTCGGAGGTGGTCCCGGAGGTTGTCCACCCTGATGATCATCAGGGTTGCCACCCGGTCCATCACCAGGCGGATTCATATCTTCATCATCTGGATCAAAATACTGCTGTTCCCCCGAGACTGGATTTGGCTCATAAGCCATATCATCATCCATCGGTGGTCCGTAGTCTGTAGGTTGATCCCTTGGATCCTCTAGAGCTACTTCATCAGGAGTCACAACTCGCTTCACGGCGCCTGTCGTCTCTGCCTCGAAAACTATCATACTCCAATGATCTATCAAAAACTGTTCATGATGAGGAGACAGTTGTGACACAAACATAAAGAAAACCTGATGGTATTTTCCTGGCTTCCACATAATCAACACTGCATCATCTTCAGAATTGAAGAGAGGATGCACTCTACCAAAAGTACCACGATAAACCTTACATCTCTCAAAATACATCTGTGGCAAGGTTCTTCGTCTAATCTCCTTCAGGCCTGGAATCAATGACACAATTCGAGAATCAGAGGATGTTGTCACATCAAACTCTGATCTCTGAGGTAGTGCATCGATCTGCCTCAAGGTTCTGATCAGTTCAGTAGTAGTGAACCTTTGTGGTAGTATATGTCGAAGTGGAACCGGAATTTCCGTCGTCTCTTCCGTTCTTACGGAATTCAACAGAATTGACTGATGAGCTTCTCTTTCTAACAAAAGAGCTGTTCCACACAAACTTCCAGAGTCAAAATTCTCCAGAAGATCTTCAATAAGGAAACTCTGACGTGTATAGGAAGTCTCACTATAAGGAAGGAAACGATTCATCTCAACCAAAAATGAAAATGGAAACTTCTTCCAGTCAGCATCCTTAAAGTACTGGTTGCTTCTAGTGGCTTGCACTGTTTTAGCTTGGAAGGAACAGTCACCAATACCTTTCCATCCTTGGCAGGATGCATAGGAATGGAAGACTGTCACGTAACTCATTCCCTTCGGACAATAGCGAAAACAATTCATATCCACATCAAAGCTGAAAACCGGATTCTTCAACGAAGAAATGAACTTCTGCAAAAACAAACAAAACTTGTTTCCTTTGGGAACAGTCACAAACACATGTTTCTTCCTTCTCAACTGCCACTCAATCACATTGCAACATAGCAACCAAATAGAAGCTCTGTTTTGTTTGGGAGAAGGGTTGTTGATCACTACACAGTGGGGCTGCAATCTCTCAAGTTGCTGCCAAATAGCATCTTGACCCTTCGTCGTGGAAAAGTTGTATCCTGCCTTGAAATCCATAGGAGATGCAACTCTAACACCATTCTTTGAAAGGAACCAAGATAATCCACTGTTTCCATGAAGTAACTCAACAACGTCAGGATGATCATCATTACAAAAGAAAAAGGACTGTTCTCCAAATTCTGCATCAACATACAGTTCGTGATCTTCACGCAAGTTCTCCGGATTCTCATCGTCTAATGCCGGAATGGAAACATCATGCCACTCATCGTGATCACGTCTAACCTTCGACTGATTCACACGTACCACTGCCTTACCAGTGTTGGCTTGGACCATAGCTCCTTCTTGTCCAAGTACTGTGGCACGAACCCAACGTCCTTTATCCTTGAACTTTGATGAATCCTGAGTCCAAATAAAAACCTTCTCACCTTGAAAATAGGGACCGTCACTTGGCATAGTCCTTCTTGCAAGATCTGCTCGAAGGTCCTGAGCTTGTCGTGCTTCTTGATGAGCTCTCAAAGCTACACGTTGTAGTTCCAGATTTGTACGATCTTGTGCGGCTGCACTAGCTGACAATTGCTCAGGGCTTGCGGTCTCAAGGTCAAAAAGATCTGGTGGACGTCTTCCAGTTGCTATCTCTATTGGTGAATATCCGCTGATAGTCAACTGACAATTTCTTGCCCACACTACTTTCTTGACCACTTCTCTGACCGTAACACCACGAAAACGTGGGTCATCCAGATCTACTTTCATAACATGCCACATACGTTTGAACAAACGTACCGCTGTCTCTGCTCGGTTCGGCCAAGGAGTTCTTGGCCCACAAGGACATTGTTGTATACCATGGAACCTGTAGTATTCAACAAAGGCATCTGTGAAAAAGGCTTCGTCTCCTACGATGGCCTTCGGAACACAGTTGTTCTCATCAGACCACTGCCTCAATGCTTGGATGGTGGTTTGATCTATGAGGTCTTTCTGTGCCGTAGCCCAGAGAAGATTTGTGGCACCATCAAGAACAAGTAGAATGATATACTTGTTCTTGTGAAGTTCAACCTCACAATGATCAGCAAAAACAACATCACCAAAACATGAAGCTCTAATTCCGGAGACTCTGGCTCGTGGCGGAGGTGCCACTGAAGTGTTACAAACACGGCAGTTCCTGACAACTGATTCATACTTCTCTAAAGCAGAGTCAGGAAGCTTCAACATAGAAACACGCCTACGAAACTGAGTAGGACTCATATGGTAGTGCTTCACATGAAGCTTATAAAGCTCTACCTTGTCCTCCAGTCTCTGCAACATTTTCCTATATGCCGGTGTCATTGCAACAACTTCACTACCAGGTAATGGGATTGAAATCCGCCTAGGCTCAAGAGCGCCATCACCTGGTTCAAGTGGTTCATGTTTATCACTTGATGGTCCTTTTGATGCTTTAGGAATTTCTACAAGTTCACCTTCTGGCCTCTCAGGTGGTTCTGAGGGAGTATACCCTCAGGATCATCACCCTTTAAATCATGTGAGGGCTCAGATGGTTTCAACTTGTGTCCTTTCCAAAATGGATCAAAACCCTTGGAGGTATACCGAAACTTCGGCGGCGCAGGCTTTTCCGCGGCACTGGATGGTGCACCTTCCTTCTCTGAAGAGAAGCCTGGTTCCCTGTCCTTTGCAATGGGAACCTTCTCTGAGGAGGAGCGCACCACTGCATCGGGATCACCAATGCCACGGTGCTCAATGCCAGCCTTCCTGATCTTTAGATCTGGAATTTTGGCATCTGGCTTGAACTTAAAAATTGTTCTACCACGCCATTCATAGCCAATTTGTAGGTCCTTCCATTTTGCCTTGCGCCAATCATCTATCTTCTTGATCTCTTCTCCTCCTTCTTTCTTCTTGATGATTGTCAGTCGCAAGTCTTCCAGCAAGTCAGTGTCTACAGGACAGGACTTAGTTGCTGGGAAAAGAATCTTCCTGTAATCCTTGTGGTGACGTGTCAGTTCTCTCTTGTGAAGATCTACTTCCCAGTAGTCAACCACAGGATATGCATGCTCAGCTTCATCTTCATCACTATTGTGATCAACCGAAATATGGCCATATTCATAGTGAGTGAAGTGAGAGTAAAAGCTCTTCTCGCGCCGAGCCTGCAAACGCACGTCAGACAGATACCATGCAATATCTTGGAAGTCCAAAACAAGATGAGTACTGGCTGCAACCTTCACTCCAAAAATTTGATACCAAGAGGCACCGATGTCAGATAAGCATGTTGAGGTGTCAGCCTGAGTTCAAAGCCTAAGTTCCTCATCTGTGGCAAGCTCATAAGCAAAGGGACTTCTCCTTCTTCAACTATGTCGAACTCTGTATTGTGGATCGTCCATGCACGATCATACATGTAAATCACCAGTTTCTGAGAGCAAGAAGCTTTCTGAGAATTGGCAAAGTAAAACTTGCTCTTGGTAGACTCAAAAGAGTACCATAGTCCACAGTCTGGATGATTGTCGACATAGTTACAAAAATAATCGACCGCACGCCTTGATCCCATAGCTCTAGTGCATCCAATGTCCAGGATTGCAATAGTTGGCGGGAAGCGATTCTCAGTCAAAAATGAAATAGCCTGCATCTCCTTCACTTCTTCCTCAGCGCTCATAAGCGCAAAGCCATCAGGAGCATCTGTGAGCATCTCCTTTGACAAAGAGTACCTCACAGGGGCACTCATGTCATCGAAGATCATCTCACCATTGTTGACCTCACAGTCAGCTTCATCTTGACATGAGGTCATCATGCCTGACAGCAAGTCCACCTCACTGTCATGGACTTCAGCTGCTGTTGTCACACAATGCGCAAAGAAACCTTGGTGGCTTCCTGATGCTTGTGAAGATCTTGAGGGTGCAGGCAAAGAACGTGGCTGTTGTTGATTTGCATAGTTTGCATCTTGTTTGCCATCTCCTTTATCTTTTCCTTTTCCTTTCTTGCCTTTCCTCTTGCCTTTTCCTTTTCCCTTGTGGGAAAACCATGCTTCTTCAAGCTGTTGCCAAAAGTCATGGGCATCTTCATGTTCTCCTTGAAGATAGTCATTCATATCTTCGGCAAGAATAGCATCATATGCTACTTGGTTTGACTCCCAAGTGTCCTCATAAGGATTCTCTTCAAAATACTCATCTGGATAAGTTGTCGATTGCTCATCAGCATAATGGCCCTTGCCTCGTCTCTTTCCTCCTTTTCCTTTTCCACGAGGTCTGAAAAATCTGCGGCCTGATCTTCCTTTGCCTTTTCCTTTTCTTCTTCCTTTTCCTTTGCCTTTTCTGGCTCTTCTTCCTTGGAATCTCCTCTGGAACCAAGAGAGATTCTGTTCATCATATACCCGAAAGACATCGTCCAGGGCATCAAGGAATCCTTCTGTTCCATCTTCTTCATCTTCGGCCCAATAGCCATATGTACCATCGAGTTCTCCTTCGTCTAGTACGAGAAATGATCTTCTACCTCCAGCACCTGTTGGCTGCATCAGAGGATTGTCTACTGAAGTCTTTGTTGTGCAGAACATCTCAATGAAGACTGTCCTTAACTCTATTGTGGTGTATTGCAGCAGGACTCTACCACGATGAGTCATCAAAGAGGTCAAAGTGTTCCTCTGGTCCTGAGACAAATCTGCAAGTGACAGCATGAGTAGGGCAATGAGATTTTCTCCTAGAGGAAAATCGTTCTGATGAAGAATTCTCAGATTGCCATTGACATTCTGCATGATTTCCTGAATTCTTTCCGCTGTTGGAGCTACTCCAGTCATCGCTGCATCAGCTTGCATCTGAGCTTGTACTGGGGATGTACTTGTGTTACTGGATCCAACATGTCCATCCAACTGCTCATAAGCCTTTGGAGTAGGATCTGAAATCTTGTCATCCACTTCATCATGTCGGCTGATCCGCGATTGAAGCGCACGAATTGCATAAACCTATACAGGAATACATTGGTGGATCCTTTCACAAAATATGGCCGTAGTACTCGTTTGAAGTACTCTACTCCAGCTCCTGGTGGATCATTCGCCTTCAATGCATCTCTGTCTAATACACGTTTGTATACGGCTGCTTCTCCTTCTAATCTGTTTCTCGAAGCTGGTCCTCTCTTCTCATCTTCCAGCTCGGTGATATCACACCAATCGTCTATGGCATCCTCATAGGAAAACCATGAAGTCTTTCCATCATAAGATGGGGGCACCTTTGTAGTGACCTGTGTTGTCATTGCTATAGCTGCTGGTTCTCTTCTCACATGCCTATTCACATAGGCTGCTGGCTCATAAGCCACATCCGCATCAGGCTCTTCCCAGTCGTCAATCCAATCCATGGCCGGTTGCCTACAAGCAAATCTATGCCTAGGAAAGGAGCTCACCTGGGTCTTCCAGGATCACAGCTCCGCTACCACTGAAAGAGTGACTAGGGCGTACACGGTTGAGGTGCAGACCGCTAGTGTCTTTTATGCGCAGAGTCTTATCCTCTTGTCTTCTTGAGCCTTATGGCAGTCAAGTATGGACACACCAGATAGGCCACTGGAGTGGAACCTGTACAAGTAGGCCTCTACATTTCACCTAGGGGGGGTCGGCAGATCGAAGGGGGGGGGTCTGGAAAATGTAACTTGCGACCTGGGAGGCCTGAACTTACATTTTTTACCCCCCCCTCCTAGGATTCGTTGGCAGATCGAAGATACGCCAATCACTAAGAAATTATTTGGAGGTGGGAGTCACTTAATGAAATAAATTTTCCAAATAATTAACTAAAAGTATTATTTGGCAAGCCATGTAGGTGGTGGCGCAAAATAATTTTCATATGATAGATGCTATTTCTAAATAATTTCGAGTCTATGACCACCCACCTGTACAACATTATTTACATAATTTGAGTTTCCACTACAAAACAATGGCTGTGCGATGCGAGTCGTCCCAGTCATTAGTTCGCAGTGGAAACTCAAGGTTTTTTATTCAAAGGTAAAAGGTGTTCCTAGGATACAAACCTTGGTGAAGTCAAATCTTTGGTCACAACATGTTTTGACTTTTGGACCACAGCACCGAACCTGGGTTTTTTCTTTCTTTTAACACGATAAAAGTCCAAACATTTAACTTTCAAATTCCAAAACGGTTTGACGCCCAAGTTTATTGCCTTCCAAAATGGCTTGACTTGCGAAACGGTCTGGTGCTGGAGTTAAATATAAAAACAATTTGGCACCAGAATCTTGACTCCAAACCAGTTTGACTCAACTTTGGTCAACTTTAGGGGGGGTGGGTCCCACCTAGATGTCTCATGTCGGATCTATGTTGGAAGTTTTTATCACATTATTGAACTTATTTGTCAGACCCTGAGAGTCCAGAAATAATTTGATGCGGATATCTCCAGCCACCTCAAAATAATAGAATATTATTTTGAGGTGGGTGGTACGGTCGGTGGGCCCAGTGGTTGGTGTATGATCGAAGGGATGTGTGGGGGGTCGTGAGCAGAAAAGATTGTGTGTTTGACAGCAAGATTCAGGGGGGGGGGGGGGGGGTCCAAAAATATAAGCGCGCCACCGTGCCTCAAACATGTAACTTACATGTTTGAGGTCATTCCCCAGGAAATCACCCATGAGGCCTCAAAAAAGTAAGTTACCTTTTTTGAGGCCACCTCAAAGTTAATGTAATTACATTTTTTGAGGCCCTCCGCACAGGAAAATGTACCATTTTCGACGTCCCTCCTCAGGAAGGGGTGATCTTTCGATCAGTCACATGCGCCACCGGTTGCAGGAAACCCCTACTGCTGGGTGGCCGGCTTTTCCTACGAGATTTGCTGCCAGGGCTTCGGTGCAGGCGCCTAAAGCCCGTGGCCCGCGGGCACCGGTGTCCGGCAGACGGTCTAAGCCTAAGCGACGGTCGAAGACCGTCGTTAGAAGGAACATCCCGGTGGTACCGACCAGACGACCCGGCAGGTTGTTGCGAAGCGACTGTGCTCCGCTCTGACTCTTGTTGGCTCTTGTTTCTGCCAGCGGACGGTCCTCGGCTGGCCTGGACCGCTGAGGACGCGCTTGAGACCGCAAGTGTTGCTTTCATTTGTTTCCCAAAAAGGGGGGGGCCTTGTCGAGCCTAGCCTTCGACCTGGTTTATCCGCCTCAAGCAGCTCGAAGCAGCACAAAGCCACACCCCCGTCCTTTGGGCCGGCGGAGGCCCCTGGTGCAGTTCTCCCGAAAAAGATGCTGAACCCAGGATCTCCATCGGATCCGGAGTTGTGTCTGCCAGCTCCAAACATGAAAAACATAGCAAAACGACTCCGTTGAGTTCAGCCGCGTTCCTTCTCCAGAGGTGGAAATCCCGCCTGCTGGGATGGGCACTTCACCTACGCGCGCTGCTGCGTGGCGCCCGAGGAGGAAGCCTTGGCGCAGGTGGCGGCGGCCGCTGCGGAGCGGGCGAGGAAGGTGGAGCGGGTGGGGTTGTACAAAGACTACGTGCCCGGCAAGGACCGCACTCGTGTACTGGTCGGTCGTGACCTGTGTGCTAGAGCTGCCAGTGCTAGCTAATATAATAGACTTATATATTTAAGCGATTTTTTTTTGGGAGAGAGGACTTGTGAGGCACTTGGATTTTGGAGGAGTTGGGAGTCTTTGCAGTTGGCAGAGTAGCTGCACACAACTTGACTTCTGAAGCAGGTGTTGCTGGTTACACGAAAAAGACCGTGCAAGATCATGCAAGAGCCTCCGTAGCATGGGAAACACCTTCTGGAGTTCTTTGAAGCATGACCGTGAGCACCTTATGTATATTGCCAGGAGTTTTTTGCCTCAAACGAACTCTTGATCATCTCCAGCCTGAGTCATCAGGACTGCTGGACCCCACCCCTGAGCTACGAGCTTTGCTGTGACCTCACACAAGGCGAGCGGTTTGTTCATGTGTTCTTGTTTCAAAGGTCTTTTTGTTGGGGGGGACAGAAGGAGATCAGATTGTGACTGAAGAAGCAGATGGCCTGGAAGCGATGACGTTGGCGGGCTCTTGGAACTCATGAAGGACTCATACTGCCAATGACTCCTTCAGACACATTCTTTTTCCCTAACATGTCACATGTCCTGTATACGTGGCAGGTTGCAAGAGTCGTTCCCTCAAAGAACCTCCTTCCCCACAAAGCGCAGCACAGCACAGCTTTGTGCATTCCGCACCTTTCAGCTCCGGTCCATCCAAAAACGCCTATTCCGCGCTGGGGCAGCGCCGGCGGCGCGCCGCCACGCTTTGCCACGCGGCAAAGCCACCCCTCTTCGCCACCTCTGTTCGCCCGCCAAGTCCGTCCCGTCTCCAGGGCCTCGGGGCCGTGCGCATTGCTGGGACGAGTGGCGCCTGACCTTTGAGCGGTGCTGCTTCCTGGGCGAGGAGCTCAATCAAGGCCGACGGGGCGGGTGGGGGGGATGGGTGGGAGATGGTGGGAGGGTGGGAGGGAGGAAGTCTAGTGGAGCCTGTAAGCAAGCAAGCAACTACAGATGAAATCCTGAGGAACGAACACAACAAGTCTTGTATGCTGTTTGGCACGGATCACAGCTGGTTCGTTGGGAAGATGATCAATTTCTATTCCTCCTGGGTCTTCTCTTTGGTTGCTGAAGAGAGAGATAGAGAGAGAGAGAGAGGGAGACGCTTGGGGAATACCGGAAGAGTCACTTTTCGACCAATCTCCACGATGAGGCTTCTATGATCCTCAAACCAATCTTCTCCGCGCACAGGGCGCTGGCAATTGCCTTTGCCCCCAAAGCCAGATGAGATCGCAGAAGAGGAAGAGGAGGAGGTGCGAAGCGGGGTTTTGCTCTCAAAAGGAACTTGATCTTCCATGATATTCCTACCAAGCCCAGGGCCCAGGTTGTCCGTCTCACTTGTGGTCAGACTCTGACATGGAGGTGGTAATTAATCCGAGATGTCACGATGTCTTTCTTCGGGTTCCAAGTAAACTTGATCCATCCAGACTCCGTAGCACCCACAATAGACCATTACAGACTATTACCATCCAGTCTAGGTACTAGGTACTGAACCTATAGTACGTGGTACTACTATATATATATATATATCAAACATTTTTATATCCATAAAGGTAGGGGTTCTATCCCAACGGATGACCTTTGCCTCTCAAGATCTCTCAGCATCAGCTTGTTCCAGGCCCCCAGCGGTCCTGTGGGCTCGCAATGTTGGAGCAACGGCTACAGCTTTCGTGCCTGCTGCCGCTTGGGCGACGAGGCGGAGAGACCTGGCTCAGGGATCCATTTTGGATGTGTGGGACATTTGGAGGAACATGTCCCATACCATCCATGGAATATGATGGAATCTGTGCCTGCATCATCAGGGTGCCTTTGAGATGCTTTGAGGGTGAATGTTGGTCAATCTTGCATGGATTGCTTGATAGGTTGACACCATGGTCATGTTTTGAGGGTTAATAGGTTCACATGGGATTGTCAAGGTTTGGACACCATTGACATGGTGAGCTGCAGCGAACGTGGAGCCATGGCCTCCTGCTCGCGCGTCGGACGGGTCCGTTCGGGAGCGCAGGAGGAGGACTTCAGCGAGCAGAGGGAGAGTTGCTGGGCTCCTTGGATTGCAAAGACAATGGCGACTCCTTTCAACAGAGAAGTCGGTGTCCTGACCACAGGCGGACATGAACGAAAGCTGGATCCATTTGGGACCCGGCCACCCGTATAAAGGAGGATGCAATTCACTAGCAGTTCTCACGTGCCTCCGCTTACAATCCTCTTAGACACTTTCTCTTTTTGGACCAGTTCAAGAGGATTGTAAGCCTCAAATCTCTTCAAGAGGACCAGTCAAGACTGTCAAGAGGACCAGTTTAAGAGTTCCTTTTGGACCAGTTCTCGTTTTGAGTCTCAACTCTCGTGCTTTCCAACCGGGAAAGCGCCGCGGCAAAGCCTGCTGCCCGTGCCCCCGCCGAAGGATGGGCTTCATACCGAAGAGCGCTGTTGTCGGGGGCTGGCGCCTCGATCGTTTTAGAGCTGGATGACGGGAGGAGGAGGAGGAGGAGGAGAGAAACATGGACACCTGCAAGGGTGGACCAGGGTGGACCTCTTTATTTGGAAAGGAAGAGAGCAGTCTTTTTAGGTCACTGAACTAGTGATAGTAGGCTGGTTGAGACTGGTTGAGACTGGTTGAGAGTCACTGGTGAGGGTAGTGGTTCGTGGTTTGAATCACTGGAGATGTCTGTTCAGCAGGGTGTCTGTTCAACAAAGGAACCACCGACAAATGCGAACAGCACGACTCCTGTGGCTCTTGGGGTGGCTAAAGGGAGTGTAAAGTTGGAACTAAAGAACGTTTGCTGTGCCTATTTGTGCCTCTTTCCATGGAATATATATATATACACCATAGCATAGTAAAAGCACCTTGAAAGAATCTTGGGAGTAGTCGTCATGGGTTTCACACTTTGTAAGTTAATTGGCCTCTCACGTCTCAACTCCTATCTCAGTCAGATGTCGCTGTCAGATGTCGCTGAGATCGACCAAGTTGCCTCGTCCACGTCCTCAGGTAACGCCCCCCCACACGCTGGCGCCCCGCGCTGGCCAAAGGTTCCAAGGCGCAATGCCTCACGGCCGTGTTGGCCAGGTGGGAGAGATCCGGAGTGGTCGCAGGCAGATTCGGCATGGCGGCAGGACCAATAAGGGAACCAGAATACCCTTCTACCGTAGACGCAGACAGTTTCTTTTCTTTTTCTTTTCTTTTAATAGACGGATCCCCAAATAGATAGAAAAGGTCGTAGATCTCCACTCAAAATGGATTGGACAATCTGATCGCGTTTCAGGTCGTAGATCATCCCTTTTGGGACCACTGGACCACTACGGAGAGACCCAGTCGTCCGCCCTTCGTCGTCTCCACCGATGGGAAACCGATGCGGCAACTGGGAGGATTTTCGAGTTCAGGATGGATGCAAGATGATGCAGGTTTCACACGGGAAGACAAGCTAATGCCGGAGACACGTGACGTCAGTCGGATGGAGACACGTGGCGCGGCGTCCCTGGTGGTTTCCACCTGTCAGATCTGTCAGTGGTGGCGGGGGAGCCAGGTCGTCCTTTGGATGAATGCATCAGTTGTGTTCCACAACGGCAATCCAGTTGCCAGGCCCCTGCGCCTGACGGAGAGTCCGGACCACTGCCCAGCGGGGGAGCATCGCTACTTCTACCTGGCGCAACTGGGCAAGGTGCGATTGAGGCGATCGGGGCGGGGCGGGGCGAAGGGGGTGGGGTGAGAGGGATGGGGCAGATGGGTGAGTAAGACATGGGTGAAGATGTTTTTTTTGTTTAGACAATTGGTGAAAGGAACACCAGGCATAAACGAGAAATGAGAAACAATTGGTGAAGATTTTGAAGTGGAAGTGGGGCCAGGATGGCCAAGGCTTATGTGGTGTTGAACGTCTCCCCTTAAATTGAGACAACGTGAGTTTGTAGCGAAAGAATCAATTGTCAATGGTGGTTTAAATGTGACATCCCGAAGAGGGAACGATTGAAGAGAAGGCAAGAAGCGCGACTCTCCTGCACTACCTATATGTGTCATGAGCAATGGTTCGCACAAGACATGTCCTTGTGGAAGATCATGGGAAAATCCCCAAGTTTCATCAAGACATGTCCATGTTTCGTCCACTATGGAAGATCATTTTATACCCTCCTCAAGACTCTTGGCTCAATTCCCAAATGGTGGTTTATGGTGGTTTGCTTGCCCCAAATGCTCAAACTCTGCCAAGGAGTTTCGAAGAGGGTGTCATTCCATGTCCCAAGTCCGAAAGGGGCCCGCCCTATACCGGACCATCCATTTGTTCGGATCCTTCGACAGGATGGACTTCGACGCCACAGCCATCCCATGGTTTTTGGAACCGCAGTGGAACACCTCGGCTTGGGCACAGCACGTGGCACGCTACGGGCCCTCTGGCGTGCATGATCACAAGGCTCGTGACCTGGGGCAGTGCCTGGGTGAGCTCAAATGGCACGGTTGAATTTGTATGAATTTGTGATGTTTTCTCCTTGAAATGGTCCCACCCATGATGTTCTTCACGCTTTTCTTCTTGAGTCCTGATTCTTCAGTCTCCCCCTCATTAACTCTTGCTTCAACTCCCAAAAATGCACCAAAAAGGCCTCTTTCTACCGGGCTTCAAGACTCTCATCTGCACTCTCGCAGCTGCATCGCCGTGGCTTGGTTGGATGCCTTGGCTTCCTCCCAGTCGTCCATGGTCGCCCATGGCGGTCCCCGCCCACCGGGCGATTCGGTACCGGCCTGCACAGGTGGTGGGTGGCCTGTGCGTTCCGTTGGACTGTGAGATGTCCACCACGGCGCAGTTCCTGGCGCCACGCGTGGCACCCTGGACTCTTGGTGGAAGACTGCGCCGTTTTTCGAGGTGAGGGGGGGGGTCATGGTGGCTGCGTTGAGAAAGGGGGGAGGAGCAGCGGTATTTTTAGGACGGGGTGAACCCCTTGTGGGTAGCACATGCTGCACACGATGGGCCTCAAAATCTTGAAGATCAGCTAATCAATTCATTGAAGCCATGCGCCATGCTCAGGTGGCGTTTCCCTATGTTGGAGCCGTGGCCGCTGAATGGCAGCCATGTGCTGCTCCCTCCGCCGCTGGCGATTGCGCACCAGCTGCACCCCAAGGAGGAGACGGGCGTCACGACGCTGAGAGCAAGTGGTGGTGGAACAGCAGGGGCTTTTGGAGTCTGAATATTCCTCCTACCTATCTCCACCCTACTTGCGATGGCCTCCACCCTAGTATATATATATATTTTTTTTTTTTCGGTCTCTTGTAGTTGAGGAGACATCCGAAATGAAGCATGCTTGAATGACAGAAGCAGTTCTTTCCCCCGCCTCAATATGTCCTCCCAAGAGAAGGTGGCATCAAAGGGAGGGACAACCCTTCAAGCCATTCTTATAGACTTTCTTACTAAGGTTGGGATTCTGGATTTGACATCAACTCCGCTCTGCATTGCAGGGTGTTTTGGAGTCTTTACTGTACTTATTATCACTGATTGGTAGGTGCCTCGTTTCCAGGATGTGGGTGACTGACCTGTCAATTTGACCTACTGACCCATTTGACCTACTGACCTCAGAGCTTTATCCCATGCATGAGCTAGTTTTGGGAGGTGTCACTTTCAGCCTTGGCTTCAAGCAGTCCTTGTAGAAGTTGCCATCCTCCCCTCCAAGGCCCCCCCCCCCCCAAGGCCTCCGTCCGCCGTGTTCCGCCGTGTTCCGCCATGGGTTGGGAGACTGAGGATGTGGGTCTCCAAAAGCAGTTGCCAATCAATGGCGCAGCCCAGCTTTTGTGAGGCCCGAGGGTGCGAGGGTGGGAGGCGGGTCGGGTCGGGTCGGGACAGGTCGAGAGTCGTTGGTCTGGTCGACCAACGGACGTTGGGAATTGGGTTCTTTTTGTTGCTAAGAAGACCGTCTTGAAAAGGCAAAAAGAAGTAGAAGCATGTTAGAAGCTACCTCTTACTGGATGAGCTGGGCTGATCATGGCTGAACTCTGATCTTTTTTTCAATGTGAGAATTGACAGTGATGAACCACTTTAGAGCACCCACAGGTAAATCTCTCTGGTCTCTTGTTTGGAATCATCTTCTTGAACACTTCCCCCACTCGATCCTTCGAAGACGTTGAGCATCCTCTCACATCCTGGGAACTCTTCTTGAGACCTCTCAGTCAGTATATTTAGATATAGTTAGTATATAGTATTGCCATTGGCACCCTCGGATTGCAACACATGAACTTCTCTTCACCATCTTTACCTCTCTTCACTTATTTATCTCTATTTATCTTCAACCCCCAAAAGCCAAGAGCCTCTAAGAGCCTCGCGACTGGCCAGAAACCCAGCGTCTCCACCCATGTGTTCATATATTTCCCCAAACAGTTTACTGTTAGGGGTTCTCAATGCTTTAAAGAATGGTCGCCTTGGTGCTGGATGGTCTGGTCGGGTTGAGGGCCAGCTTGTCTCCCACTTCCTTGACTTGTCTCCCAGTTCTTTTCATTCCCCAAACAGGTTTACCTGTGAGGGGTTCTTACTCCTTTTAAAGGGGTGCATGCTCGGCCGGATGATTTTGAGTTTGTCTCTGGGCTTGTGTTCCTGGCCGCATGATTTCACCCTTGTCTCCCACTTGTCTCCCACTTGTCTCCCAGTAAGCTCTGGATCCTCTCAGTGCTCTGGCCGCATGATTTTATACTTGTCTCCCATTTGTCTCCACTTGTCTCCCAGTTGTCTCCCAGATACTTGTCTCCCATTTGTTTCCCACTTGTCTCCCAGTTGTCTCCCAATAAGCTCTCAATGCTCTCAGTGCTCTGGCCGCATGATTTCAGGCTTGTCTCCCATTTGTCTCCCACTTGTCTCCCAGTAATCCCACTTGTCTCCCACTTGTCTCCCAGTAAGCTCTGGATGCTCTGAGTGCTCTGGCCGCATGATTTCACACTTGTCTCCCACATGTCTCGACTTGGCTCCCAGTAAGCTCACTTGCCTTCCACTTGTTTCCCATGGCCTGTCTGGATGCTTTGTATCCCCGGACTTGGCTGGATGCTGGGCCGATTAATTTTTTGATGCGCACAAGGTCGTTGCTCTGTTGTATTTCTGGTGTTTCGAGTTTGAAAGCTGCATTGGCTGCAATGGGCCGTCGATGAGTTTGCCGGCTCGGATCATGAATGACGCATGGTTTAGTGTTGCAGTTTGCCAGAGGGACAGCTCGCCATCTTGCGACATGTTATCAGACCAGCTTTGTTACTGATTGCTTTTCGCGAGTGTTGCAACACGCGGAACATGGCTAAGCCAAAGAAGGCAACTGCGTAGGAAGGAAAAAGCCAAGCGCAGTGTCCGTGCTCTGAGGAAATCTTCATTTTGATTGGGTCTGCGCATTCGTGTTTACAACGGGGGCAACATATGTCACAACCTGGATCCATAAATTTCATGTTTTAGCCCTTGTACGGCGTCCCATTGTAAAGTCAATGAAAAACAGAATTTTAATGCTTTCCCTTTGAATCTTGTATGTGCGTCTACACGGTGGACTATAGTTTTCTTCCTCTAGGAAATACTGCTGGCCATATTGTTCGGAGATCTCATTTTTGAACATTGCTCTGTTTGGGGTCTACGCTGGTATAATTTCAATCCTCGTCACTCCATTTTCCACTGAGCTAGGAACAGAACCTAATAGCGTCCTTGCTACTAGTAGCGATGCACTTTGTTACTGGTAGCTTCTTGAAACTAGTAGAAATGCCAGGAGCTACTAGTAGCTTCTTTTTCACTCAGGACTACTGGCAGTTCGCCCTCCACGAGCGCCGCCTCCTCTCCACACCGCCGCTGACTCCCACACGGGAGTCCATGGCCGTGGCCCTCGGGCTAGCGGCGCTGGCGGCCGTGGTGGCCGGCGTGGTGGTGGCAGAAGAGCGGGACGAGCGGGCCAGGCGCGGCATGTCCGACCCCAAGAAGCGAATGGGGTTATTTAATGTTTTATCAACGGTCTTCTTTACTTGGGAGGAAGAGGTTCTGAAATGAGTCATGGAGTCATGAACAACGGCCAACAGGGAATTGGTTTGCACCAAAAGGGCGGAGCACGGCGCTCCGCATGGCCAAAGGAACCGTCTCTGGCGTTTGTGGTTCGACCTCCCAGTTCGACGCCCTGGAGGCAGAACATCGACTCAATACCACGTGGTTGGAGGGTCTCCCTGTTTCACACACACCCCAGATTCCCACTTTCATAGTTCAGGGAGTGTCGCGAAGGGTCGATTGGGGTTGGGCCTGTTTTTGTGATCGCAGACACGAGCAATGGGCAGACACGACATGGGATCTTCCGAGGACTCGAAATAGGGAGAAAGGCTTTCCAACACTGGGGATTAACTTTTCGATCAGTGAATGACACTCACGCAGATTGCTGCAGACATCCCCAAGCAGTGGATGCACATCATATCCTTGCCATATTACATCATATTACTCCGAATCTGTTCCCCTTCTCCGAATCTCCCCGCAGGAGCTGTAGAAGCTTTCGAGCAGACCTCCTTCGCGTGCTTTTGACCATGACCGATTCTGGGCTGCGGTGAGGGAGGACCGGTGAATGTGTGGGAGGACCGGTGAAGAGCTAAAGCAGGTATTTATAGACATAGACATAGACATAACGCTCAAAATAGCCAGGAACCCCGCAATGAGGCTCCTGCACAGCGGGAAGGGAAGTGAACACCGTTTCATGTGGAGGATCCCGACGTTGGGTTTCAGATGCCAAGGGACCCGTCACCGACGTTGATGTATTCGTCCTTCGACTGCAAGGGCTCCCGATGGTTCGTGCTGCAGGTGCTGCAGGTGCTGCAGGTACTTTCTCCCCTTTGATACTGTCAAGATGGGGCAACATCGGGTTCCAGGCTGCCCCCCCGCTCCCAATTTTGTGGCAACGCAAAGACATCAACAGTGGGGATGTAACACGCGCTTGGTCATCCCAAAGTGGGAATCCCAGAGTCCTTGAGATTCCGAAACAGCTTGTAACAAGTGACCTGCTTGATCCTGCTTGTATTAACTTACCCGTGTCTTGGGCAAGACGAGTGATCTGAATGGTTGTAATTGCTGTTCCACCCTGACATAGATTCTCTGCCCTCCCCGGCAGTTTCTCCTGAATTCTTGGGATGTGAATGTATGAATTATGCTGATGGACATGGATGAACCATCAAAATTGCACCTAAGGACCTAAGTTAGGAGCACAACACCCAACCACTATCAACCACCTCACCTCACCTCAGAGCTGCAGCCGCGAGCAACCGCTCCCAGCAGCTCCCAGGCGCTTTGGGCACATGTCTTCCACCATGGTAGCTGGCAACCTGTGGAGACACCAGGACTTTGGTTTGCCTCGCAGCATTTGACCTACAAGGCGAGCCTGGCATGGCTTCATGTCTTCGTGCCCTGCCCTGCGCCGCTTCGAACCAAAGCACTACCATGTGATTCCACCACGAGTCTCCTTATGAACCCAAGTGATAAACATGTACGAAGTCTCCTTATGATTACACTGATGTACATGTTGATCACTTGAGCCATGATTTGCCCCCCCCGAAAAACGTGTTCCTGGCCAGGTGAACGTGGGCTTTGTAGTGCTCTCCACCCACTTGCGTCTCTCCCGACCGAAGACGGGCCGGACGCTGCTGGGCGGTGCTGTTCAGCGCTATCTGCAGCTAGGTGGGGAGTCGCTGCACCGGTGCACGCGCGCGCGCGATTCAGGACGAGGATCCTCGACCAGTTCATGGATCCTAGCATCATACAACAAGAATCGGACTATGTTTTTGTGGAAAACGATTCCCTACGAGTCCTGACCTGGTAAAAAAACCTGGTCTTTTGCCTCCTTAAGTCCGGTGGTTTATATTCGTTTTTGTCCTGGGATCCTCCGTTCGCATGCAACACATGTGACACATGTGCAGCTCTTTGTTTTTCCTGATCTTTGTGTGCTTGTTCCCTTTGGCAGCTCACTTGTCAGTGTTTTGCATCGCAGACACCACGAGTGCAGGGTGACCAAGGGTTGACCAAGGCGACCAAGCAAAACCGTGAAGGAGGGGTGTTGCAGGTGGCTTTTTTTTTTGGTGTTGGCGTTGGACAGTTTTCCAAGAGGTGGAGGTCTTAACCCTTCTGATCTCATACAGACTACACAGTCCCCTTCTAGGTCACGTAGGTCAATCCCCCCGTTCGCAGGGTATCGCAGGGTTGTTTTGGGCTTCGTGAAAAGAACACTATGGGAACACCCAAGTGATGCCTTCCTGTCTGACCAAAGGAAAACCAACCAAACAGAAATCATTAAACACCGGTTCCCGCGCCGCTTGGGGGAGTCGGCCAGCGCGCCGGGAACGGCCGCAGCACTACCGCTGGGCCTCTGGACGATGATCTACCTCTTCGTCTTCGTGGAAGGCCACCGTTGGACACCCGCGTCGGTTTTCTGCGTCGGACACCCACGTCGTGGCCCTTCCAGAGAGTGAATACATAGGGATTCGAAGCAGTATCTATGTGGATGTTCCTTGCTCAAATAGTTGGTCAAAGCTCATCAAATTTTCCTTCGGCCCCTCGTGTTCTGATGTTTACGTTGGTTTTTAATGGCTTTTATGTGTTCTAAGGTTTTCGATCTCATTCTCATCCTCCATGTTCGCGGAAATAGACCCATATATGTTTCTTGATCCATCATGTGGTTTGGTTTGTCTCAGGGAATTGCTGAAGAAACTCAATTAAACATATTATATCTATAAAGAGGACGGTTATAGCATCCCAGTGTCAGTTGGGAGGCTTCATCCAGATCCACCTTCTCCGGCCTCTAGCTGCCCCTGAACAGGGTTTGACCTCAGTGTCCAGGCTTGCCCATGAACAACCTCATGAAAAGCAGTGGCCTCCACCGGTGGTACACCGAAAAAACGTCGGTGCCCTCAGTGCGGCTCTCACCGGGGTGCGGCTCGCCGTGTGCGCGACCGGGGTACCGGCCACCGGAAGGGGTCGACCGGGTCGAGCGGGTTGAAACCACTGGAGGTGCTGGCTTTTGAGACCTCAATTTCTGCCCCCATCTGACCTCACCACTTGCTGGACGGGCAGATGGGGTGCTTTGGGCGACCCTCTGACCCCCCCCACCCAAACTTACACTCTCTCCTTTCCGCAGCTGTTGGATCGGAACCGTGCGGAAGTCGAGCGCAGCGTGCGGAAGTCGAGCCATTGATGACTCCCATGCTCTCCATGCCAGCCGTGCCACAACAAAATCAGAGCAACATGCACGTCCGCCAGCAGGAGTGGCACGTAAGTGGTGAGATGTCCAAGTGTTCACATCTGGGTGGGGTGTGGGTGGAAGGTGTCTGAAGATATACAAGCATTGAAGTGGAAGCAATAGAAAGAGAGAGAGAGAGAGAATGTTCAGAAAGGCCTGCCATGCCTGCCACCTAACCATCATCATCCTCTGCAATGGGACATGGAAGACCCTGGAAAACGCGGGGCAACCGATGTCTTTTCCCTAACATCTGCAAGACTGGCTTTCGCTTCCAGAGACATCCTGCCACAATCGTAGTATTCCACGTGTCGGACAGGGCGTGTGTATTCTGATTGGAACTTGGCTCGAAGAAGACAGCAACAGCGACCCCATGGGGTTTTAGTCTACACTCGGACGAACACATCACATGGAAGTGGAAAACACTTGGTTCGGAAAGTCGATCGGTCGCCAAGCAGCGCGTGGGCGCTTGACGGGCGCGTTTCTTTGCCAGGAGGCATGGAACGTCCAGGTGATGCAGTTGCAATGCATGTTGGGATTCTGGAACAAGCAGCAAGCCAACTTCCCGAATCAGATGATGAACCAGATGAACCAGATGAACCCGATGAACCAGGCGAGGTTGGGGGGGGAGACGAAGACCTATTTCTAATTCTATACTTTAAATCACAACTACCTGCAGTCGCTGCCGCAGGTCGGCATGGGTCTGGCGCCCTGGGCCTGCGGTGCGATGCCAATGGCCTTTGCCCCACAGGGCATGGGCATGCAAGGGATGATCGGCATGCAGGGTGCTTTTCCTCAGACCATGCCCTTCTGCGGGCCGCCCAACTTCGAGGGCCCACGATTCTTCGCCTTCCCAATGGCACCGGTGCAGCAGCAGGCGCGGGTCGATGCGGTGAGCGTAGAGGAGCGTAGACTCGCTGTCGACATCGGTCCGTCGCCGGTCCGTCGTGCGGAGGATCCCAATATGGCACAGATGGGGCAGAGCTCCTCCGCCGATTGGGGCCAGTTCCAGGTGCGGTCTTCGACCGAATTCGAGGTGTCGGGAGACCTTGGAAAGGCCTTACTCAGAGTGTCCTCCCTGTTCCATCTTGTTTGAGACAAACATCAACAAAACATCTCCAGCAAAAAAGATCACGGCATAGATGGCATAGCAAAAACTGTTGGCTGTTGGCTGGTTGATTTACATACTCTACGATTCTTTCTTTCAGGACACCAATTTCTAGCTTCTCACGGAGAACAACCGATCCCCATCCATCCGCACAAACCGCAGGGCTATGAGCAGCCCAAAGTCTGGCGCTGGGCTCCTCCGGCTCCACCAGCCCCGGCGGCCGCACCTCCCGCCCCAGAAGCGGACATGCCAGATGACGTGAAGGCGTCCACCTGGCCGCATGGGGTGAAGACACAGGTTCGTGGGGGATGATGTTCAGGTGCCACATCCCCACCCGAAAAAGGGCCCCCCCCATCACACGGTTGCTTGTGGATTTTTGGCGCTTCTTCCACCCCCCAAAAACGCCACACCGGTGACCAGTGCAAACATCCGTGCGCCAGGACTTTGTTGCCAAAGCATTGGATGCCCATGCCTGCTGGGTCGCTTGGACCGCACCGTGAAGACCTGAATGCCTGGAGCACCGAGTCGAATCCCTACCGGACCCCCCTTGCTGGTGCGACGGTCCCGGTCCATACGTCGCGGACGCACATCGTGCGTGGGGTCTGAGGACCTGCAGGACTTCATTCCAGATGCCTCGAATGCTGAGTGGCTCGGCATCGCCACAGGTGGGATGGGGATCGAACGAAAACATACACGCACACACACCGTGCTGGTGGTGTTTGGTACCATTCAGATCCATTCAGGTATATACCCTAGAACCCAATTGACCTCTGTTTTAATAGGAAAAGACCATATTTTGGCTCCAAAACAGGGGTTAATCAGGTTCTAGGTATATAGATAGGTTATATGGATACACAGCTTTGCACTTGTCCTTTGAGCCTGTTAAGGCTGAAGTTCATGGCAACCCAGCTGCGCGGACACGTGCGCGAGGCGAGGGCATGTGCCGGGCACGTGGTTGTTGGGAGACTTTGGTCGTTTTGTTTGCAGTCGGGGATTGGCTCGACAACGGCCTCGTTCCACCCTTCTTTTGGATAAGGATGATGCGACCGCGCGTCGGAGAACATGGGGTTTATATTGATTTCCTATTAGGCACATGTTAAAATTTACTAGTAGATATGAGTGATACTCTCTTTACAGGATGCGTGTTTCTTTTTTCCACCTCGCGCTATCGCATTGCTTTCTCGTCCTCAGCCACGCGATCCCATCGTCGTGCCGAAGCAACACACGGTATGCCGCTTTTTCTCGGTGCCGGCCGTGCAGCTTGTGCTTCAGCCTCCATCCATCTCCATCCACCGCTGCGCTTCAGGTGGTGGAATCGCCGCACGGCAATCATGTCCTCCAACGCATGTGCCTTGTTCCGGTCACGTGAACATGGCAGACCCGTCGGTGTGTCACAGATTCAAACACGGCTTCGAGAATCCAGTGTCTATTCTGTTTATCCCTGGAGCTTCAAAGGGGCGGGAGGCCACTGCGCGATCTCCAAAGTAGTGGGACTGAAGAACGTTGATTACTGCTTTCAGAATTCGAAGGGTTGAGGACCTAAAGGACTGAAGGTCTCTAATGCACTACCCTACACTACCTCTTGGAAGGTGCTATTAGTTATAGTTATATAAAACAAGAATAATATTTACATATTATTGTCATTGCATATTGTATATTTGCTGTACAGACTTGTTTCTTTTTTGGGGGAGATTGGTCTTGGTTTATCCGAAGTGCCTTGTTTGACCGGGACCGGCGAGCCTCGCTGTTTCAGGTTGGAGTTCATGCCGGCGAAGTCGTTGCATTTCGTGCTCGAAGAGATGCTTGCCTGGGCGCCTGCGCCGGTGCTTGCACGCCACCGCTATGGCTGCCGCGTGCTGGAGCGGGGGGGGCATCGGCCGAGGGTTAACGGGAGAGCGAGCTTCTGAGAGAGTGGAATGGAGTGGAGGGAGGGATGGTTCGGATGATTTCGGATTCTCAAAAGGAGCTAAGGGAATGTGTGGTTTACATTTCACTCGATCCATCATTACATGGGGAAAATAGGAAAAATCTCCACAAGTTTTAACGAGTTTGGCCGTCTAGGCTCCGCCCAGACGCATGACAACACATGCCTAGAACGAATTTGTTTGAAAGCTGCCCACACCTGTTCCTAGTCCATAGATATATAGGGTGTGTCCCATTACCAACAACAGTCGGTAAACGATTGTCACTACTTTTTGAGATGTCCGCCTTTGCTAATCGTCATCGTCATCGTCATCGTCGTCATCATCATCATCATCATCATCGTCATCCACTGTTATACCCAAAGTCCATCTGATTTTCATGATCTCCGACCCGTTTCATCATTTTCATCTCCCATCCCCCTATAATGCGCCCAAGCCCAAGCCCCCCAAAAACCCAATATGGACATCCATCCGTGTACAGGACCCCCCCAAAATCACACTCCATTTCTTCAAGACCGCACGCGGCGCGGCGGTGCCCACAACGGTGCGCGCGCCGCGAGGAGCGCATCTTGGAGCACTTCGCTGAGCCCGCCATCAAGGGATTGCTGGAGGATCTCTTGTACTATGCCAAGGACGCTCGGGCTCCGGGGCTCCGGAGCCAGGAGGCCACGAACGGAGCGAGGCTACGGTCGGACGCTCCGAACGGGCCTCCTGGCCTTACTAGGAGCAAGGACGCTTACTACCGACTGGGTGAGGGGAGATGTCTGGGCGGCGGTTGGGGGTGGGTGAATCCATTAGATGGTTGTTCTTCCGCCCGGATGAGGGATCTTGCCGTGTGACCGGATGAATTCAAGAGAAGAACACCTCACCATAGGAGTCCTCAAACAAAAGCAATGGGGTTTTGCAAGGCAGTACATACACTTTGTATAGCATGAACTTGTACTCGTACGTGAGCCCCTTTCTGGCTGAAAATAGCGCGCTACCCGCTTGCATGGTAGCGGAGCAGGGTGAGCTCCTGCTCCGGGTCCCCTGTTAGACAGGGTAAGACCCGCGCTCGGGCGCCTGCGTGGCGGACACCCTGTAAATCCACGTTGTGGTGTGGGCACGGTGTAATTCCTCCCCGAGTGGAGGTGTCAAGCAGCGCCCATGGCTTCGAATGCTGCGCCGCTTACTCCGCCAGGTGCATTCTCGCTCGGAGATTCCCTGGCTGCGGCAGCTGAAGCAGGTCTTCTACCTCAACAACAAGCTCAGCAGCAGCAAGCTCAGCCAGCCCTTCCAGCTCAGCAGGTCGGCGCCAGTGGTCTCATCGACACCAGAGCCATTGGCAAGTTGAAAACCTTTTCAGGCAAAGAAGAGGAATGGGCAGCCTGGGTCTTCGTGGCAAGAGGGTACCTCAACTTGCTGGATACAAGCTACCAGGCCCTCATCCAGGCTGCAGAGAATGCCAACCGGTACAGCGACCTGATCCTGAGCGATATGGGGCAGCACGCCCAGGAGAAAGCCATCATCCTGTTCAACCTCCTCACCCAGAGCGTTGATGGCAGAGCCCTACAGGTGTTGATGAGTGTGGAGAATGGAAATGGCTTCCAGGCTTGGAAGGCCCTCTGCGAGGCCTATGAGCCTGATGTTGGAGGAAGGCATACAGCCATGCTGATGAGCATCATCGCCCCGGCTTGGGAGACTGTCAAGGAGAACGATTTCCTGGAATCCCTGGAGAGTTGGGAAGTGCTGACGAGGCGCTATGAGATTCAGGCCAAGGAGCATGTCTCGGACTCCACAAAGATTGCAAGCATGCGCCCATGTCACTGAGGTCAGCCCTGAGGACTGCTGGAGCTCAAGTTGGGACTAACTATGAGCGAGCAAAGAAGTTTGTGCGAGATTTCCTCCAAGCAGGGCAATACTACAACGCCAAGGGCGAGTTGGGCAAAGACGATGGTGGAGCAGCACCGATGGATGTTGGTGCAGTGTCCTTTGACAAGGGCAAGAAGGGCGGCAAGTCAAAGAATGACAAAGGAGTCAACAAGGGTGGCAAGTTCGACAAAAAGGGAAAGCCACCTCCTCCAAAGAAGTTCAACGGTGAGTGCTCCTACTATGGAAAATGGGGGCATAAGAAAGCTGATTGCCGCTTGCTGGCCAAAGACAAGGCCAAGCGTGAGGGAAAAGGAAAAGGTGGCAGCACCAATGCCATCACAGCGGCATCGTCATCGGCAACTGGATCTGCATCCCCTGGTGGTGGACAGAGCACCAATGCAGTGTACTACTGGCTGCCTGGTGATGGAGAGCGTGTGAACTGGGCAGACGCTGAGGACGTCTTTGACATCGAGGATGAGTACTCAGACGAGATGTGGGTGATGATGATTCACCGAAGCAAGCAGCCATCGGACTGGCACTTGCTGGCATCCCAGTCGCCTGACAAGGAGATCAAGTACCTCCTGTGGGATTCAGGCAGTGATGAGCATCTATGTCGGCCTAGCTTTGGCGGCAACCGCCACACTGAGGAGAGTGAGGTGAAGTTGATGGGCATTTCAGGACAGTGCCTTGGACGACTCGGCAAGAAGAAGGTGAACTACAAGATCATCGGCGAGGACAACAAGTTCTTGAATGCAGTCACCGAGTTCAAGGTCAGCGAGCAGGCCAGCAAGGATGTCCTGAGTGCTGGGAAGATGAGCAGGAATGGCTTTGCAGCTGACATGAGGAATCCCATGAAGCCTTTCCTCACACACCCCCCAGCTGGACTTCAAGATTCCCCTGTATCTTCACTGCAACTCCTACTATGTCAAGGTGCGGGACGACGAGACGATCCCCATGGACTTCATGGTGAACACTGGTGTGGTGGCACCTGTGGCAGGTCAAGGAGAAGAATATGAGTGGGAGTATGCAGGCATTGAAGATGAGGGAGAGGGGATTGAGATGGTCCCCATCCCACAGGAGTTTGCAGAGGATGAGGCCCATGCTCGAGCTGACCGTCCACGACTACATGGATGGAGCAAGGTGGAGGATATGAGAGCTAGACTACGAGAGCTCAAGGAGCCTATCCATGGTGACAAGCACACCTTGTGGAAGAGGTTGCAGGCTGCAGAAAGAGCTCTGTCGATCAGGAGGGCACGGGCACGAGACTATGTTGAGAGAAACTCTGCCCGACAGCAAGCCTTGCGTGAGGGCAGAGAACCTGATGTCTCCTATGTGCCGGTACCTCAGAAGCCGGACACGGAGGAAGTTGAACGGCACCTGATCACACATCTGCCGCCAGCACCTTGGTGTGAGTTTTGCACCAGAGGCCATGCAATGGATGATCCCCATCGACGCAGGACAATGGAGCAGAAGCTGGCCGAGAACCACATCGAGCTTGACTACAGCTTTCTCAAGACAGATACATCCATTGCAGAGCGGTTCGAGGAGAGCTCAGACACGATCCTCTCCATCGTGGATAGCGGCACCGGGATGGCCCTGGCAATGTCCATTCCTGGCAAGAATCTGGAGACACCCTATGTGATCAAGACAGTGACATCCTTCATAGCACAGCTGGGCTACATGCAGGTGAAGCTCCGAAGTGACAATGAGCCTGTGATCAAGAAGATCGTTGCCAAGATAGCTGGTGCACTGCGAGAAGGGAAAGCACCAGGAGCTGAAGGACTCAAGATTCAATTTGAAGAAGTGCCAAGGTACTCATCTCAGAGCCTTGGAACAATGGGAGCATTCCAGAAGTTGCTCCGTGGTGATGTCTTGACCCTCAGGTACCAGACAGAGGCTAGCTATGGCATCACGCTCCACACCTCACACAACCTGTGGCCATGGTTGGTGAGGTGGTGTTCATTCGTCAGGAGCAGATTCAGCGTCAAGGGCAACCAAAGGACAGCATATCAGGATGCCTTCGACACGGCATACACCTCGCAGTTGGTGCCCTTTGGTGAGACTGTGCTCTTCAAGATCCCTATGAGTAAGGCCAGAAGATCCCACAACAGGGCAGTGGTGCCCAAAGGGGAGACGGCATGGCGTCAGGGCATCTTCCTTGGGAGAAGTGTGACCAGTAACGAGTATCTGCTGGGAACAGAAGATGGGACAGTGACGGCCAGGAGTGTGCGCAGATTGGCTGATAGCAGCAGGCGCTACAACAGAGAGCTGATGGAGAAGATGATCGGAGTGCCGTGGGACATGGGCACAACCATTGGCAGGCCGAAGAGGAAGGCCGACATCGCCTTGCCTCAGACACCAAACCTGATCCCGACCGAAGAGACGGCCAAGAAGAGCCCCAGGCTGGAGCCGAGTGGGGAGGTCATCCAAGAGGGGGACGAGGGAGACTTTCCTGTACAATCAGGTCCTTCGTCGACATCGAGACCTACGGCTGATGTGGGCGGTGATGAGGCAGCACCTATGGATTTGGGCATGTCTGCAAGACGGGCATGGGCAGGAGAATCTGGTGAGATGACTCCAGAGGCCAAGAGAGCTCGCGTGGCTGGAATCTTTGTGGGTGCATTGTACTCGCCAACAGAAGACACCATTGTGTGCGAGGATGACGTGGACCAGGCCTATGAGGACTCAGACAATGAGGAGAGCAAGCCTTTGAGCAGGCAAGAAATGGATGAAGGTGATGCAGAGGAATTCCGCAAGATGGACAAGTACCAGACCTATGACCCTGTGGAGCAGAAGGATGGCATGAAGATCCTGGATGCTGTCTGGGTCAGAACCCGGAAGCCTGATGGCTCGGTGAGGTGCAGGTACTGTGTGAGAGAGTTCAAGCGGGGAGACCCGCGCACTGATGTGTTTGCGGTGGCATCCAGTACCTCAACGTCAAGGGTCATTGATATTGTGGGCATCAAGATGGGCTACAGCTTCTTGACAGCTGATGCAGAGAATGCATTCTGGCAGGTGCCAATTGCAGAAGAAGCCTACATGAAGCCTCCCAAGGAGTGGTTGAAGAAGATGGCAGACAGCGGAGTCGATCTACCTGATCGCGTGGTCTGGAAGCTCAACACTGAGTGGTATGGCAGACGCATTGCTGGCCAGGCCTTTGTGGAATGGGCAGCTGGGCATCTCAAGGAGATTGACTTCAAGAGGAACCCAGCAGCGCCATGGATGTTCTACAATCCGGCCAGTGGCGTGTTGATGGAAGTGCACATGGATGACTTCTATGCCACAGGACCAAGAGCAGCTTTGCTGGAGTTGGAGAAGAAGCTCCATGAGAAGATCAAGATGAAGAGTCAGATCCATGAGAACAGCGTGGGAGAAAAGTGGACGCACCTCAAGAGGACTCGTGAGGTCATGGATGGCGGCATCTTCCTGACACCCCGTGGGAAGTACATCAGCGACTTGTTGAAGATGTTGGGTTTGGAAGAGTGCAATCCGGCTCCAACACCATACCTGTGCTCGGAGGTCAAGGAGGGCAACAAGTTGAGTGGGGAGAGCTTGAGAATCTACAGGGCAGGAGTTGGCATTGCTCTGTACCTCTCCTATGACAGGACGGATGTGCAGTTCGCAGTTCGTGAGCTGACCAAGGACATGAAGGAGCCTACAGATGGAAGCCTACACAAGCTGCATCGTTTGGCACGCTACCTGCAGGGCACAAAGGACTATGGCGTGTGGTTGCCCAAGGAGGGTGAAGTCGAGATTCTGAAGGTGCATTCAGACACTGATTGGGCAAACTGCAAGAAGACCCGGAAGAGCTGTGCCTGTGCAATGTTTGAGGTTGGCGGCTGTTTGCTGTTCAGCTATGCCAGGAGCCTCCAGATGCTTTGCCTGTCGTCTGGCGAAGCTGAGTTCAATGGTGGCGTGGCTGCCTGCAGTGAGGGATTGTTCATGAAGGAAGTGTTTGCCTTCATTGGCTTCCCGCTCCAGATGGAGGTCTACCTTGACAGCAGCGCAGCCCGTGGCGTGTTCCAGCGCCAGGGAGTTGGGAGGATCCGACACCTCGAAGTGAAGTCATTGTGGGTGCAGGACGCTTTGCATCGAAAGCTGTTTAGCTTGCATGCTGTGCCAAGCCACGACAACACAGCAGACTTCGGCACCAAGGCTTTGGCAGTGAAGAGGTTCAATGTGCTGAGGTTGAAGCTGGGCATCGGGCTGAAGGAGGAGACAGCCTATGAGCAGGAGAGCAAGAAGCATGTTGAGAGCATCAATGCCATTGCCCTCAGCGGGTTCAGCAAGCGGGCCCTTGTCATGGCCATGCTGACTCTCTTGCAGAGCGCTGAGGGAGTGAGGACTGAGGAGCCCAATACAGAAGCATCAAAGTGGGGATTTGATTGGATCTTCACGGACCTTGCAGTGGCCTTTGGCATTTTGCTGGTCATGCAGGGCACGGCTTTGTGGTGGTGCTTCCGCATGGTGAGAAGGCACCTTGCCTTGAGTGGGGGCTTGAGCTTCAAGCCGGCGCGGCCCGAGAGCAAAGATGTGGCCATCCAGTGCGAGAGGAACACTGGACGCTTTTCGGAAGTGTACCTGCTGGAGGGCAGGGATGTTTTCCACACGGACTCGACATGTCGGGGCTTGCATCAGAGGACACGCCCCTATGTACAGCTAAGGAGCTGTAAGTGCTGTCCCGGGATCGGTTTTCCTTCCATCCCGTATGCAAGCGATGCCTTGTAAAAGAAGTTTGAAGATGAACCCCTTTTAAGTGGGGTGCAAGGCAGTACATACACTTTGTATAGCATGAACTTGTACTCGTACGTGAGCCCCTTTCTGGCTGAAAATAGCGCGCTACCCGCTTGCAGGTTTCCCTATGGACAAAACATCTCCAAACACCCAGCCACCTTCGCTAGTTTTCTTTTTCTGGGTTGCAGCATGGTCCAAAGGCTCGAAAAAGACTCGAATACCGAGGGTTTCTCCTTTGGAGACCAGTTTTTTTGGGGGGGTCAAAAGCTCCATCCACCGCACCTGCAAGACACCTGCCTGTCGCTAGACTCCAGAACCCATCTCTTTTCAGCTGCGCCTTTGGGCCAGGAGCTGTGCCTTCATCCCTTCGGAAACTTTGTCATGCAGATCTTCATGGCCGGGTTTGACGCGACGATTCGCTTCGCTTCGCTGCTCGCGGTCGCAAAAGAAACGCGGCGACAACGCGGGTGAACACCCCTTTGAAGGTTCAGAATATGTCAGCCCCTTGGGTTCGCTTGTCTTCGCAGCATGAAACAGGTATATACTCCCCGCAAACCAACATAGAACCTGAGAATTGACCCATGGAAGACCATTTTTGGAATAGATAATACCAACCCGACGTGGTTTTGGGGTTCCATGTGGTTGGAATCGCAGGGGAGCAAGTCTCAAATTTATACAGTGAAGCCTTGCTCGCTGTTTGGAGGGGAGGCCATCGCTCCAACGTTGGAGGCCATCGCTTTTAGGGGCCAAAGGTCTAACCCTAGGCATCCAAGTACCTTCTCAGAAGGTGATTGGAGACACTGTTATTGTGGTGGTTGATCGGCTGTCGATAGCCATGAGGAGACGGTCCTTCCAGTTGTTGGCCTGGAGGCATTTGTGGTTCTACTTGTGTTAGCAAGTTTTTTCGACCCTTCGATTCAAGTGACCTGGGGGAGGTTCTTCGTTTCTTTTTTTTCAGAAGAGGCAGGTCGTTGTATCCTTTCTTCTCCTTGTTCGTCTGCTCCGCAGGAACACTCCCCGACAAGCTACCGCAAGGCATTGATCGAGATCATTGCACAGTGCCTTGGGCCCTTAGGCGGTTGGGCGCTTGAATTGGGTGTAATGGATCGGCATGACCATTTCGAAGGATCAGAATCATCCAGATCCTTCGATCATCATGGCAACAAGAGATGAACACATCCTTCAGTGTCATTCCATTACCAGGAGCTTCAAAGTGACCTTTTGAGATACTAGAATGAGGACACTTTGTCCCCAAAGAGGTCACTTGGAGACTCCAAAGAGGTCATTTTGCAGGTCCTGGTAGATGATGGATCATCATCATTCCACTGTTGGGGGCGAGGAACATCCAGGGGGCCCAAGGGCGGCTCCATCGCCTCCATCGCCTCCATCGCCACGCCACTCCAGGAACATTGTCCCCATTGCTGGGGACCACAACGGCTGCGCCGTCCTGGAGAAGGGCCTGAGCTGGGGCAAGGCGTGCTACAGGGCCGAAGGTGAACACCTCCCGCCGACGACTGCCACGATGCCAGGACAATGAGCGCAAGACCCTCGTGAAAGCCATCCTCAAGGTGCTGAACGACGAAAAGGAATCGACGGAGAGCCGGGTTTTTGTTGGGAGAGCCGGTAGAGAGGGGGTTGCCTCGAGTGGTAGTGGTACACTTCGATGTGGGGTGTCATGGATGAAAGGGACTGAAAAGGAACAAGGACCCCGGTAACAAGGACCCCTTATGATCATGAACTTCGAACATCCAAATACCAAACGGGTGCATCCCCTTCCGGCTTCTGGGTCCAAACACCACTCCTGAAAACCAGAGGTCGATCGACCCCTGGTGCCGGGAAGAGAGAGAGAGAGAGAGGGAGAGGCGGGCTCACCTTCCCAGATGACCACAGTCTTTCCAGACCACCAAAGTCGTCAGAATCGCAGATTTCAATAGATATATTTTTGAATCTTGAACAGTCTTGAACTATGTCATAGGTCCATGAGTGGATCTCAGTAGGTCTGGATCATATAGGTCTGCTCTCAGACCCCAGAATCGATCCTCGCAGAGCGCGCTGCGACGCGCTGCAGGTGGAAGGCTTGCTCCCAGCCATGAAGACTCTCCGTGGCTTGGAACGGCAAGAGGTGCAGGTGGTGCGCCCTTGCGGAAAAACTGAGATGGGGGGCCGACCTTTGTAACCTTTTGGGCTGCCCAACTGGGCTTTGTTTTTGGAGTGTTGGGTAGTTTCCCACGTTGCTCTGGGTCAAAGCCCTGTCTATATAAGATTAGGAGATCCATGAATCGGTCACGTCCGTGTCATCATCGTGCTTCACCCGTCGGACTTCACGGGTTCTGTCGTGCTTGACCACCCGAACACCTACCCAAGGAAGAATGAGGAAGAGCGGGGTCAATGTGGGTCACCTTTAACATGTTCAGATTGTTTGTTTGGATTTCCGCACTCCAGTCCCACAGGTGGAACATGGTGGAACCGCCCTCTTCGGAGCTCCTTTCGAAAGGGACCAACCTGGCCCAACCTGGCACCTCTGCGCACGTGTCCGTGCAGAGTCCGCCGGTTCCTCGCTTCTCCCTTGAGCTCGCTCGCGCTCGTTCCGTAGGCGGCGGAGCCATGGCCATCGAGGGCGTCTTGGGCATCGCCACCGGGTGGGCCTTGAGCGAGGCCCAGCGTCAGCTGTCCGGAGGCGCCGCCGCCCGGTTTTGTGGGTGTTGGGTGTATTGTTTAGGTGGGTGTGTAGCGAAAGAAAGAATGATCACATCGAGCCAGATTGTACTGTGCAAAATACAGTACATCAAAATACCATAATGATAGAATTACAATCACATTTCACCAGCATTATGACTTATAGCTTTTGTTGTTGTTATTCACTGTGTTATACTCTATGTCTATTTTGTTGTGTTCTCCTTTAAGCCACCAATCAAACGCCACCGGTTCTGGTTCCGGTGACGCAACTGGACCCCTTCGAAGCACTCGCACTCGACTGAAGCACCAAAACACCGACCGGCCCGCTTTGAGGCTCCGCAAAAATGATCAAGAGCCGTGGAAGGCCGGGAGCTTCGCGAAACGGCCGGGGGTTGGGCTGTCAGCCGCGTGATCCTCGCGTGATCCCTCGCGTGATCCGGTCAAAACGCGGTAGATGGGTGAGAGCGTTTAATGGTTTGTTGGTTCCGGGTGGAAGTTAGAGACGGAGACGGGTGGAAGTCGTTTCATCCCGGGAGGTGGGACGGGGCAGACTGGAGGTAAGGCTCCACGAGCCATTCGGCTGGAGCCATTCTGCCTCAGGGGGGAGTTTGATTCATCATCAAGATTTACATACCAGCACCTTCCTTAAGGGGTCTTCAACGGACTAATTACCCCATTGAACACCTCTTTGAAGGCTCAGAATATGTCAGCCCCTTGGGTTCGCTTGGCTTCGCAGCATGAAACAGGTATATACTCCCCGCAAACCAACATAGAACCTGAGAATTGACCAGTGGAAGACCATTTTTGGAATGGATAATACCAACCCGACGTGGTTTTGGGTTTCCATGTGGTTGGAATCGGGGAGCAAGTCTCAAATTTATACAGTGAAGCCTCGCTGCTTGGAGGGGAGGCCATCGCTACAACGTTGGAGGCCATCGCTTTTAGGGGCTAAAGGTCTAAGGGAAACATGACGCTGCGTGTTTTGCCCCTCACGTTACGCTGCTCGCAGGTGGCGTGCACAGGATCAGCAGCGCCGCGGCCGTCGCTCCTAGTGGAACAAAGTCGGATTCAGAAACTGCACTGTATTCAGAAACTATTTCGTTGTATTCAGAAACTATTTTCGTCGTATTCAGAAACTAGTTCGCCGTATTCAGAAACTATGTTCGTCGTATTTAGGGTGAGGTGGGGGGGGGCAGCAAGCTTCCATAGATGGTTGCGCGTGGGGCAGGGGCATTAAGCTTATGTGGATAGTTGTGTAGTTTCCGATCAATATGCGTTGCACTTCGCGAAGACGGCGGCTTGAATTCCATGATTCAGCAGTTCTTTTTCTCAACACCGCCAATCCTAACATATAATAACATATATTCTCTTATAGTCTTTTAACATAGTATTATATTGTTGTTTTATGTTCTTTTATATGCCTTTATGTTTTTTTTTTACAATCTTTTATAAGACGAAGAGGGTTGCAGTATTGCAGACTGCCCCCCCCTCCTAGTGCCTTTGGACCTGCACAGAAACTGAGCAGTCTACAAATGCTGCTCTTTGTAAATACTTGTCCTCTGCGGCGAGATCCGATTCCGCGGCCATTCTGAATCAGAGGAGTCCATGATCTCAACTGAGTCCCATCTCGCCGAGGATACAAATGCTCATGGCGCTGGCCATACGTTCGTAATTAACCCAAGCTTTCGCTCGTGGAAGGTGCTGCGCTATGCGGCACGGCAGTGGGCAACTCCCCTCAATGTATGTTGAGGACGACGAGCGTCCGCCGTGGAAACGGACTGGATCGTTGGATTCAATGCTGAGGTGTACTGATCAACAATGGCTCTTTTAACAGATTGAACAATTTCTCTCTTAACGAAACACCATTTCTCATCCCCATCTTACTAGCGTTTCTTGATCACAGAACTCCCGGTTTGAAGCACTCATCCAAAAACGGCACTCGATTCAACGGAGAAGATATAGGGTGGCTGGTTGAAGGATCCAGATCGAAATCAGCAAGAACCTTCATCGACCGAATCGAGGCTCCGGTCGGTTTGCGACCTGTAAAAACAGGTCCGGTCTGTTTGCGACTTCAACCCCCAACATCTCAAAGGGTTACTTTGAAGAACCAGGAGATTGACATTGTTTGGACACCATTTCATGTTTTGCTTGTTTTTATTCCAGTGCTGTCTTGCACGGTGCTGTCGTCGCTCCTCTGCGCTTTTCAATAGGGGCGGTTGTGCTGTTGGAGGCTCACGTCCAGATTTTGCTGGCACCCTGTGGCTGACGGCCGACGGGTCAGCGATTTCGAGGGACGCATGCGCGACGGTTGCGGGGCGACATATCATCCTCTCCTCTCTTGGTCCCGGATTGTTGTGTTTTGCATGAGCTTAGACAGTGCTTCATACATGCGTGTGTATTCAAATAGGGAGTCCTCCCAGTTGGTCACGACTGAAGAACTCCAGATCAAGATCTTCAAGCACGATTTGAAGGATGACAGGATGACGAGAGGACGCTGAGGAAACCAGACCGTTGCACGAGGAACTGCGAGCCCCCCGTTCAGAATTTACATGGAAAGCTTGGTCATCGCTTTACAAGAGAGGACCTCCCAGTGGCCATGTGGAGCCAATCTTGGATGCCTGGAAGAGAAATGAACCAAAGTAAAGACTGACAAAGTTCCTTCCTCAGAGAACCCTTTGGCGGGAGTTCATATCGACTTCATACAGCCGAAGCACCGGAAGGGGCCCGAGGAACCGACCACGTATACGACCAACCACACGACGGTTCCAACAAGCAGCACATGGGAATGGCAAAAGCACAGGGACTACAGGGTACAAAATATATCATCTTTTGCAATATAGTATACTAGGCACCCGAGATGATGCTGCATCTCGTTTTTCGAACGTTGGCTTTTCATCGTCTTCACACGTTATTGGCCTTGGCTGATCCAGATTGGTTTCACCGGCCAACTCGCTTTCAACGTTATGGGCCATGAACCTTCGGCCACTGGGTGGCTTAGCCTTTTTTTCCTTTTCGAACCTTATGCTGTACCAATCAGTGAGGGTTCAACCCTTTAAGCCATTAGACATTATGCCAATTCCGCATCTTGTGGAGCTGTCTTTCAGGCTCAGATTGTCCAGAATACCCATGCGGAAAAAGATGCTGGCCGCCTGCTTCTGCGTAGCCGGTGGGCCGCGGGCGGTTGGTGACAGCGTTCGTATGCGTGCGGTCGGTGGCACCTCCATTTCTTGGAACTGTTCCTCCGCCGGTTTGCGGCCTTTCGAGTCGACCGGTTGAGGCTCTGAGTGCCGGAGACCCGCACATCTCGCGTTGTCGCTGCTGCTGCTCCACGAGGAGCGAAAGAAGAGACGTGACAAAGGACCCGTCACCATGGGGCACCTGAGAAAAGAGGGGATCGTCGGAGAGTCTATTCTAAGTCTAGACGGGCCAGAAAAAAAGGCCCCTTCAACATCCTTCAACATCCTTCAACCGCAACCTCTGGCTTGACCGGCTATGAGGGATTCCTTAATTGATGTTTTTATTTTTTTCGTCGGTTCCACCCGGTGGGGTTTTTCAGGAGTTGAGGGGATCCTGGGGGGTGTGGACTTTGGGGGAGGGAGCATTTGTGGGGGTTGGTGTGAAGTAGAACTTGCCAGTGAAGATTGTTTGTTGCTTTCCTACCCGATCTTGGGTCATGTTTGGATGGATTCATGAGTTGTCGCAGAATGGCCAAGGATCTTCATCCTTCCAAAAGACAAGCTCAGTAGATGGTGCATGCCCCTTCATGACCCGTGCACAGGTGGTCACAGGGCGGAACTCACCTTGCCACAACTCAGCCGCTTGGCAGTGCTCTCAGAGCTCCCTTCGCCCTTTGCGTGTGGGGTGGGTGAAGGGGGGGTCGTCGAATGGGGTCATCGCTGGTCGTTGACGCTCAGGGTGGGCGACCCTTCTTCCGGTGCCCCGGGGCATCGTAGACCCGTCCACCATTTTTCAGCCTAGTTGGCCCACAGGTGGGGGACAGGTGGGAGAAAACCGCGGTTTGTTGTAGTCTGATCACGCAAGATCGAGCTGTCCTACATAATGAAGTCATATGAAGTCATGAGTATCTAATGCCTGGTGCTCCAAGCGCCTAGGTGCTCCGAGCGCCTACCAACATCTCCTCGTTTCTTTGGGATCGATCAAAAGAGGTAAAATCATCCAAAACCTGTGAGCTGAGCTGGTCACCTTTGATAAAAACCAAAGGTGCGACCATGGACCATTGCAAGGTCCCATGGCGTCCCTTGAGATTTTTGGATGATCGTTTCAGGTGGTTTTACAGGACGGCGTTTGTATTTCTAAGTTGTTTGCATGATGGTGTTTCGTCCTACGCAGTGTTTTTCAAGATTTGGGCGTCTCGAGCTCATTTCCGGTTTCTGCATAATGCATTTAAAGGATTCGTTTTACATACTTGATCGTTTTTGATTGTTCTAGCCAAACACCGAAAAGCAGAACAACACCATGTAGTAGCGTGTCAAAACCGATTGGCACTCCAAACACAAGAGTTTTGAGGTTCAACCATGTTCAATCTGAGTCTAGGAGATGATTTTCCTCATTGAGCTATTCCTTGAGCTTAAGACATTAAGTGTTCAATCATCTTGAGTCTGGGACTCTCTACATCTCATGTTGCCTCCTCGTCCTCCACGGCACTCCTCCAACGGGAGCCCTCTGACGTGGTGCGACAGTCACGGTGCAGCGGAGGATATTTTCGAAAGTCAGTTCCTGCTGGATCTCGCGGTGCTCCTGATGGCCTGGGTCGCCGAGAAGAGCAGCGAAGCGAAGCGACGTCAGAGGAAGAACCCCAACGACGCGAACGACGTCAGACGAACGACGGACGGACGGTCGAGACCGCGCCGCGCGAATCGGACCTCGGCAAAATGCCCGGTGGGGCCCGCAGGATCTCGCCGGTTCGCCCGAGCGAAGGGGCCACGGCTGCGTGTATTGAATAGATTGGTGAAGGACCAGGCTTGATGTCTCAAGTGCTACTATCATCACAGGATCACTGTCCCTGGCGAAGCCCACCATCTCTGGAACCGCACCCGAAAACATGGGCTTGGGTAGACACATACGGTTTTGGATATATCCCTTTAAAGAGGCCGGAACCCACCGGAAGTAGCCCCCATGCTCTGTGAACTAGACTCATCAGATCCCTCAACTCCAACACATCGCTAGTTGCATCACCCAGACGCTCCATGTACGGCACAGGCATATTTACATACATGACCCCCCTGAAGCTCTCCATTTGATGTATGTCAATATGCCATACATGGACCTGGAGTGTATCATCATGTTCATGTTTCATCACTCCTTCATCATTTATCTACTCTCTGCACCCAGAAAATCCGTCGAAGGCCAGCACCTGTGGCACGCCCCGTGGCGCCCGTGGCACTTCGTTGGCCTGGCTCTTGTGGCTGCTGGCGATCGTGGTGCGCTTCCGTGCCATCTCCCTGGAGGAGCACGACTGGGCCACTGGGCCACTGGGTTCGGGCGCGGCGCGTTTCGGGCGCTTTGGGCGCGGGTTTGCACATGGAGGGGTCCACGTGGTGGAATGTTCTTGAAGGATTGGGGGAGAGGATATATGGGAGATAGATGGATCATAGAATGTGCCAGGAAGCATAACTGAAACCAGGTCGTTCTGGGTGGGCAGCGGCAGTCAAAACATGTCAAAGTCTCTTCGAGACCAAGATATTATCGACGTGCTTTGACTGAAACGACCATCATTGGTTTCTTGGATTTTCTTGGTGTCTTTTTTGTTGGTTTGTCGTTATTTTTCCAACACTGGCACTGTGCCATCAGCCAACATTTCCATCATTTTGCTCCATTATGTAGAATACAGAGACTAATGACGCTAACTCAGAGAGGAAACCTAGTCTTCCAAGAGGCAGTGATTCTAGAAGATTCCGGAGAAGACACATTGGATACATCCCTACCACGTACTGGTGTAAAAGACCACAGCATCTCTGGCTATTCTAGGCCTTCGCCTATTCTCATCGCTTTCGCATGCTCCTGCCCTCGGCTCTGGCCACCCTGGGCTGCGGCCTGCGCGGCGGCCTCACCGCGCCGACGCCGCGAGGCGCGCGTGGGGAGCGCGAGAGCGCGAGTCGGAACGCGATGCGGTGCGGTGCTTGACCTGCCGGCAACGTGGAGGGTTTTGGGAAGGACAAGTCAGTCGTTTTTTTTCTGGGCTGGCTTGTATAACTATTCCAAACTGAACCTTCAGATTCCAGATCAAGTCTAAATTCAATGACATTTAATGATCATTCCAGATCCCTCAGTATCCCTCAGTCCTCTTGTGAGCTGGCTTTCTATTTCCAGATCATGCCCCCCCCCACCCGCCTCCAACTACTACGTCCGCCTCCTCCGAAACAGCCGTAAAAGCCTCCGCCGTCCGCCTCGAATCCTTCCCACCTTCCGCAGAAACCTGCAGGTTTTGCCTCGGACTTCTTCGGTTTCTGCCTGGTCGCTGGCTCCTGCACTCAGGAGCCGACGGGTGGGTGGTGGAACGGACGGTCCCTCTGTTTCGGTGGAACGGAAGGAAGGGCCATGCAGACGTGGACGAAGGCAGACGTGGACTGGGGCCCACGGTGTGGAAAATGAATGAAATTGGATTCATCTGATGTGCGATCCAAGATGAAGAAAGACATGAAAAGCCAGAAGCATTTTCAGCATGTCTTTCTTCGTTCCCAACAGCATGTCGATGATCCTGATGTGCAAAGCTCCTGAGGCGACCTTTCGGGTGTTGCATGCCCTCTCAGGCGACCGATGTTGGGTGCAACATCGGCCTTATACCAATGCTTGGTGGTGATTTCTTCGCGTCTCCGATCTGGGGAAGAAAGGCGTTCTTTCTCGGATGGATGAGTGAGAGGTATTCATAGGATATCAGATGACTAGGCGTCTGACCGGCGATATTGAACCGCCCGAAGAATCCTGACAGGACCTTTTCCTCTTCGGCTGGCACCAGCAACTTCTCCTGAAGCCCTTGCAGAGAGCAGTGGCATTCCAGGCGCCGTTTCTTTTTTTCGGCGGACCCTGTCGATATCTGCTGCGAGTGAGTTGGATTTGCTAGTCATAACTGAACACGCAACATTTTTATGCTTGAAACCGTCGTCGCATTCAGCAGATACTGTAAACATTGAGAGTTTTTTAGAGTCAAGTCAGGTGAGAATGTATTTTGCATCAGCCAGCTTTCCGGCCGAATCGTTCCGTTTCTTTTGAGCCTGAGAGAAGATTTTGAACTGTGACCTGCCCACTGTTTCCTCATTGAGGTTTCGTAGCAGGAAGTGGGTATCACACTCATTTTCACATGGTAATCATCGTCGTCGTCGTCCTCCTCCTCCTCCTCCTCATCATCATCATCATCATTATCATCATCATGCAGCAACATCAACATCGCCATTCCCACCACCCTCAAGTTTTGCCAGCATCACCATCATCCATCACCCAGCAGATCATGTGACTTCCAGACTCAAGAATTGGTCATCCAAACTCGTCCTCACCTGAACGCTCCAAGTACCGTGCACAATTTTCTACGCTTGAAATTGGAGATCCAGGTAAACCATGGTAAAGCCAATGGGTCGCTTCCCACATCTCCCGCTCATGCAGGTGGCGGAACTGTGCTTTGCCACTCAGCCGCCTTTTTCCGGCGAGGCTTTTGTGGCTTCACGTGGCTTTAAAATAAGACCCGAACACAGTGACTCGGTTCTTCTTAACAGTCTTAGCAGAAAGGCAATGGAATAATTAGCGGTAACTGGCTGTACAGTAGCTATTATTGTAAACGTGGCTTCGCTTCGCCATACCCGCAACTCTTGCCTTCAATCTTGGGGGGTATGGATCAAACATGATCGAACATCGTAAATCCAACTGGCCTGGCTATTCTGATCTCTTCTCACCCGCGTTTTGGGGCCATCAGGGGCCAAGAATTTTGGGGACCTCACGGAACCCTGACGATCTGAGACCACGTCGTCTCCCAGTGGCATTTGCCTCTGCCTGAGGTCCTTGGTCTCCTCCTTCTACTCCGTCCTTCACCGTCCTCGTCCTCGTCCAGTTTGCGCTGGATGCGTTTTGGCATGCGCGCATCCAATGCGGGTTCCGAAGCAGCGGGCTTTGATGGGATTCTGAAATCCTGGATGATTCAAGAAGTGGTCGACTGGTACCGGACATTGGTTTCATAAAAGCTAGTACAGATAAGTCAAAGACATTTTGTGAAGTCATATATATATAATTACCAATAAACACATATGCGAACTCTTTAGTAGATTGCAACTCGCTTTGGAGGACCTATGACATAGCTAGACCGCTCTGCTCGTTTGGCGTTCTGGTGTGAACCTTGCACTGCGGTACCTGCGGTATCCCGAAATACGGGCCTGAGTTCCATTCCCAAAGATCATATCTCAGCACCTTCCAAAGGGTCAGCTAATTTAATCTGGCTGGAAGCTCCTACTTCTGGATCTCCTTTGCACACCCTGACAGTCGCGCGGGTTCACACAGCCAGTTTTGTGGGCCATTGGAGACTGGGATGATCTCCATCCTGATCTCGTCCGCCCGTCCACCAAGGTCGAAGCTCTCCTTGGGAGTCAACGTCTCCAACCTCTTCGTCTTCCATGCCTTGGGTGGCTACATCTTAGAGGATCCGTCGGAGCCCCCGGCGGGGTCAGCTGGGGGAGGTGGGCGTCTCGGTGGGCGGGCGCGCCAGCGCGCCAGCGGGTCGCCGGCTCCTTCAGATCCTTCAGGAGAGGTGCAGTGACCTTTGGTTTCCATTCATGTGGTTTCTTATTCACGTTGATGGTGTTTTAGTGTTCGCTGTTTCATGGACCTGTTGACAAGTGGATGGAAGACTGGTGGATCAACAAAGGCACCACGGTCGACCCCTCTGACATCCCTCTGACCCGACGACAGCGTCGCCGACAGCGGTCGGGGACGTGACGCTGTCGCAGCGGCAGCGGTCACCCGACAGCGGTCGGTCGTGCTGTGGATGGTGAGGAAAGGCACGACATCTGAAGGTCCGAATTATCTCCAATCTCCGACTTTTCGCCTCCAGCCAGCCGGCCGTGCCTCCAGCCTGCCAGCCGGCTCAGGTTGCCAATGTCCCTGACCTCTGTGGTTCTATGCTTTCTCTTGGTCTATGGGGTCTCCGCTGTGCCTGGCATCCCGGGATCAGGTCGGCTTGACTTGATCGACCCCGGCCATGAGGTAGTTCCAAAGGGTGCGGTTGTGCCATTGAAATATAGATGTGGAGGCCGGGCTACGGGCCCCGGGCCACTCCCCCCCCAGAGGTAGTGAAAAAGTCCGCGCATTTAGTTGTAGCAACCGTTGATTTACTAGTCGTCAATCAATCCTACTCGTCCCTCGTCTATGATGGGGATACGCCAAAACCTGGAGCTCCAAAGCTTCACCGAGCCCAGCTATGTCAACCAAGGTATCCTTATGCCATGACCCAGTCATATTTGCCCTGAACTGTTCTTCATTTTGCCAATTCAATTGGATCATTTTGGAGATCAGCATCCCCGGTTGGATGGGGACGGAACATCCTCCAAAGTAAACGTTGAATCGTCAGAAGTCGAGTTCAGAAGAGTCGCCCCTTTAGATGCTCTCAACATCACCACTTTCCCAGACCCCTCATAGCTGGTCCCCCTCACGCCGCCCCGCAACCGCCCCGAGGCTGGCGCTGATGATGCTTGCTGTGCAGAGACCCGTCATGCTTCTGCTGTCCCCCCGGGTTTCCGTCCCGTGCAACGGCACAGGACGTCGTTCGTGGAGCAAGGAAAAAGCGATTTCGCACCTTGTGTGGAGCAGGTAGGGGATTTGAATGCGTTTCACATGGGGTCTCTCATCGTTCCCTCGTGTTTCCATTTTCAACTGGAGAGGAAGTCTGATGAATTGGGATTTGAACACATTCCTGAGATGGAATGTGAATGACTTGCAAAATGACTCCATTCGGTCGCTCCAGCTCTTACCGAAACCTGACCGCCTCGGACTTCGCTCCGCCGAGGGGGCCGAACTCGGCCGTTCTGGAGCGAGGATGCCGAGTCCCGAGCCGAGTGAAGGAGCGAAGGTTTTTGGGGTTCAAACGGTGCAGGAAAGGAGACGCCCCCCCACTTTCTCATTCTAGGAATCCTTAGGACCCAGCTCTGGACTCGAAGCCTGATCCACTGGCAGGTTCGGGGCCCGGTTTCTGAGATTGAGATGTAGCAAGGTATATCGAGGGTTCTGGTGATGTCAAACATCACGGGGTTAGGGGTAGAACCTCTTGTTTTTAGACCGGGGACAGCGAAGAATGGACACGAATATGTCTGACATGACTTCTCCAGGTGAGGAAGACATAGAAGGACCCGCTTACCTTGGACATAATGCATCCTCGTGGGGATGCATTTTTGCATGCCACATTGACCCCCCCCCCCAGTGGTCTCTCCTGGTCGTGCCTGACGTGATTCGCAGACTGAACGCCGCAGACATCTCAGACTTCTCAAGCTCAAGCACGTCATCACGGGAATTTCAGGACATTTCTTCACGTCATCAGGTTTTCGTTTGGCCTCCGCCGTCGAGTAGCAAACGCGTGCAAACGTACAGGTACTTAGGAGCGGCCCGACCCTTCTGACCCACCTGGTTTTCAGAAAGGTAGATTTCACGGATGGACCGGGAGCTTGAGGTGTTTCCCATCATCCAATCCCAGTGTCACTCTGGGACGTGGTGTTCTCCCCGAAGACCGGTCCGGACGGGGTGGACCGTGGACCGAGGACCGGGTCCTTGCGCTCGGACTGGGTCATATGGGTCATCAACCACCTGAACTTGGAAGATATTTGGGATGGACCCGCCCCCCCCCGATGGTCCCAAACGAAAACACACACATGAAGACATCCCTTGGATCCTTGCTCTTCTACAGAGGAGCCATCTGGGCGTGTGGTGGAGTTGTTTGGGGGGCACATCACGTGTGAAAGACATATATAGACTATAGACCCTTCCAAGTGCGTGTGAAAGACTTCTTGGACAATTAATTAAGTTGTACAATTTGGCAATGGCCATGTTCCGATGGCTGCTGCTCACTCTGCTGCTGGAAGTGGGTGCCGATGGGCCGCCGGCGAGCACCACGGGCGGCTCGGAGCCAACGAGATATTGTCATGGTGAGTTGGAGATGTCTCCGCAACTATCAACTATCAGTCAAATGCATTCATTTGCCAGCTGCGATTCATCAGTCTATATATATAGAGATAACAGCTACTGTCCACTGTCAACTGATTATCAAGTAGAGCAGTTACTGTACTACCAACTCATTGCTTTTGTCAGGCTACCGCGTGTTTCGTCCTGCAAATTGTTATAGGAGGGCTGCCATAGTTCCCTAAGGGCGTCTTCAACGTTGATATAATTGAAACCTGAACGTTTTTCTTTTTGGGGCAAAGTTTCGGAAGGCATTTGTAGCTGCAAGTCTGCAGCAACCTTCGGTGGGTTGAGAAGTTGCATGAAGTTGACGTCGTTTTGCAGTTTGGGCAATTTGGACCAGGAACCGGAGCTCCAAACATCTTGCTCTGGTTATGGCTGGTTGATGGACGGTGCATTTGGAGCAGTCCCTGCATTCCACCTGTTGATGCTGTTGGACTCTGCCAACACTGATCGGGCCCTGGGAATTTGATCTTTGAATGTCTTCGATATGGGTGCCAAGATGGGATCCATCTATAGTCTATCGATGAGTGCAGAATACTTACTCACCCAACAAACTGCCGCCGCAAGGGACCTCCAGCATAGCCAGCACCACGCTCCTTCCGTGCCTCGGAGTAGCATGGAGTGGTATTGAGTTGGTAGCAAAGTTCCTCTAGGTCAGGGAAGGGATTGTCAAACAGGAGGGTTTTTCTATTCCCCAGAGATTTTACAGGGCGTTTTTCCATCCGGAACTGGATCGACAGCTGGAGTCAAGATCGGTTTCCGCTGAATACTTCAAAGGTCGGAGGTCACATGTTCGGCTACAGAGGCTGCAGAGCCAAAATCAAGTCAATAAGCACAAGTACAAGGATCAAATCCAATCCTGCACCAATCCTCAGATGTCCACTGAGTCACTAGCAAACTTTACAGAATAGGACGTAAACAAATGAAAAAACACACACACAAACAAGATTACATAAAGAAACACACACACACACAAAAACAATTAAAGCAAACAACAACAAGCAGAAGGAAAAGCCATGAAACTCCCGGTTGGACCGTGGGTGAACCCTCCTTGCCGAGCGAACGTGGAGACGTTCACGTGGAGTGCTTAGCGTATACTGCTTCGTGCCTGAACAGCTGTCCTCCGTTGGCCCCCTGGATGTGTGACCCCACGATCCATAGCTCGACTGGACGACACGCTCGAGTTCCGACCGTCATAGAACTCGAGTGTGTCATAGGGATCCCCACGATGTTGACCGTGGTATGAGGACCACGTCGGTGTTCGTGGATTTTGCTGCTGTTCGTCGGTGATGCCCCCAAAAAGGTCCAGTCTGACCCAGCGAAACCATGCGAAAGCTGGTCCTGAACACCTCATTGAGTAGTGTTTTTTTTTTTACAATAAATATGATCAACTCCAGTAAAATGAGGTCAAGCTGACCTTCCTTGACCTGCAGGGACTGTAGGGCAGTCTATGTCATACTACAGCCCTCTGAGGACCACTACAACCACCACTGCAAGCACCACGACCACGAGCGGCACGACCACCACGACCACGACGGTGACGCTGCCAGCGCACTGCCAGCGGTTTTCAACCTTCACCTGCAGCACTTCGCCCGTGCCGTGGCGGTCAAGGACGGTGGAGATCGAACCGGACGGGTCGGCGGTCAGGGTCATGCTTTTGGTCCAACGACGGGCTGCTACCAAGTAATCTTTTCTTACTTACCTTGTCTGCTGCTTCATGTGTCTGCTTCATTATGTGTCTTAATGATACACGTTTATACTACATGGCAGTGATGGTGCCTGAGACATCGGTCGCCCCACCGGGGAGCCTCGCCGAAAGCGCCGAGGTGACGCCCGCGAGCACGGAGGTGATGCTGGTGGAGGGCAGCGCCGCGATGCCCGACTGGCGGCTTCAGCTGCATGCAGACACGCACACGCCCCAGTCCAAAGACCCCACATCGGTAGCGCCTTCTTCTGTTTTTTTTGGGGTGGTGCTGATGGAAGGAATTATGAAAGGAAGGAAGGATCCCAGATGTTGGGGACACCCTGATTCTTTGGGCAAAAAGAACTCAAGGCACCAAAGGTTGGATCGAAAGAGCCGATCGGTTGGATCTTCAGATCCTCCGCCCGCGAGCGGCGCCTCCGCCAGGTATTGCAACGGCCGCTGGGGTCGACTGGAGGTGAAGAAGGCGGAGCATGGGGTGGGCAGAGGGCCTTCGGGCAGGTTCCCCGGCTTGGGGCCAAGGTCGGATGTTCCACGAGGGAAAACCGAGTCCGGATCTGGAGGCATCAAGATCATCAAGATTTATATATATATATACCAGGAGTCACAAAGGGGTGGTGTTTGGTCCCCAAGTGAGTGGATAATGGGCACACCTAACCTCCATTAAGCACCCCTTTGTGACTGCTGGTATATAGTTATGATTTGTTGGCTTCAGTTGCGACGATCAAACACCAAAAGTATGCTAAGCTTCCCAAGTGGTTGGAAGGGAAAACCCCAAAACGTTTACATGATAGTGCTGCCCGATAAAATACGCCCAACTCAGATTCTACTCGGTGAAAGAACACCCTCAGCTGGAAGTAGAAACCTGTGGGCGAACCCTGCTGGAAATTCATCTTCCAAACCCTATAGAAAGGTGCAATGCAAAGAATGTTTGTGTTCCATTTGGTCAAGACTACGGTTGACAACCATCCATTGTTTTGATTATATCAGGTATCATACTAGGGGTGTTGAGGCGCGGTCGGATGGTCCGCAATGTTTTTTTTCAAGTGAACACCACTGGATTATATATTTGTCAAGCTCTCATCCAGTATACATGGGAATCAATGGGTGCAGTACAACAGTATGCAATAGATCAGAAAACTACTCCAAAGGGGAGCTTGGATTCGCTCCTTGTCCTTCACATCCACCTCACTAGCAACATATCGGACGTTTGCACCTTTTTCGCCACATCCTTCGGGAGACCATCCATATGAAAGGACATGTCGAGGGACATGCCACCCTCCACTCTACACATCAGAAGAAAGCTTAACTCAGCTTCCTCTGACAGGTCTCTGCAGGGGCAATCCCACCTCTCTGGCGCATCGACAGGATGGTGTTTGGGGTCAAGTCTGCCGTGAATCCTTCGACCATTTGGATGCGCGTGTGAGTTGCCGGCAGATGGGCTTCCAAGATGGTTTTGCTCTCCGTGAGCCTTGGTTTTCCAAGATGGGTCTAGTTGGCCCAAGTACCAAGACACCCGCACCTACGTACTGTAAGTGGTGGTTCTCACCCTACTGCAAGGTGTGGCAAAGTGTGGTTGACTAAATCTTGTCACCAAGTAGCTCTTGGGAGTTCCTGGTAGGGAAGAAGACTCATCCGTTTCGTCACCAATCACACCAAATCACAGGCATCCACGTCCGGTGGCAAGCCCAGGTTATCGTTGGTGTATCCTATACGTACATGGTGTACAGCCATGGTATACTCTGCAGAGGTTATTTCCTTCTTGTAGCCCATCAGGTGGTATTCTGTTGGAACTTGGGATGGTTCCTTTGCTGGTCAACAACACACACACACCAAAGTTTCTTGAAGGACACAATAGATGGGAAGATAACCTTGTAATTACCGTACCTATGTCTTTTACTGTTTTTTCATGTATAGTATCTTTAGACGACATTTGAGGTTCTCGAGTTTCCTCCCATTACATTTGCGTATTGAAATGACGAGAGACTCGATTCTTTTCACCCACTGTAGTTACTTGTTGGGCCCTCCTCAGTTATCCTCAGTTGTTGGAGAGAAAACCCGCAAAAAAACGGTGGGTTCCAAGCAGAACTTGGTCTCCCGAAACATGTCCTGTATAATATGTGAAACATGTTTCAGGACCAGATAATATATAGAACAGGACATTATAATACAAAACCAGAGTCTTGTGCTTTTCAGGGGACCTTAGACTCTGGTTTTGACCCACCAGACCTCATTTCTGAGTGGATCCATCCTAGCTCGCCCGCGGGGGTCCATCCTCGCGCTGTGGGTTCACGTGGCCCAGCTTCCAAGGAATACCACTACACTGGCCGGCTCAGCATGTCAGCGTCCCCGGGCTCCATATGGGGTACTCGAAACAGTCGGCCACCCACCTGAGAGTACTCGAAACAGTCGGCTTTCTGACCAAAAACTCTGTTAGACATGTGTTAGACATGTCATCTTGGACCACGAATTGGACGTGGAGTGTTCCGATCATCGGTCGTCTTACACACCGCGGCGGGCGATCCGATCATCGGGGGCGGTGGAAGGCGATCATCTAACCTCCGGTTCGTCTCGAAACCGGAGGTTCGTGGGTGGTGAAAGGCGAAAGGCTTGATATCATTTACCCGTCTGTTTTCATTTGTTGGATTACCTTGTTTCCATTTGTTTTCAATTTGGGGCTTGCCTGAGCTCTTGGTCGCTGTGTGGAGTTGCCTTTAAGTATCTTTATAAGTGCTTCCATTAAATTGAATTGTTTGTTTTTGTGCCTCCAGCATAGCGACTAGCTGTCGGGCCCGAAACGTCTCGGACCGTGTTTGGACCGGCCCGTCCTTGGCGTCGGCCTGGCCAGGCCAGGTTACAGCCCTGGCCTGGCTGGACACCTTCCCAGCCATGCATGGGGAATATTGACAGTGCAAAACCATGGAATCGATTCATTGATCAGTGGTCAACCGCCCCGTCAACCGCCCGGATGCTATCCTTCTGCCTTGGATGACGTCAAAGAGTCATGTAGCATGCAGTTGCAGTCGAACGAAGCGACACAGACCAGGACCATCCTGGGCCTGTCCTGGCGAAGTAACGTAGCCAGCACACTACTATGGAATCTCTTGGAGACCCATTGGATGGTCCAGGTATATACATGCTTGTATATATATATATATACTGATGTATACTGTATATAAGTATGCAATATACATAATCTAACTATATATACATATGGCATGCACTACCTGAAATCATCATGGTTACATACATGTATGGCATGGACCCGATTCGGAAGACCATGGACCGAATACCACAACAGGTGGTTTTCACTCCATTCCATGCGGATGTCCGGGAGTGTATATACCAGTATATACTCACCCTTTCGTTTCACCAAAATCAAGAGGTGAAGATGTGTGACTTGGACTGGGACATAGAACCCCACCGACTTGTGTCCAGTCCGTTCGTCCGTTGGGGTGCGCAGAAAACCAGCGACGGTTGGGACGCGCACACTGCAGGAGCAGCAACCCCATGCTGATGGATGGCCCTGCTTGCGTGGGCACAGAGAGTCGAATCCAAGATTGTGCCTTGGGCATGTTGGGCTTCTTTGTCATGAAACAGGCAAGCCAACGACATGATGTCATACAACTGATGCATAGTGCTGGACTATGCATAGGCCGAGTTCAGCAGATCTTCTGTTTGACCCAAACAAACTCCATAAAACCACTGTCAAAGATACATGAAAAAAACATGCAAGGTCAAACTTCCCATCTGAAAGTCGTTCATGTACTTTCTATCTCTCTCTCTCTCTATATATATATATATCTATTTTTTGTTTGTCTTTCTCTGACCTATGACCCCTCATGACCCTCCCACCCTCCCTCCGCAAAACCCCGAGGCCCCTCCTTCGGCGCCGCGGTCAGCACCACCTGCACCGCCGTGGGGGACCTGCGTGCGGCCGCGGGAGTGCTCTGCCTGGCCGAGCAGTTGTCCGAGAGCGAGCTGCGGGCGCGTTGCCGCGTGGTGCTGGTGGAGGGGGCGCAGAGAGAGAGAGAGAGACCGGAGTGGTTGGGTGGTGGTGGTGAAGTTTGGATCCAAAAGAGGCATGCATGGTTGGAATTGGTGGTTGGTGTTGGTGTTTTTCTTAGTAGTTGGTGCTTTTCTATTGGCAAGGGAGAGGTCTGCGGTGGTAGGATTCAACCACGGACGATAGGTAGGTAGCTGTTTGAAAGGGTTTTTGTTTTCGTTTTTTTGGCGACGGAAGAGACGTGTTTGGGCGACGGAAGAGATCAGATGTTCGGTGTCGCAGCAGGGGGAATCTCCATGTCGCAGGTGTCGCGGCACACGACATGTAGCAATGATATAAGTAACATAATCGAACACGCAATTGATATAAAAATCAATAGTATTAGTATACGTAAAATCTATTAACTAACACTAGTGATATTAGTATACTATCTTAAATAATCAATTAACAGCAATAATACTATTACTGTATATAGATCATATACGGGTTGCCTCGGCCTGACCTCGGGGTCATCCGTCAGGTCAGTTTTTTGCGTCAGGTCAGGTCAGGACGCCACTGAGCACCGGAAAAGTGAATAAGCCATTCTTTGGGGATTCTAAGCCTGAACAGGTGGGAAGAGGTTATTCCATGTTATATAGGTATACCTCGATCTACGCAGGGAAACGGCTTTGGGAGTCGGGCAAGATTCAGAAGATGAGGTGCTACACCAGACACGGATCCTAGATCAGACCCTTAAGCCAGCGCACACGGACGCGGAGTCCGCTCCGTGGGCGCTTTTGGTGCAAAAAGCCTTCTGCATTCCGCCATGACCAAGAAAGTAGATGGCACAGGAGAGACTTCCCAAGTGGGAGAGACTTCCCATCTTCACCTCGTTTTCACTCCACGAAACCATTGTTTTCGTGGAGTGAAAACCGGTTTGGTATGTTCGAAACCACATCAATTCATATTAAACAATATGTTTTGTGTAAAAGATAGTGATGCTATCCACTTCCAGAATATCGTTGTGGTTCTGATTCAGGTCCTGGCCATGTTTGGCCAAAGCGGTCACTCGAGCCACATAGCTTCAGCCGGGCTGTCTTGACTGATGGAGCTGACTGCCAGCGTCCAAAACAAAAACTCGACTAACATGTTCCTTCAAACATAAGCAGCAAGGAGTTGTCCTTCAAGCCAAAAGCTCAGCATTGACATCCTTTGCTCGCATTCATTACCAAGGCCCCAAGCTTCGGTTTAAAGCCAACGACCAGAAGAACAAGGCGAGTGCGACGGGCGTTCTTTTTTTTGACTTGTTCGAATGCTTTGTTGACATCTAGAAGTCCTGAAAAAGATCCAAGAGCAACAGTAACACCAGTCTATTTTTTCCTTTCCTATCGTTGTCAGACCCCTGTAAGGGAGACCAACTGTGTGGCTGTGTGGCCTTTAAAGGGTTGTTAGAGGCAACTCTGTCTTGTCAACCCTGGGCGAACATCCTAAAATGAACAGAATACAGAATGAACACCTCGTTCATGGTATTGGGTGTTTGGTCTTGACGCCACACACGCCGTACCCATCCAGAAATCCTTGACATTCATCTCAATCATCATGACATCCTGCTAGCCTATATGAAGCTTCATAACCCCATTGCACACCATGCGAGCGGACAAAGCGGGTCAAGGCAAATCGAACCTGAAGCAGTCTGAACTTCATTAAAGGTGTGTCAAACTATATTCAAGTGAGAACATGACCCCAATCGGCATTGGATGATCTTGCATGTAATTTGCTAGCTACCAGTTTGTTGGTGATATGAAGGACGTCTCCACTCTTGTGATGTTTGTCCCGAACCCTTGAAGGACACAGGGGTACCGGGTACCGAAATAGTCATTCAGACAGACCATACCGTTTGATCTTCCTCCCAGCCCTGGCACGCCACAAACTGCGCCACATCCAACCGCTTTCCCCTGCGGCTTTCTCCGCGGTTACCGCGTCCCGGCCGCGGTACGAACTGCGGTGTGCATCCCGCTCCACCGCGTGCGGTCCGCTCAGCCTACGCATCCCATGAGCGTCGTGACCATCTTTCCGGGCAACAGCTACACCAGCGGCTTTGGAGGGACGGGCGTCTCGACCAGCGACGGAGGACTTGGAAACTACGCCGGGACGTATCGCGCCTTGGCGGTCGTCTTGCGACATCCGGGGGGGCCAAGGAGTCCACAATCGTTTGTTGGTTCCAGGGAGTGTATCAGTTTGGGCAGAATGAAAACAGCCTAATTAGTTCCAGATTCCATTGATGGCCGAGTTGTGCGAAGCTGTGCAATCCGGATGTGTGGGGGAGTACATCACCAAAATATACTCAGGGTGTGTCCCATGTGTTGACGACGATGCAACGCAACATCCCTAGCACCACTCCACACTGTTTCATGTTTTCTTGATCACCTGCGCAGATTGACCGTGACGTGGGCTTTTTTGGAAGCATATGAGATTGATGAGCATCCCAAAGAGGCCAGAGATTGGAGCCCAGAGAGTGGTGGCTCGATCTTCATCCAATGCCCTGCCACTCTAATCAGACTATCCTGATGAATGAGTCCACTGTCGCGGGCTCCACAGCAGTAGTTTGGGATGCGAATTCACATTCCGTTTGGAGCCATCGCATGCGCAAGCTTGATTTTAGTCACGAGCACCATGCATGAAATTCCGCTGCCCCCCAGCCCATGAGAAGCCGCCCAAGACATGCTGCACCTGGGCAGTGTTGCGACATGTTTGGATGGAACTTTTTGGATGAAGGGTGGCAGTGTTCGCTGCTATTTCTTCCCCCCAAGAAATCGGCATCGGCGCTTTGTTTCTCGTTTGTTCCGTCGAACGATGGCTGATGCAGCCGGGAACCGTCGACCACAGTGGTGTGGGCCTGGTTTGGAGACAAATGCCCAGTAGTGAATTGTGATCATCCAAAGCACCGCCAGTTAATTTGCTAATGGCTTTCCAGGAGCCAATTTTCCAAGCACTGCAAGTTAACAAAAGGAAGAGAACGCCGTTTGTCAAGTTCCGCTTTTGGGGGCCGTGTTTTTCTCCTTAACAAGAATTCTACAGATGTTGCAAGGTTTGGGATTGAAGAGGCCATGTTGTCTCATCCCGGATCGAACGGACGCTGTTTCGGACCGCTGATCAGACCGGTCCAACTGCGGAACCGCCGGTCCATCCTGGGTCCGGTCGGGTCTGGCGGGGTTTCTTACGACTCCACTGAGGGACCGAGGATGAGATACGAAGTGCTTGGAGCAACATCGCCAGTGATGAAGTGCCCAACATGGGTGGACATCAGTGGCCCAGCCAAACGTCCACGGGAGAGGGGGGTGGGGTGGAGAGAGGTGCAGACACCGGGAGACCTCCGGTTTTGGTCTATTGAAACACCATGGGGAGTCCTCCGAACTTCCAACCAATGGATTTATATAGTCAGTTTTTGATTCTCCCAATAAACCTCCATAACCATAACCAATGGATTTCGCTTGTTTGTGATCTTCCCAGAGGTCTTTGAGGATCTTTGAGGGGGTCCCCTAATTGAACGGAAGAACACCCACATGCTGCAGGGTTCAGTGATGGGACATCGACGTGGGTGTTTTGAGTCTCGACCGACTTTCGGTGTGATTTCGACGAATTGCTAGCCGTGGATAGCAGTGGCAGTTTGGGTGATGAGCTAATGTGAAATACAGCGATTCCGACATGGATGTTCAAGTTTTGTTAGTTCTGTCACACTGCAGGGTACGCAATGCTCATTGTTTGAGACACCATTTTTGTGGCCATTGGTTCATTGTTTCTGGGGTCAGAATGTATTTAGCCCGGAGGTGAGAACTACATGGCCAAGAGACCAAGAGAACTTGCTGTAACAAAATCCAAATTGTCCAGAAAGCCCCGTGGGGCCGGAAGTGAGTTTGTTTGATTCTACAAGTAGAGTCATGATCGTCCAGCATGGTTTTCGGGCTGCGAGCATGACATCATGAATCATTCATCCGCACTCAACCTCCACATTCTCGCTATTTGTGCCCTAAGCCGCTAGCGTTACTCAAATCCAATCAAAAATCGATCAACAACCTATAGAAACCCTGGGTTCCTGATGGTTCCTGGCTTCAACATTTCCATCCAAAGCCCACGATTCCAGCGTCGCCTCGAGAAGCTTCGCCTCGCTTTGCGCCGCTTTGAGGTGGCGCTATCCCTTTGCCACCAAGAGCCTTTTCTGCTGTCCAGGGCGAGAAGCGGTCGAGTGTGGCGTCGAGTGTGGCCTCGACGTCCGTTGTTTTTTTTTTTTCTCGAGGGGAGCAGGGAATGAGCAGGTTGTAGCTTTCGCGCCTGAGACGGGACGCTTTTCAGATATTTGTTAAAGTAAGAAATGAGACAACAGGGTGTCACCCAAAAGCCACAGACAACCAGCTTTCCGGACTGAGATCGAAGGCACTGAAGCCTCACACGCTGGGCCAGTGACCAATCCGCGACCGGACCCGAAGAGGGTTAGCACCCAGTCGAGCGAGCAAGACCCGGGGGACTGGCATGTAGACGCTTAGACTTCATAACCCCCCATATGAAGAGGATTTGCACTTCAATTGTCTTTTTTTTATTCATCAAGACTACATAATTATGTGTTTTGTGTTTTTCCCTGGAAGAAGATGTTGTTCCTCATCTAATCTTGTTTGTGGGATGAGATCCCTACATGTTGCTGTCAAAGATCAACCAAAAGCTAAACACGTCCAAGGAGGTTACTATTTGCTTGCAACAATGAATCGAATTGTAACTATGAGGACACCGATCATCATGGGTGCAAAGGTTTCAGCTCCGCTGAGAACACTTCTACACTGTCACCCCTACAAAAAGTCGCTACTGGAAAGCCTGCGACTGTTTTGCGCCTGTTTTCGTGAGCGGGATTCGTGACTCTGTGACGTGCATTTCCTCCTTCTCCAACCTTTCTTACCGTCAGCTAGAAATCATTAATATTTTGGACACCATCCTGCATTGCATTGCATTGCATTGCAAAATCATACTTTCCGTATTCTTCCGTGAGACAAACTTAACGAGACCTGCAGCACCTGCAGGTCTCAAAGGGAATGCATCCATGACCGAGGAGCTTCTGCTATTCCAACTTCCTCACTGAGCTTGCGATGGGCTATTGCGAGTCCTACATTCCTACCTCTGCACCCACTTCCTCCACCAGCAGCAGCACCACCACCAGTGTGGGCAACCCCTCAGGCAGGGCCCCCGTACGAAATGTTCTGTCGTTCGGTGGACCAGTGTTCTCACAAACAAACTGAGGTTGTGACAACAACAACGATTGAACCACTCTCAGTTTCTGGATTTGAAAGAACAGTTTATATACAGTAAGAGATTTGTCGATTTCAGACTCTCGGTTGCTGGATTTCGGACTCTCGGTGGTTTTCCCTGTGAAGCGTTCTTTTTTGTATGGTCTTGATGCTGTGCTTGCTTTGAAACTCATGGCTTTCTTCATGTACACCCATTGCTAGACGCGGTCACCGCCCAGAAGAAGCGCAGCGTCATATACAGCGCCTGTGCACCTCTGCACAGTGAAACAGGATGAACCATGGGAATCTTTTCTTGATCAAGTATTGTTTGAACATGGTTGTTGATGCTTTCCAGCAGATGATTGGGAAGGTCTTTGAATATCTTGGAAATCCTTCAGATTAGCTGACGTTGAAAGGCACCATGCGCAGTTTCTAGACAGTATCTTTTTCCCAAGAGACACCCCTGAAGGAGGTTCGAAGAATGTTGTGGACTCGTGAAAGGGAACTCCTCAAGACTTTGCCCCTGATGGAACACACTCCTCCAAAATCCCGGCCGTGCCATCCACATACATAACGGAACATTTCATGGAGTGTCCCTGTTTGTTTCACTCACGAGAAGATGCATCAACTTCCGTCTCGAAGTCCTCTTAGATTCTGACAGGTTTTGTTCAGGCAAACACGCTGAATAAAATCGGTGTATGATTGTTGGAATGCTTTTCCTCGCTGTTGGAATGGATTACCTTAGGATACCTGAAGCCTTCGAAGGACAAGAGAAGCAGAGGCACGCAAAGAGATGGGGATCAGCCTTTGCTCCAAACATGTTCCAAACCATGTTCCAACTCCTCCATTGTTTTAACCGTTTAAACCAGGGCCACTGCACCACCCTGGGGGTTTCCTTTGTTCACTGCGATGTCTGACTCTTCCACTCGTAGACTCTTGGGTACTCTGCCTCCAAATCAACCGGACGACTCGGACGACCCTTGGAAAGGGAGTATCTCAAAAGGCTGGGGTGACCCGCTCCCAACTTGGGGTCAGGAGGAGGCTTCGACTTTGTTTCAGTCGACCACGCCACGTTCTTGGTGAGACATGGCCATCCCCAGACCATCCATGTATGGAAGAGTGGCACACATGTTCTGGCATTCTATCTGGCATTCTATCAATCCACGGATGCTCTGGTATCTTTCGCGCGCAGATGGCACCACACAGACGGCCAATTTGGACACTACGCCTGGCGCGGGCACCACCTCCAAGACGGATGGCCGGCGGCCGGGCATCTGGGATGTTCCAAGACTCGCGGTTTTCGTGCGTTGAAGGGCCTCATGTAGACTGTTGATCCGGTTTTATCCATAACTACCCCCCTACCAGAACGGGGGGTTATTCTTCAACAGTTGACAGTAGCAAGCACATGGTGGAAGATGCTTGAAACGTGGCGTGAGTTCCACTTTTCAAGCCCTGGGGCTTTGTTGCTGCACTCCCTCTCAGGGTCCATCTAGTGGTTCGGAGCAATGTCCTTGTTTCCCCAGAAGAGTGTGGTTACACTTCGGGCTCTTGCGGTAGTAGTTGAGCTCTGGGTTTGATCGAGGGTGCTCACCGGCCGGCAAGTTTGCTGACCCTTACAACCTATCAACCTGCAGCGCACGAAGTTCCTCGCGAGTGCATTTAACTGCGCAGGCTCGTGCAAAATGGTTGTCCCGAGCGGGTGCTTTCCTCGACCGCGCTCTGGTTGCGGCACCGTGCACGTTTTAATCGTGGCGGGGGCAAGCGAACCCTCGTGCTTTGGTGGTTTGAAGTCGACTTTTCAGATCGGAGCGATTGTGCTTCGATATGCAGATTTTTTTTGGCAGGCGCATCACTTTGGAATTCGGCGTGCTCTAATTTCGTGGCAGGTGCAGTGAATCGTGAACTTTGGACATGTGGTTTGTTTTCAAAAGTTTGGAGAACTATCAATCAAGCCAAACTGCGTTTTGGCATCTTGATATTGATGTTTTGCTGTGAAACGCACTGGCAGGGCCGAAGGAGCAGACAGAGCAGACGGAGCAGACGAGGTCGACAGCACGTTGTGACGGCTTCACACGCTGCCTCACGCTCTCATGTATCCTGTCCATGAGCAAAGACAGGTCAAAGCATTGTCTCATGTATGCAATGTCCATGTACGTTTTGTCACCTTGTCAGAGAATATCTTCAAGGACGCTATTAATAGGTGGAGGCCATCGCAAGTAGGTTGGAGGCCATCGCTGTTACTAGGAGCCAGAAATTACGAGCAATAATATATATATATATTATATATTATATATGGTCTTACATTTGCTTTATACTCAGGTATATATACGTGTGTGCTTTGACCTGAGGACCTGCCACATTTATGCTCTGAGCAGTATGAGCTTAGTGTGTGCTCTCTCATGAGCTTTGTGCTGTCTCAGCTTTCTGTTTTCCCTCATGTGTTTACTCTCTCTCATATTTGTGCTCTCATGTGTGTGCTCTTATATGTGTGCTCTCATGTGCATGCTGTGTGCTTTGAGTTCCTAATGTGGGTGCCTGGCATGCCTCCTAAGTTGTGCACACTGCTTTTGTTCTATTGAACCTTGTTTGGGGTCTCTTGCCGGGAGAGCTGAAGATGATCTTTTTGACAAAGCAGTGAGCGTTGGCACCGCAAGCCACGTCTTCGCCACGCACGGCACCGTGAAGGAGTCACCTTTTGGATGGTTTCAATCAACCAGGAGGCTAAAGCTGCTCACAGGCTTACAGCATCTTATAGCAAAAAAGAAAACTGCCTCTTAAATAATAGAACATACGTCACAGATGGACGCCAAACAACATGTTTGGTTGGACGATCTTGGTATGTTGCACGCAAATTTGAGAACGGAGTTTCTTCAGAATGTTCTATACAGTCAACTTGTATGTTCTGGATTGATTTGGAGAGTCTTTTTGTCATTCAGACTTGCAAGGCATGGACTAAAACATCAACTATCATCAACCCCAAGTGCGGAGGCTTTGAATGCTTGACACCAAGAATTGCCTTGTTTGAATTCGTTTGAGGTTGGATGTTCTTGCTGAGCCTCTTGGCCTTCGCATGCTGGACCGCGACGGACTCGAGAATCTGAATCTGAAAAGCAGTCATGTGAGATGCCACCATGAGCAAGCACGAATGCATCAGAAAACGCTAGGAAATCCTACTCGTCCTCAGACACGTCCTCAACGTGCTTGGGTGGTTGATGCTGCCCCCAGACGTGCCCAACAACGCAAACATATATTGGCTTGCACCAAAGAAGAAGCACAGCGCCGAAAGATGAGACAAAATTAAAACCCCCGCCACTCAGATCACCCTCAAAGGCCAGCAAGGCCAAGAAGTCACATATTTGTGAGAAACTCACCTGAAAGAGTCCAGAGTCCAAACAGATCCAGATCCTTGGTCAAGCGGGCTCCGGGCTTCGTCCGAGTGAGTTGGGCGGAGTGACTTCCAGGCTCGCTGGGGCGGAACTCATCGATTTGGAGATGTTTTGAGGAGACGCAACAAAATACCCGAAAAGTTGAGATCGGAGGACATCCAAGAGGCTCACCATCGTCAATCGCAGGGCTCTATTCTCGATTGAAGCACGGATTCCCGAAGATCTCGGAGGCAAAGTTGATTTTGGGGAACTCGTTGGGCTTTCCAGGCGGAGCTCTACCTTCCTTTTGGATCCTGGGAATTCCACTGGAATCTCATGAATGTATGGTCCTCAAACCTATGACTGGTCTCCTTTTGCACAGCTTGAGAAAGCTTCTTCGGTGGAACATGGATTTCTGCCACCACTACAACCCTTTGCTCCCTTCTTGTGAGGAAAGCCTTACATTGGCTTGAAAGAAGCGCAAGCCCCTGTAAGCAAACACCGTTCTTGCCTGCTCTTTGTTGTGGATCAGAGGCAGGCCATTGAACGGACATGAAAATTAGTGGTTTACTTGGCATGGCATTGTCCGTAGAGTCCATAGATTCTTAAACCCTCCCGAAGACTATCGACATAGAACATGATAGCATGATAGTGGTTTGAGATGAGTGTCGAGATGAGTGTCCACTCCTCCATGCTATCCTTCCACTTTCCGGCGCTTTTTTGGTGGGTTGAACATGGTTGAACCGGGATTTACTGTATCTGGTCACTGCCTGGGGGCTGCTCTCACCACTCTCGACTCACTGTCTCACGCATGCCACGCATGCGGGTCCAAGAAGGGCCCTCTTGCGGTGGTTTCCCGGGCGGGACCATTTCACCCGTTCGCGCGGGCCAAAAAGGTCGGAGACGGAGACACTCCGTGACCGGGTTTCGCCCGAGCCGCAAAGTGGCGTGTTCTATTTGTGTGTTTGTGTGTTTGGTTCTTGCTGGAATATCAATTCAGTCTGCAAAATGGTCACATCTTCACAGACCATCCGACCTCCAAATGGGTGTTTCAATCCTCGGAACAGGTTCTTTTTTCAGGTTTAGGTTTCCGCTCTAAAAACCTGACCTTTGGAACTCCTGGGTGTTCCGATGCACAGGGTATCACGCCGGTGCTTCTCCCGGACACCCTCGGCTCTTCGACACCTCCCAAAACCCCTACCGGGCCCTACCGGCTCTCCGCAGGAGGCTGCGCTGTTCTCTGCCCGGCAGAGCTCGAGCGAACGCGCCGCGTGAGGACAAACAACATGCGAGCCGGTGGGCGAAAGCCGGTGGGCGGGTGACCTAGTTAGGTGAAATGAGGTTGAAATGAGGTTCTGAAGAGGAGCTTTTTGGTGATGGATGAGTAGGGTTTTTTTCAGGATGGAGGCCATGATGGGATGTTGGAGGCAATGATCGGCGACGAACGATTCTTGGAGGGATATTGGACGTTTTGGTTGAGAAGAGACAAGAAGGATTTTGGGAGACGACATGATTTGGCACTTGTAAACTAGGCAGATTTAGCATCTCATCTGATTGCCAATTGATTGCCTATCATAGCTTTGTTTGTGGCTTCTTCACCCCTTCAGGCGCCTCTGTCCAACTTCCCAGTCTCTCCGACCGGACTCCGACCGTTAGGACCGAGCCCCCAAAAGCTGGCTTGGAAACACGGTTCCGACCAGGGAAAGCCGCAAGACTGCCTCTTAGAAGTCGGGGCAAACACGAAGAGCCAGGCTGGTTCGGATGGTGGACCAACTCCTCATGGCACCGTTCCGCACGGAAGAATTCCCTGCAGCCATCCCGTCGGTCCGGCAAAGCGATGTGGAACCGGTGGCAGGTGTCTCGCTTGCCCAAAGACACGAGCTGGCAGGTGGTCTTCAGGTGCGTTCGAACAGCAGCGGGGTGGAGAAGGTGGCATGAAGGGGTGGCATGGTCGGGGGCGTGGGACACACGTGTGGGTGTCATCAAAAGGACCACATGGAAGGAATTGAACGAAGTCATGGAACATGTTCAATACATTATGGCATACCAGCTGCTTCCAAGCGGCTACCAATGGACAACCCTGCACTGCTTATAGGTCACCGTTGGACACCCATTGGAAGCGCTAGGTATGTAAACACATTTCATTTCCGACTCCCTGTCCAGCGGGCCCAAAAGCCCTTTGACATGGAGTCTTTCGTGCGTGATGGGAATTCCAGGTGGAATTCACATGGACAGGTGTCCACCATCAAATTTCCTTTGCTGGTTATGAGTTCTCTACCAGGACCCACGGTCTATATATTATATATATATATATTGTGTTTTTCTTGGACACCCCTTCACCATCCTTGACCATCCTTCATCATCTTCATCTCTTTTCGGGGCTATGTATATTAGACATCCCATGGCCCTGCCTACAGCCCTGCTATAGGTAGATGATGGAAGGTGCTTCTAGTCAATTCCTCATCTTGCCCGGTCCCTCCGGCCTCCGCGTGCTGCCGCTGTCAGCCCTTCGCTCAGCCGGCACTGAAGGCACGCAGACGGTGCTCCCGCCGAAGGCATGCAGGTCGACCTGCTGACCGGGTGCGCCTTCACCGGAAAGGACGCGGAGACCGACGCGGAGGACGCCGTCCTCGGACCGGTGCGGACTTGCCGGAAGAGTGGCCGTCTGTTGCGATGTTGGGGGCGCAGAGGAGTTCCTGGGGATGGGGATGGGGAACAACTGCATGGCAACACGAGGTGGCGCAGAAAGAGAGAGAGAGAGTCGAGGCGCCATGTTTGAGAAAAAGTAGAGGTGAGCGAACGGACATGCCCCTGAAGGGCAGATAGCTGGATGGTCCCTTCTTTGGAAGACGTCAACGTCTTAGTCTTGGCCCGGTCTAGCAGAAGAGCAGATGTGAACCGTGGATTAGGGGAGTTTTTGTACTTTTTTTCAAGTGCGCACGGCGCACAGGGGCCACATTCTGAGATTCAAAACTTCAAGACACCCCTGCCTTAAACCTATGCCACTATGACAATGCATGATGGACCATTCACGTTCTGCCTCTTAGAATGTTCTTACTCATGCTGACGGCGCAGGTATGTTCCTCACTTGTGATTTCTTCGGGTTTGGCGGTGCTTTGTGCCGGCTTTATCCCTGGATCCTGGAAGAGAAAGATCTTTTGATTAAGCATTATTCATACTGTGTTGAGATCAGGTATGATTCTATTTTGTGAAGATGTTTCCTCATCCCCAGCTAAACGCGAGGTGTTTATCACATGGCCAATATGCGATGTGTTTACACAGCCGCTCCGATGTTGGGACCGGTTTCAGGGAGTCCCTCCGTCCGGCAGGTACGGCTTTGAGCTGGCGATTAAGAGCAGCGAGCCGGGATGCCGAGTCGACCGACAGACCGACCGGGCAGATCACCTCCAAAGGTAAATACATGACAGTCGCAGAAGAGAACGAGAGAAGAGGAAGAACGAGGATGTAGAAAGGATAGACACAGTACTTCAGCATACTTCACGTGGACAGGGTCTGAAACTACTCTTATGGGGTCGCATAACCACTAGACAGGAGTCCACCCTGGCACTGAGCTTCTTGGAATTCACGATGGCAAGAGGGTGAACGGAGGAATCTGCTGTCTCCACGTCTGACACGTCGCCGCATCCCTCCTCATCCATGTTCTTCGATGACATGGGCCTCTCCCCAATCTGTCCCTAATAATAGTATGGGACATTTGCCCACATTTAAGTGATTTATAGTGATTTACAGATGTCTTTAGGGCAAAAAAGTAATAGTATACTCCCCTACAGGGATTGTTAGGGTAGGTAATGAACAAGGAGTTTCGACAGCCACACGTGTAGTTCGCACACGAAAGCTCGTCTCCCCGTCTCCCCTGGTCTCGCTGCCGGTAGCCGCCGTGAGAACGATCTGCCAAGGTATAAGACCCATGCAGAGGAGAAGGCCCGATTTTCTTACACAACACATCCAGCTGCAGTACTGAAAGTGTGTGCAGGTCAAATGACAAATAGCTGGACTCTTTTTTGGCGCTTTCCCAGCTGAGAAGATTCCCTCTCTGAAAGGTATCCCAGCGAGAAAACCTCCCCCCCACCGGGACGGACGAGACGGATGGGTTCACCGGTCAGGTCGAGACGCCGGAGGCCCGGGTGTGGCATGGGAGGTGGGAGTGAAACATGACACTGAGCAGGGACCATGTATAGATTATATATGATTATATATATATAGAAGCATTTTGTAAGCCCAAAACCGTTAAACATGGTACAACAATGTACAAGACATGGGGTATCCGGACTGTCCACCATGCAAGTTTCGAGGATAGATTTAGATAGTATCGTAAAAAAGCAGGATCGGGAGTGAAGCGACTTTTTGGAGGACTCCTTCTTAAACACCGGTGTTTGTATCTTGTTCGCGGTGGGTTGCTATGGTTTGGTAGTTTTTCTTGTTATGGCATTTGGTCCAATGTAGACTCTTGATGAATGAAACTCCCCTCAACTTGGGCGTGTAAGACTTCAAACTCCACTGGGGGAGTTTCTCTGTTTCGCGCCGACTCTGTGCTCTCCCCCCCTGCGGCCCCACCGACTCAGCCGTTGGCACCCCATTTCCGGCGCGTGCGACCGGGGCCGCGCGCGGTCCGCGCGACCGGCCGGGGCCGCGCGGGGCACCCCGCGGCGCCACAGCTCCCCGACGCCGATGGATGCCATGGATGGGCGAAGATGCAGGATCGAGGGGTCGAACAGGTCGGGGAAGGGTGTGGCGGTTGGGCCGAGGCAGTCTCGCTCGGAGAGGAAACGTCCGAAGAAAACGGAGACGTCCGAAGTCAGGAGAACAACCATATTGGAGATGTGAGGAGACCGTTTTGAGAGGATTGAGGGGGATGAGAAGAATCATTCGGAATCCGTGTCAAAGCAACAAAGATGGAGCCCTTTCAGCTGTCATCTCTGGAAAAGGTTACATTTACATCGGTACTTTGGATTACGCCATCTATTTCCTGTACTTTGGATTCACATGTGTGGATCCAGACTCCAGACCCAGATGCTGTTGCTAGGTGAAGCCAATTGTATTGGTGATCACGGATCATCAAGTAAATCCCATAGGCCATCTTCGGTCTTGTCCGCCATGCTCAGACTTGACTCGGCCACGACGTGACGGTTCGATCCCATTCTTGCACAGACCCCCCCCCTGCAACATGACCACCTTTGGGTTTGACCATCCCCCGAAGGGATCCATGGATCCATCATACCGACCCGGTTCGGTACCACTGGCCGGACCCTCCAGGTCGCATACATCAAACGCATCAAAGAGTGTTTGTTCTCACCTTCTCAGAGGGTTTGCGGATCCACATAGGGCATAGACTCCTTGCGACATGGGTTTCAAGTCCGTTCACCTGACGCCATCTGTCACGACAGTCTCATGTGTTTTTTCGTTCCAGGGAACCACCGCAGGTGCCCAGCGTAGCGGCGACTCTCGGTTCTGTTGGTCCCACAAGTCGTCACAAGTCATCTCTGCCTTGTCTCTTTCGCACCCAACTCTGCCTCGCTTTCGCTGCACGGCCTCCTCCACCCCAACACGCGCCGCCCTCCGCCCGCCCTCCGTCCGCCCTCCGCCAACCGTGCCACGGAACGCGTCGACGTGTGCGTTCCGAGGAGCTGTGCGCCGCGCCACGGCGGCGCTGCGAGGCAGGGGAGCGGTCGGGGAGAGGTGGGGGATGGGATATCGGATGAACGTCTTTAGTCTAGTATTGAGGGTGGGTGATGGTGTATAGATGTGTTATAGGGCCTAGGGTTTGGATCTGGGTTTTGGCATAGGTGGCCGGACATATATAAATTACTGTATATAATGAATGACTATGGGCCTATGGGTCAGTGGATTCAATGTGTTCCGGTTGATGGGACTCAGCTCGCCCAGTTCAGGTCAGCCATGGCAGCAGGCACAGCTGCTCCTGGGCTCACTGGAGATGGACGCAGTGCAGGCAGATGTGGTGGCATCCCAGCTGTGATCAGATGTGGTGTCTTTCAACATCGAACATCTCGGACCTTGACCTGATTGCAATCCGAACCAGCCTTCCTGGATGTTCGGATTTTAAGATCGATTTGCAGGCTTCCTGGTCCACCATAGATATATTTACCGCTGTTTTAGGACGGATTTTTTTCCACTACAACACCAGGTCAACCATTTTTACGTGGTCCTTGGTCCCCGAACCAGTTTCCCTTGCTCCGGCTCCATTGCTGGATCACTTGACCCAACAGCCCAAACAGCCCTTTCTCCACCCAATGGTCTCACCTTTTCCAAATTCCTCAGATTCCCACCTTGGTTTCCAAGGTCATCCGATCGCCGATCTTCTGGAAGACTTCTGTATCTTTGGAGCCTCCCAAGCTCCCCAGGCCACCGCTACCACCGTCCAAGGTCTCAGGTCTCAGGTCCCTCCCTCCCAGGTCTACAACACCTTGATGAGTGCATGCTCCCGCGCCGCGGTGTGGAAGCAAGTGCTCGCGGTTCTAGAGTCCATGGAGAAGAAGAGAGTCCAGAGCGATTTGATTACGTCTCTCTGCTGAAGATGGCAAGACAGTTGGGAAAAGGCCATTCAAGGAAAGGCTACAGGGGAGCGGAGTGGAGATGACACTGAGTGATTTGGTTGGTGGTTCTGATTTTTTTTCTACCAGCTGTTTTGCTGAGCTGATCCTCGTGAGGCTTGGTATCCACGACAATGATTGACGCATACAATACCCTCCTCAAGACTCATAGTTCACATCCTAATTAAGTGCTGTTAGCGATCGCATGTTTCAATCACTTTTCGGGATTCGAGCCAAGCGTTTTATGTTTCCTCTAAGTGGTGGGGGAGGCGACATGTTAAGTAACTGAGGCCAAGCCCAATCAAGCCCAGCAGTTGGAGCAGCCTTCTTCTTCTTTTTTCGTCGAACTGTTGGGACGGCCAGGTGGAGCTTGAGTCTCACCGCGTGTGCCAAAGCGCAACAATGGCCCTGTGCCTTGCAGCTCTTGGAGCAGCTAGAGCAGAGAGAACAAGAAGCTGATTTGTGGATCCTTGTCATAGAGTCTAGCGGAGTCTAGCGCCGGACAGGGGTTCTGAAGATGGAATTCAGAGTCGAGGGGGGCGAGTGTGGTCCGTCCGCGAACTCGGAACTCCGCGCTGTGAATGCAGGTTTCGTTCCCGGAGGTATACAACCATACATGACCATTCACCACTGCTGAATTGTCTTTATGACAGGTGCCAGCTGGAGAGGAGAACATCTTCCAACTCCCAAAAGAGGGAGGTCCCTATGACCCCGCTACGCGGATGTGCAAACACGTGGAGGTGCAGCACGTGGTTTTTGGGGTGAACACGTTCATCCAAGTAAAAGATCTCCAGGTTACAGGGAAGTGGATGACACCGTGATGATGGCCCCTACTAGGCCCTACTTGTTTGGTCGTTTTCTTTTTTGTCGTTCGCCAGATGCCGGAGGATCTATAGCGCCGCGATCAGCGCCTGTGGAAAGGGGCAGCAATGGCAGCAGGCGATATTCCTCATTGCACGAATCCTGGAGAGATTTTGAGCTTTGCCATAAAACGTGTGGATTACTCATGTATGTCCAAAAAACACAAAACATGAGCCAATCCACACGTCTTCCCAAGAGTGGAGGCCGTGTTTGGAGCTCCAAACCGGAACGAAGCTGACAAGGCCTCGGACCGTGACCTGAACATGTCTATTTGAGGAGTCCTGAAGAAGTGAAGAGGATGTGTTTCACCTGTTTCCAGAGGTCTTGGATTTGGATCGGTCGGCGACCACTTGTTCGGAGGGCAGGAACCCACACAGAAACAAAACACACATACATACACCGGTCGGCATCCTCCAAAAATGGACCAGCATGGTCGGGGCCTTAAGGCACCGGTCGCTTCTCAAGATCGGATCGGTCGACCATATCAATTGATAGGTTCTGGTCGCGAGAAACAAAGAGGTCGATCATCATTTTCAAGGGGCTGATAGAACATCAGGCTATCAGGGGCTGATATTTGGGATATTTGTCGGGTCGCGAGACACTTTTTGCAAAATTGGACCTTCCTTGGTCGATGGCAGCAGGCGGAATTCCACAATGATCCACATGTTAGCAAACTGGATTCAGCCGATCAAACTGATTTGCTCACCTAGGACTGCAGGATCAACAACTTGAAGCAGATGTAGTAGCCTATAGTGCGACCATGAGTGGTTGTGCAAAGGCAGGACAGTGGCAGCAGGCATTGCTTTGTCTAGATGCCGCTTGCTGTGGAAAGCTTTAGGGCTTGAAACTCCGGGAGACAAGCTTGCAAAGGGCAGAACACTATGTATGTAACAAGGGCATCGCTAGTAGTAACAAGGTCATTACTGCCAGTAGCAAATATATCATGGTGGATATATCCTCTATAAAATCACAGGGGTCATGGTATCCCCCTATATATCCACAGAGATGCAAATATATTACTATGGACTCGGAAGATGAACATCACCGACTTCAGGGCGTTCAGGGCGGCCCATCACCAGGAAGAAAGCTCCGATCAAACCGACGTCGAACCAGCGTTCTTCTGAGTACAGTGGGGGCAGAGACCCACGTGGAACCCGATGGCATGGACCAGACGGGCCGGTGGTTTTTGCAGGTTCCATGCATGTTGGTCTCATCCAGGGCGCATGTTCCAGGCTCCTACCAGCCAGCCCGCGATCGACCTAAGCTGGTGAATCCTAAAAAGACTCCCCCGTTTTTGAGCACATGCCCAAAACCAAGGGTTTTTATACATAAACTACCCCTAAGCTAGACTCTTGACTCATCGAATCCCCGAATTGAGATTGTAAAACCTCCTCATAAGCTTGTTGAAAATCAAGAGTCTACAGAAGAGGATCACCTGTCCCACACTGTCCCCCCCCCCTTGTCCTGCACTGTCTCGCATGGCACCGGCACACCCTCGCGCCTCTCAGGCTCTCCGCGGACAGCAACTGCTCCCAGACCTCGCCATGCTCTCTGCTGTGACCAACGCCTTGGGGAAGGGCCAGGAGTGGACTCAGGCGCCGTGCGCCCGGCGCAGTGGAAGGACGCTCATGGTGTGATTGACCAACTCAGGAGAAGTACGCACTCTACCGAAGCCTTTGGACTCGAACAGCCTTTAAGCAGACCATGACCCAGAGATGCCACAGACACCCAGAGAATACCGACTCATACCGACTCCCACGCAGATCGAGCTACTTCACACTGCGATCACTTCAGCCACCATCAGTTGATCCGACTGTTGACTGCCCCCCCGTGGCGAGATCACATCACCAGTGCCGGTCATGCCTACCAGGACCATCCGAGTATTTGGGTCCCCTGGCGGGAGAGTACCCTCCCACTACTTAGGAATCTCGGACACCCATCGGATGTTCCAACAAAAAAAAAGAGTAGAATCTACAAATGCCTGGACCCCTTTTCAACCCAACACATCTGGCCGTCATCCATGGCCTGTCTCGTGTCCTCGTGTCGCCACTCAAGCCACTCGCTCCACTCGCTCCCCAGGCCCTCGCGTGGCTCGCCTCCACCGCGGTGAACCGCTACGGCGCCTCCGCGGTGATCAGCGCCGGGACGCCCTGGCGGCTCGGTCACGGTGGGTCCGACCGACCTGGTGGAGGAGGTCAATGCTACTAGGGTAGGTGAGTGACTTCGCTCCAGGTGAGTGAGTGCCATGACCCAGAGCTATATAGATATAATATATATATAGGTCTTATTTGGTGGGACAGGTTCCCAAGCCAAATTTTCAGGTTGGAACACATTTCGGGTTCTAAGATGTTCTAAGTATTCACTGTCGTGATTTGTATGTAGTGTTTTCTTGAGCAACTTTTCAATAGTCGGCAGCTAGAAAAAGCGGCGCTACCCAGTGCTTCAACCGGGTTTAGGTCCTCAAAATGCTCAGCGTTTCAAAAGAAACAGGTCCTCTCCTCCTATTTCCGTGTCCACTCACCTCCGATTTCCGTGTCCGGTGCTCGAAACCGACCTGATTGCTTGTCTGAGGCAACGGTCCTTGAGCTTCGGCCACATCGCTGGGGCGCAGAACGCAATCTTGGCCTCCTGTGGCCAACAGCGCCACTGGCGTTGGGCACTGGACGCACTGGAGAGGTCGCAGCGACAAAATGGAGAGGTGGATGCCGTCACAGGCGCGGGGAACCCGCGGCGCGGAGAGGTGGGGGTCTGGTGGGCGAACGTGAGGATTGTTGGATGAGTAAGCGTGAGTAAGGGTGTCTGTGTGTATGTTCTTGGGTTTTTGCGATGGCCAGTGAGTGCCGGGGGATGGGAGCACTCGCGTTGCTCTCGTCGAGTCTTTCATGACTGGGACGCACTGCTTTGGGTTCCTTTCCAGCCCAGCCGAGTCTCTTCTTTGTCTCGCCAGGCAACAGTTTGGTTGGCGCTTGCACGGGTTGGCCCGAGGCATTCTGGTACCTTGCCAGCTTTCCTTGGCGGCTCTGCCGGCAGATCTGGAAAGGGAAAGATGTGGACAGACACTAGGCGATGCCCCCACCCTCAGAAGAAACTGAGAACAATCATACACACCTAATTATCCGCAAGGCATCTCCTCTGTCTTGTGCGCTGCTTGTGAGTCACACATTAAGATGGAACATGGTGGTCCCGGGAGAGGAATGGGAGCAGGTGACCGAAAGCACATGTCGACATGTTGATGACCAGTCGGGCAAATACATATATAGAAAAACATTGCACGTGAGCACACTCTGAGGCCCCAAAAGCAAGCGGACGTGAAGGCATACACTGCAGCCTTGGAAGCTTCGTTGATGACTGACCAAGATGAGGCTAAGGATGAGGATAAGGACTGATTTTGCACAACGAATAATGAATGGAGAAGAATAAGACCCACTCGTGAGTGAGTCTTTGTGATGCCATCGCCCACCCATTCAGCAAAGCCCAAGAACAATCCATGGCTGGCTGAACATGTGATAACATTTATCCCCTTCAAGCATGCTTGAAATCCTTTGCAGGCTGAGTGAAATATGGAAATCTAATAAAATAAGTTTGGCTCAAGTCTCTTACTGTAGGGTTGCAGTTAATGCCATTTTAAACACATGTCCAAGAAGCGTCCTGCTGCCTCTATCGCATCGTTGGAGCGCGAAATTGCCAAGCTCAAGAAGGAAAACGCAGAACTGCGCGGAGAAGACCCCAAGAAAAAGCCTCGGGTCGGTCGCAATGCAAAAGAGGCCTATGTGACCTGCTTGCTACTAGGACAGGAGTACCCGTTTTCCTTTGAGATGGATGACTTTGGGGCCAACTCAACCGATGAGCTTCATGCAAGTTTTCGCGAAAACCTTCGGGATGGCAAGGAGATCGAGTTCACCTTGAAGGGTGGAAAGAAGGTGGATTTGAAGAAAACGTTCGCACAAAATGGGATTGAGCCAAATAGTTTTGTGTATGCAAGATACACAGGTCCAGCCCCTTGGGGTGACTGGTAAGGTGATTTGAATGACCAGTCTTGCTTCAGGGCTGCTATGGCCATGCTATGTATGGCGCTCTGCCTCGCTCGGCTCCATTGCTTTGATGCGGAGAAAAGGTCGTTGCTCGCCGGACTCCTTTTCACAGGAAGAAGCGACTAGGAACAAGGTTCGCTACTAGAGGCTCCTGGCATCGCTACTACGTAGGAGCAAGGACGCTACTAGGGGCTCCTGGCATCGCTACTGGGAGCAAGGACGCTACTAGGGGCTCCTGGCATCGCTACTGGGAGCAAGGACGCTACTACGGGCTCCTGGCATCGCTACTAGGAGCAAGGACGCTACTTGGGGCTCCTGGCATCGCTACTAGGGGCTCCTGGCCTTACTACTAGGA
>CAXAMN010017891.1:514391-555245 GCA_963970005.1 Durusdinium trenchii | reverse complement strand
TTACTACTAGGAGCAATGTTCGCTACTAGGGGCTCCTGGCATCGCTATTAGGTCAAGGACGCTACTTTCTTTCTTTGGGTTCATCTCCAATGTCTTGGAGCTATGTGGGCGTACGTGAGGTTTACTCACGGAGGAAGCTTCCTCGCGCCGAGGTCTGTCGACCTTATCAACCTTTACTATTCAAAATGCAAAATTTCCACTCTATTCGAATGGCGCATGGCAGCATGGCCTGGTGGCCTCAGTTATCCATTGCAAGCCAGAAACCGAGGCTGTTCAAGCCTGACTCATCCAGTAGTCGCGGAGCTCCAAAGGTCTTATCAGGGGGCGAGCAAGGCATTGCAGCACACATCAACCAAGGAGTGTCTGATCCTCGATGATCTGGGCCATAGAGCACAGCGGGTCTGGTCAGAGTCCAGCAGGGGGGCAAAGTGCCACTGAAAGACATGTCGTGCCAGATTGATCACATCAGTGAAGATCTGGCTGCATGCACCACAATGAACTGCAAAATAATGAGCCAAATCTTCACGTAATTCCAGCTCTTGCCAACTCCGTTGAACAGAGAGCTGAACTGCTGGGTGAACTTTGGCATCATGTCCTCGAGTGTAGTGGAAGGGTGTGACCTCGATGCGTCGGTTGTTGCGGATCAACCACACGCAAGTCCAGTCTGCTGGCCTCGGGATGGAGTCCTGTGGCTGGCAGCCCAACTCCTTGCCGTCGTCGAACAGCCCCCAGCCTTTGGTCGTTCTTCCAACTCCTTGTAGGTGCCCTTGTTGGTCGTGACCTTGATGGACAATTCCAACAATCGGGACAAATTCATAAACCTCAGTCGCCAGACTTGCAGGATCAGGGGAGACCAAGATTTCAACCACGGAGAGCTCAGGGTGCCAGGTGGCCTTCCCAGGTGCACCCCACCAAGATCCGACCACTTGCCGTGGCGTAGGTGAAGAACTCCCCAACAGAAGGCCAGAAAGCTGGTATGGATAAAGCAGAGATTGCCGGGGTTGATGAGGCGCAAAGCCATCAATGTGCCCTTCACTTCCGCTTGTTGGATCTACCATAGGACGTCCAGCTGTCTGTTCTGATGCCATACGAGGTGGTCTCCACGAGGGCTTCCAGCTCGAAGGGCCAGCCGGAGCTGAAAGTGGTTGAGTGTGAACTTGTCCACGAAAAACGCCGAGACCAGTTTGCTGCAATCGCTTCATGACCCTTGCAAAAGATTGTTCAACAGGTCGGCGCCTTGCCCTCAATTTGGTCTCGCAAGACCCTACGTGCCCTGTACCATGTCTTTCAGGGATAGTATCATGAGGCTCTAACAATCTATCCCTTTCGAGGCACTGCATGGTCAGTACCTCACCCTCACCCCAACCGTCCAAAAACTCTTCAAAAAAACTGTTCGTCTGGAATTCAAGCCACGCTATCTCATCGAAGCGGTCCATTTGGACGGTCCTGGAATTGGGACCAGGCGGCCAGAGCAGTGCAGCGTGCTGCAGGATCACCAGCAATGCAGTCCATGGCCACGAAAGCATGGCGGACCGGCGAGTCTCCGCTGGTGGAGGGCGGTGTCTTGCACCATCTGTGCCGAGGGGCTTCAAGGACGCTACTAGGGGCTCCTGGCCTTACTACTAGGAGCAATGTTCGCTACTAGGGGCTCCTGGCATCGCTACTAGGGGCTCCTGGCCTTACTACTAGGAGCAATGTTTGCTACTAGGGGCTCCTGGCCTTACTACTAGGAGCAATGTTTGCTACTAGGGGCTCCTGGCATCGGTACTAGGCTCCTGGCCTTACTACTAGGAGCAATGTTCGCTACTAGGGGCTCAGCAAGGACGCTACTAGGTCAAGGACGCTACTAGGTCAAGGACGCTACTAGGGGCTCCTGGCCTTACTACTAGGTACTAGGTCAAGGACGCTACTAGGGGCTCCTGGCCTTAGTACTAGGAGCAATGTTCGCTACTAGGGGCTCCTGGCATCGCTACAAGGAGCAAGGACGCTACTAGGGGCTCCTGGCCTTACTACTAGGAACAAGAACGCTACTAGGGGCTAAAGGAACCAACGACCTCCAACGACCAAAAACAGCCAAGCAGATGACTTTCGGTTGAACACTATGGCTTCCACGATTGCCTCTTCAGGCCACTCTGTGGTCACTCTCTATGGTCACTCTGTTCATCTATTTTGCTAAAGTGATTAAAGTGACTACAGACTGATTGTTCTTTTGGCATCCCCTATACCTGGACGTTCTCACATTACCAGTATACTCGTTTTGCCAAACAAAGGGTATGTTCCCCATGGGTGAATGTTGGTTTTCCCTAACTGGGTGAATCCCTTTTCGGCATTTCTTGAGCACAGCAAATCCAAACATGATGTAACATGCACGTACCACATTCCACCCACGTTGCCCGGATCCCCCTGGATTGTCGCAAATCCAGCGGCTGCTTTGTGGTTCGGAAAGAGGAGACTGGGAGACCAGGGAAGAATCCAAACTAATCTAAATGGGATAAAACCAGCGCAAATAAGGCATACTATATACTATAGCTGACTATATATGCCCAGGATATGTCATGAAATCCAGGAAACATGTTCTTGTGTTTTTTAAGTATCCAGATGGTTTCAGCTCGGTCTTCGCTCCAGCCGCATGGGTGAAGAACCACCGGTTTCACCTCAGCAGGGTTCGTCCGAACCCTTCGACCCCGTGAGGTGGGGTTCCTTTCGCTTCTCCAATGGCGAACGAAGCTTAAGTCACAGGAACTCAAGGAAGATGATCGACATCATTTTGGAGTCAAACATCCTTTTGGATAGTTTGATTTTTTAAAACATACGTTCCATATCCCCCCCCAAAAAACCACATGTTCTTTGTCCATTGCCTTCTGGCCTACTTTCGCTCGAAGGATCTGCCCGAGCATGTGGAGTGCCCGAGGGTGTCGCACTCGTGGCCTCGAGCGATGGATCTCCTCTGTGGCTTGGCGAGGGGGCAGGTCGAACGAGCCGGCAGGTCGAACACCTCTACCCGGGAAAACGTGAATAAGCTTTAACTTGTTTTGGTGGGTTGTCGGTTTCTTGCTTTCCCCCACCCAAAGAACAACAGAACGGGTGTTCCTGAGAGATGTGTTTCGTGCAGAACATGTCCAAAACCACAGTTCTTTAACGTGGTTTTGGGCTGAAACCTCACAAAACAAATTTTTGAACCATTGTTTTCGCTTCAACTGTTCGGACCAGGCCGGCAAAGGTTTAGAGGAAATACCAAAAAGACAAAAAACATGTCAATAGCAGCACGAACGACATCTCAAAAAAAAACAAAAAACAATGTTTGAGACAAAATGAGGGTACTTGATTTGGATTTGTTTTTACTTTTTTTGGTTTGCTTTCATTTTGTCTCCAAATGTCTCAAACATGTTTGTTTGTATTTATTGTTTTAAACTACTTGTATTTTTGGTATTTTTGTTCTTTTAGTATACCCTCTAAACCTAGACCGGCCTGGTCTTAAAAATTGAAGCAACACAATAGCTCAACACCTAGGTTTTTGTGAGGCACAGTCTCAAAAGGCTTTTCAATTGCTTCAGTAGGGTTATGTATGTCTTGCTTCACTGTCTTTTTCCAGTTGCTCAAATGCACTTAAAATTAAGCACCGAAAGGAAGCCGCTTCAACCTTCACAAGGATTTTAACATTGCCTTCTTAAGAGCGTTAAGATTCAATCAAAGGAGCGCATTACTAAAGACGCCAATCAGCTAGGCCAAGTTGCAACAGCATCAATTAACTTCTATCCAGGCAACAAATTATTTCTTCTGGTGTCCTGTCTCAATAAGTGTTTCTATTGCTCCAGTTGGCTATATCTGTCTTGCTCAAGGTGTTCTACACGTTCAACGTGCCTTAACTTTGAGCACCAAAAAGGAAGGCTGCTTCAATCTGCACAAGGCCTTTTTTCTTGGTCAAGTTGTTTGGCTTGGCTCTTTCTAAGAAGGTCAGGAGCTGGACTAGGCACAAGAGGTTTGATTGATTTCTATGTCAATCCCAAACAATGATATACAGTTATACAGTTATACAGCATATATACATACATATTTCTTTTTGGTTGCCGAGTCATGGTTCCTGTTTTTCTTGGTTTGGACAAGATGCCAGCCACAGCCCAATTCATACTGCAACTAAATCAGTGTTATTTGGATTGCTGTTTGCCTATCAAAAAAAGGCCACCAGCGAAATCAAAGCAGCATAGATGGAAGAATAATAGAAAGAATCAATCATAACATGTAAAATCTATTGGAACAATAGAAAGGTCCTTTGGGATCAAAGCGAACTTGCTCAGGGGAGAGTGTTGAAGCTGAAGTCTGCATATCTGATAGCAATCCTTTCAAGATTCAAAGCCAAACAGCTCTGACCGATATTGAGAACAAATGCATACAACTTACCAGGCAGTTATTGATATTGAACAAAGCATACTCAAATTAATACTGTTTATCATTGATTTTGCACATTGACATTGCACATACAAATTTGGTACAGGAAGATAGAACAATATGGGTTTCGCCCAGGTCTCAGAGCAGTTCTTCAAATTTTGCAGTGTATTTACAGTGTTTTTGATAGATTTTTAGCCAGCTAATGTGTGCTCTCTCAAGCACACCCTCAAAAACACAAGGTGGGAGAAAAGACTTTAACCTTTCTCTCTTTCTCGCGACACCGAGGGAGGTCAGATTCTTTTCCAACAGGTTTGGAGCGTTTTGACCAATCAACTGAGACGATCGCTGGCACCAGGTCTTCGGTGTTCGACAGAAGAACCGCGAACCTAGACCGGACCAGTCTAGGTTTCTTTGTGGCGGGGTCACTTGAGGCTTAGTGCTTTATTGCAACTGATTGACTAGGACTGGCATCTAATCTAAACATCCTCGTATTCATTATACAAGTACTCTATCTCCAACTCCTCGATGGCCTTTCTTCGCGGTGTGACCAGACTTGTGGTTTCGCCCCCCCCCCACAAATCAGACATCACAACCGGGCAACCCGAGGTCTGCTGAGGCAACGACAGGCAGGGCTCGGGAAGGGATCTTGAGATGGGTAGATGCCGGGCTTCAGGAGACTTTGTGTGTCGACGTGACAAAAGCACATCCAGTTGAGTCCTTGATAGAAAGCTCTTGACCTACACAGGATGGGTTTGCAAGATACACCCAACCCATTCCTCCGAATGACACACTCTCTCGGTTAGCCTCGCAGCTACCTCTGTTTTGCGGAGGCTTTCTCCAACTGCTTGCAGACAGTACTCAGTTGATTTGTATTATGGATGCCTTTGCAGAGTCTGCTACATCCATATCAGCTTTACTCGTCTTCTACTGAAAAGAGCGGGTCTTCGGACACAGCTGAACATTTCGGACACCGAGTTGCCGGGCTTCAGTCCTTCTTCAGTTGGAGACATCAGTAGAATGACCTCTCAGTATATAACACCACCGGGCCGTCCTTTTCTCCTTTCGCAAGGCTGTTCAACGGGGGCCCGGCCCGGTCATGCCGCCGATCTCAGGTGGAGGCGAACCTGAGAGTTTGGAGCCTTGGCATCGCGGTCCGGAGGGAGGAAGACCGGCTCCAAATCGCCTATTTCATGCGATGTCCGTCCTCATTTCTGACAGAAACCTGTCATCATGGCTGCAGTGGCAGCTTCATTTGCCTATCGTTCACCACCTGTTTGGAGCAAGCTAAAGATATCTCTAAGATATCAAGGCTGCTGTAGTTGGAGCAAGAACATGGACATCCGTTCGTGCGTTTATGTTTGTGGGTGTAAACATCATATCCCCAATCCCTTGGACAGAGAGTCTTCCAGTTCGACGGCTTCACCTGGACCAAGAGATGGACCCCTTGGGACCCCCACACGACAAACCTAGTAGCTGATGCGAGTTTCCGTGAAAACCCAGCCTTTGATGTATCCAAAACATCCAGAGAACCCTTAACTAGACCACCTCGTGTGGCATTTTTTTTTCCAAACCAACTAGGTCCCTAGGTTGGATTTCTTCAACTCTTTCCACGGCCACCTGGCGCCTCCTGCCCCTCAGGACCAAGCTTCTGAGCGTCCCGGCGCTTTGGCGCACCACCCTGGCGCTGCTGCACGTGGACGACGACGTCGGCTCTGCTGCGGAGGCTCAACTGAGGCCCCTGGCGGCCCGCAACCGGCCCTGGCAGGCTGGAGACCGAAGAGCACGGAGCCGGGGTCGGTTCGGGTGCAAGGGGAGCTACGGAGCTGGGCTACGCGGCCGCAGGCGGCCCCCACCTGGTGGAGAAGACTTGTTTCATGCACGGATGAGTTGGTCTCGAATGTAAGAGACTAACTGAGTGTCATCAATCATTGTTCTCTTGAGCACCTAGGATGTGTTGAACTCTTGTTTGTTGTGCTGCGATAGCTGTAGCATGCTGTGGAAGATTTGTAAGGATCTACTAAGACCCGTTTGCCAAAGCCATTTGGAATCCCTATGGATCCACATCCCCTCCAGACACCCTCCAGACACCTTGGACCCTCGTCGTACCCAGAGTCGTACCCTCCAACTTCGTCGGTGGATCCATGGATCACGTCGCTCACACCACTGGGTCGAAGAAAAGGATCCAAACACCCGCATTGCGCGATGTGAAGGGATCGCCAAGCATATCGCCCAAGCATGGGTGCTGGTTTTGGTTTTAGGGTGCTTTCTTTGAATTGGATCTCTAGTGTTATGGTGTTTATGGTGTTTTTGTGTGAACATGAAGTCCATGGGTTGCGCCTCTAATGAAGCTCCCTGTTTTCATGTGACAGATGGCTTGTCATGACAGATGCTTGTCATCGACCGCCGCTCCATTGGTGATTCATCATGATCCATCCCCTCCAGCTCTTCAATGGCCAGATCGCTGTCGGGCTGGTCCACCTCCCACAGCCTGCGATGCTTGAGCACGAGATGCTTGAGCTGGCAGCCTGCAACGCGGTGCTTTGGAGAACGTGGAGAGGATGAGTTGGGACATTTTGGGAGAAGACGGTGGCAACCCGTTTTTGACCACTTATAGAGGCACATGGATGGACAAAAGCCACCCCCACCCCGACTTGATCGATCCAAGAAGGCAGCAGAAACACCATTCATATCAACCAATCAATGATGCATGCCTTTTTCATTATTTTGGAGACAGAATTCTCGTGAAAGCTCCCGACAGCGAACATCAACCATGAAACACTGAAACCACTTGAAACCAGTGAAACAGCACATGGTTCAAGCTGCGTTTTTGCTTTTCAGGATGTCCACCTGTCACCTATATTTGTTTGTGACAGGGCATGCTCTTGTATCTCTTGTCAGTTCGAGAGCATTTGGAATAGATGAGTTCCGAGGTTGGTGTGTATTGTGTAGCCAATCTTCAGCCGGTTTGCTTTATAGAAACATGTCCATGATCTGAAGCCGATCAGTTTGTGTCGTCTTGTGTTCATATGTGTTCATAGAATCTCAATGAATCTCATAAATATGGGAGTCGTGTAGCATACCAATTGTTGACACCTATCTTGACTCACTGTGGATGTTTACAGAGCGCTCCTAGCTATATACTGTAAATGGTCGCACATCCTCACATGTCTCGCCGTTTTTTGACGGCTGACTCCTTCGCGGTTTCCGATCTTGGCAGTTCCAAGGGGTTCTGGAATTCCCAGCGCTGATGGACACATCAATCTTCTTTTCAGCTCATGGTTTTGCCCATTTAAGGCACTGGTTACATGTGTCATCACTGTGTCATGCTCATATTTTGGCAGTGCTTGCCACGAGACGAGTGAAAACGCCTGTTCCGCAGGAGGAGGACTCGGAGGACCTCCCCGGTGGACCGCCGTTGAACAACCCGAGCATCGGTCGTCTCCGGAGATCGGATGCTGCGACACTCAGCTGAGGCCATCAGAAGCTGTGCCGATGCGTCTGCCTGGCCATGTGCCCTGGAGCTCCTCGAGCGTTGGCGAAGTCGAGCAGATCTGAGACTTGGCACGCGCTGGGTGTGTACGGAGCAAGAAGCCACGCACGGTTGGAGGCCATCGCTATTACTGTAGGTTGGAGGCCATTACTACTAGTTACTAGTAACAAGAAGCTATCCCAACCTACGGAGCAACGGATTGGTGCACAGTCCGGTGCGGTCCGGTCTCTGGGCAGGAATCAGGTCTGTGTGGCATCAGGGCACGGTGAGGAAGGGAGGGGGGAGGAGAGTTTGGAATGGAAACAGTTTGGGCACCTGGCATGTTGGGCAGTTGAGAACAGTGTGTAAGCAGGAAACGGTGAAGCACAGCAACCACGTTTTTTTTTTTTTCAGCAGGAAGGCCCAGTGATTCGGTCGAGAAAGTTCGGGTTTCTTCGGGTTTCTTCGCGAAAAAGGCGAAGAAGTTGTATGAAGTTGTACAAAATCAGGCGTCACCTGGTGGGAACAGAGGAGCCCTAAACCCGAAACAGTTGGTTTGTTCAGAATTGTTGGGGTTTGTGGGGCCAGCGTTTTTCGGAAGGTCGGCCCTTCTGATCCTTTTGGGATGCAGTGGAACCTCGATCCGCTTCCGTCGCTGGAGACCGGTCCTCAGGTGGACCTACAGTTCAACGATCGTGGCGTGCGGAAGGGGCGACCAATGGCAGCACTCCATGGCTGTTCTGTCGAGGATGGAGGAGGCGGGAGGAGGGAGGAGGCGGCGTTGGTGCCTTCGTTTTCACCGATGTGGATCCGCCCAGCATGTCCCAGTCGAAGCATGTCCCACCATCGATTTCGTTCCCGGTCGAAGCAACGCATGGTGAGATGATGTGGGATGTAAGTGCCAAAGAACTCTTTCTTGCACAAAGAGGAGGGCGAAAGGTACACATACAACTTGTCATTGTCATACAACATCCTACAACTATATAGATCTACATGATCTGCAACAATCATCGTTACGTGGAGACGGCAAGGCCCATTGGATGACCCTATCCTCTGCAAGCAGGTGGTTTTCACTCCACTTTCATGTTTGTCTTCCTGGGAGTCTCGAATCGACTGCTTCGACCGTTTTGGACACACCAGTGAAGGTAGTGCGAATCCTCTAAGAGGCATGCTGCAGCCCTGCGAATGTGACAGCGCGATTGTCCAGTCAGGTGCGCCTCAGCGCCGACTTGATTGCCATGAGCGCCACCATCAGCAGCTGTGCAGCAGCGGCACAGTGGCAACGGGCGCTCAGGCGCTGGTCCCGCGCGGGCGCGCGAGTAGCGCGAGTGTCTGAGGGGACCCTGATTATCCACATGACATCAGCTGCAAGTTTGACTATCTGATGCCAGCAACGGAGCTCCACCATGCTCTCCCATGATCCACCATGCTGCACCATGCTCTGCCCTCCCAATCAGCAGGATGATTTGGTTCTTCACATCAGGCGACGAGATGTGAAGAACGATGTTCTGCATCCATGTCCGCAATGCCACGTTAGACTGATTGATAAGCCTTCCCCCAAGATGAAGAGGTTTTGCAATTTAAATGTCTGGGCGGTGGGGTTTGATCAAGACTCAAGAGATTTTGGTGCACAACTGCCCCAAACTGCCCCCCCCGAGCTAGTTCCTGATCCAGAGGGCTCTTCAGACGGGTCTTCACCATCCAACATGATGCTTTGGGAAGCCGCAAGTCGTTTTTTCCAAAATCAACATCCAGTCAACCAGCCAGGTTCGCTTGCTTTGTTTTTTTCCTGCTGAGCTGGAGTTGCGGCTCATCCTCGAACTTGAGGTGGCCCAAGTGCTGCATTCACCCTCGATAGAGTGCTTCAATACACTCCTAGGCACTATATATATATATACTCTATATAACACTAGAGTTTGGACAGTGACCAGTCACTGAGCAGGTCAGTTTACTACGTTGCCAAGTGAATCCATTCTCCCAAATCTCCTATTCTCATAGTGATATTACATTCACACATGATCCACGCCAAAACAAGCACCTAAGTGGCGCGCGCCGTCTGTGTGCAGGTACCTTGTAGAGCTACCACAGGCCAAGCTGGAGGCAGATGCAATGACCTACCATGCAGTGACCAGTGCCCTTGTGAAGCTCGAAAAGATTCCAGGGATGGGCGGATGGCGAACCCTGCAGAGAACTCAAAATCCAACGACTTCCGGTGCTGGGGCGGTACTGTGTGTTTGGAGTCTTTTGGAGGGTGCCTTAGGGATCGGACCTGGCGAAGAAACGCCCAGAAAACGCCCAACTCTGCTTGGTGAACTTCACCCTCCAAATGTCCAGCTGATCGCCGGCCCCAATTTCTGTGACTTCTTTGAGAATTCCTTGCTGAAAACCGCAAGTCTCTCCTGTTCCAGGCAGGTAGCTGCTTGGTGAACAAGCCTGCTCGGTGGGTGGGTGTCTCTACCTTTTAGGTGCTTGCATCGTTCGATGGTGGTCCTCACATGGAGACAGGATGTCAATCAATGTCCTTACATGAACAACAGTCGATTTTGGACCATCCCTCCTAGGTCCTATGCAAAAATCCCATTCAGTTTTCGGATTTCGCCTCGCAAACATGCGCTATTCTCTGCCTCGCCGCATTCGCGGTGCGCATCGCTCCTTCCAGGAAGGGTGAGAGCTTGGAGCTCGCGATGAAGCTGTTGGAGCAAATGAGCAGTGCCAGCATGGCCAATGAGTCCTGGAAGTGACCGATCGAGGAGATCGGTCTAGCACCCCACATATGTGGAAGGGCTTTGAGGGGCGGACCGTCGGACAGTTCGCAAGTGAGTGTGGGTGGGTGTTTCGTTTTTTTTTTCCCACTTCTGACCAATCCGCCAAACCCTAAAATCCATTTGGCCCCCATTGCCAGTGTGGAAGAAAAGGGGACTCCCGCCACCGAAGAAGGGAGCTTTGCCATCCTAATTGCGCCCTTCACACCTTCCTGTGGATGTTCATCAATTCCTGTCTTGGGAAGCCGTTGCTTTCACACCTTCCTCAGTTGCATGCGTGAAGACTCAGTGGGGTTTTCTTCGGCCAAGTGTTCTACTTCTGCAGGAGGTCCTCCGGAGGCCGAAGAGGAAGTGTTTCGGATCACCTCGGATCCTCCGAAAGAAGGGGCGGACAACAGCACGACCTGGAACATGACCGTCCTATTGGTCGTTCCACGGTCCAGCACGGTCGTTCCTCGGTTTGTTCGCACGGTTCCATCCGGACCCCAACGACCTGAAGGTGGTGTATATGACCCCGGCCCCGAGCGGGTCCGGTGCATGTTTTGTGCGCAGCGTCCGGTTCCTGCCATGGTCCAGCGTCGCGTGTCGAGGACACGCGACGAGACATGTGCCAAGGAGGTCACCTATTCCAGAGTCATCCACCTGACCGTTTCACGCGATTGACCCGGATGACCATGATGTAGACTCTTGATTCATAAAGATAAACCCTCCATAACCCTCCAATATGATGACCAATTCAAATTGGTGGGTTCATGAATGCAAAAAAGAGCCTACATCACAAACACACCGCGCTGGCACGACAACCGTGTGGAAGCGAAGGGACCTTTACGGCGTTGAAATTGGCAACGCAGGCCGTGGTTGTCCGTGGCAGAAAAAGTGGTCCTTTGCCTTCCAACTTGTTTGCGATGCCGGGTGCGGCAGAAGGAAACACTGGGGGCTTTGCCGACAGGAAACCTGTGGTTGACCGGGGCCTAGAGGTCATATTATTTCTTATTTTTGGACCAACCCAACCACTGATCTCGGTGGAAAAACAACATGAAGCGGCATGTGAATCAAACTAGTAACTAGAAGCTACTAGGTGGAGGCCATCGCTATTAGGTTGGACGCCACCGCTACTATAGTAACAATAAAGCTTTATATTAGAAACCTTTGGAGTCCGCTCATAAGATAGAAACTTGAATGGTGTAAAAACAAATAGATGTATCCCCCGGCTGCTCCAGCGCAGCAACCACCCGATGACGCAGCTCTACAGGCTGATGATCGAGGTGGGCGGAGCACGGGAACCGCGTTCGTGAGACACCGGTGAGACACCGGTCGGGTTCGATCCTGTGAGAAGGTTTTCCTCTTGGAGCCATGGAGTTTTCCAGATGTCACCAGCACAAGATGTCGCAAATCAGTAAGCAAATCCACCTTTTTAGAAAAGGTTCAATCCATTTCAATCCTTGACCTCTTGGAGTCTTGGAGCTTCAACATGTCAGGAGTATGTGATATTTTGTGATCACCTGTTTGACTCATGCCGACCTCCTTCCGGCCACATCGCACAGCACCCGTTTTGGGATTTCTTTTCAAACACTCACTCCACTCCGCTCCGCTCCACTGCACTGCACCGCCCCGCACCGCACCACACCCCAAACCCTTCGGAAGTTCGCTTATGCAGGAGAAGACGATGAGGACAAAGCCGACAAGTTCGGGAGCCCAGGACAAGCCGAAGGCCAACGACCCGTGTGGGCAACGGACCAGCGGAATGGTCAGAGGATCGAGGCCGGTAGGTCTCGGTAGGTCTCGGTAAACACCGGAGAGTCCGAAAAGACAAGGAAAAAGGAAGAAGAGAAGGGAGACAGAAAGGCAACTTAGGAGGACTTTGTTGCAGCCCCCACCCCCATCCACCCCCATCTCCTGACCCCGAAGACAGAACAGCAAACTCGAGTTTTATTTTTTGGGAGTTGGTTGGGGTCGAGGGTTTGGGCAGGGTGTCAGGCTGCAGAAATGGGGGTGATGTATTTTCGCATTTGAGATCAGCTTCGATGGTGCGGTCCTCCGCATGGATGGAGGGGGTATGCCGTGACCCGGCAGACTGGACTCTAGTCGATGGCCGACTCACTTGGATCATGCACCTGTTGGTAAGGGCCCCGTAGACCTCGTCTACAGGTTCCGAAAGAATTATCCGTTCATATCCGTCAACATCAAAGGACCAAAGCTTGATCGTGCATAAATAGGTTGTTGTGATTTCCAGTCTACAGTCGGTTTCTATCTGTATGATTTCTTATTTGACTTCCAGAGAGCTGAGCTTCGCGAGCAAATCCGATATTCCCATCCATTACGGATCGAGAGACCTTGTGCAACAGACATCTAAAATTCACCCAGAGTGAGTGTGCCATGTCGCTGGCCTTGGCTTGCCTGAAGGTGCCCTCGAGAAACCTGAAGAAGCCGGCAGATTGAGTCATATTGAAGTACCCCCCCCGCAAACTATCATGGAACCCGAAAATGGACCGATGGAAGACCATTTCCCTCTACACCCCAGTGTTTTTGGGGTTCCATGTTAATCTGCAGGGGAGTAGTGGAAAAGACTGGTGTCTCCTTCAAACAATTCAATTCAGGTGCAACAGAGTGACAGATCTACCGATCTCACTGAGATACCTGGAGTGTTCTGTCCGTTCGGTGTAGTTCGGTGTAGTTTGGTGTAGAGTGTCTCACTCAGCAACTCTTTTGCAGGATAACCGGTAGAGGTCCGACCTAGTTGCACTATGGCCTTGCCTGGTGCAACCTTCCTGAGGATGGACCTCTCAGCTGGTCGATCACTTCACTTGTTGGTGATTGCGGGACATGTGGCTAGTCAATTCGAGTTCTTTTTTTGGGCCAACAAGTGGTTGGATTGCTTAACCTATCCCGTTCGCCAGCTCAGCACAGAGGTAGCAGCTGGAATTCCCATGATTCGTTCCGAGCAGGGCATGGCTCTGAAAGAAACACGGCACCAGGATGTTTGACCTACCTGGGAGCTCACAGAAAATGCTTTAATCCATCCCCATCACTGCTTGCTGTCAAGGGTCTATGATTTCTTCAGCAAAGAAAACCTGAAATCATCCCTGATCCATGAAGTTCATCAACTTTCTTGGAGAAAGAGTGCCACAAACACTGCCATCTTCTACCTGGGCTCCGTTTCGCCCACCGCAGGTGACACCCACCTACTCCGTGGCGGTGCACGGCCGCCGCGCCGTGGCCGCCGCGCTGGGCGCGTCGTCGCCGCGGCTGCGGCCGCTTGGGGCCGCGACGCTGCTGCTCGCCGCGTCGCGCAGGGCACCGCTGCGGAGGTGCCGGGCATGGTTCGCATGCGCAAGACGAAACCGTTTTTTGAACGGCAGGGCAAGAAAGAATCATACAGCAATTCAGCAAGGTTGACATGAGTTTCAGGGGTAAGTTGAGCGCACGCATTGGAAGTGACCCTGGAGTGCAGAGAATAGTGAGAACAACAATTGCGTGGCATCCATCCACCATCGACGCGCCATCAGCATCCCTTCTTCACCCCCATGATGGCGAGGGTGGCGGGTCAAAAGCGTGCCGCCACACGAATGACCGCCGCAGTGACGACCATGCTGCATGCTGTTCAATTTGCCGTCACTTTTGTGCAATGGATGTGACCACACGGCACCGCCAATTCCCCCCCAAATTCACCATCCATGCCACTTTCATATAGAGTTTAACTATAAGATGCACAAAAAAAGACACCCACCGCCTGCACGTCACACTTCTAAAAACACCTTCCATTTCTGCCATCCCAAACACTCCCGTCTTCGAGGCCGCCCGTCTTCTCCGAGGCCCTCCGCTTCCCGCACCGCTGGAACCGCCGTGCTGGGCTCCGCCTCTTCCTCCGCTCCGCCGGGTCTCGTCGAGGCGCTGGCCCAAGCGGGGCTCGGAGGAACCGCCGCGTCGGAGGCGGCACTGCGGCATGTGGCGGAGCGGCGGGCGGAGGAGCTGGTGGAGCATTTGGAGGAAGTGGTGGGTAGCTTGGAGTGGAGGGAGATTGATGTCAAAGTGCATGTTGTTGCCGTTTTGTCTACATGTCGTCTGTTGGTGTGTCGGATTTTTTCCCCAAACTAACACTAGGGGTTCTTACGGTAGGTGTTAAGGACGGGTGTCTGATCGAGGTGCTCATCGCCGTTTGCGGCTAATTCGCTCCTATATACAGGACATTCATTCCCCTGGAGATCTTCGAAGTGCATTTCGACTGCGCCGGCTCGCAGAATCTGTTGACTTTTCGTGATAGGTGCTTGTACGTCGATGTACAGATTTCGTGGCAGGCGCAGTACTTTGGACATTGTGGTGGCCTTCGGCGTGCTCTGATTTCGTGGCAGGTGCAATGAATCGTGACATCTCGACATGTGGCTCCCTTCAGTCGGAAACCGGAGGAAGTCTTGAGCGAAAGCTGCGTTTTGGCATCTTGATGTTGTCTTTGGAAGCGGATGACCTTGGGTGGGTTTAACATGGCTTAACCAGTGGGACTCCTAAACAGGAAACTTGCATTCTTTCCGGTATAGAGAAAAGCGTCTATGCTTAACTGAACATCATCTTTTCGCACTCAGGAGAGGGGAAGTTGCTGGATGCAGGATGGCTGCAGATGGGTAAGGAGGAGATTCGGAAGAAGCTGGCAGAGATTTTTACTGGATATTTGCTTGAAATTCATCAGATTGTACAGGTCTCTGACGTGCCTGGGCTTTCCGCAAGCAGAGTCTTTTGCAGGGCTTTACCAACCAGTGAGGTTTTATTTGCCATGACTGAAGAAAGTAGATGGCGCCCAGCCCTGATATAATATCTACATGATGTATCATAATGTGCACCATGCCGTATCCTCATGATTCATTCGCATGTTTCTTGTTCCATGTTTATTTTCTTAAGAATGTCGCCGCTGCATCGCTGTACAGAGACAACATCAGGGTCAACCTGTATGTGAAGTCCAAATTATAGCTGGAAAACAGTTGATGAACTCTCCAGAGACATGGTGGATGTTTTTGTGGTTTTGGTGTGTTTCGTGGTGGTTTTACTTGGAACATTGGTGGGTTGGGATGTTTTTTGCAACGAACACTCGATAAGCCGGCTTTTCCACGAAAACATACTACAGCCAACATCAGATAGAGGAATTGGTTGCGGCCCGGGCTAATTCAATTCTGTTTGTGCTTGCTTCTTAAGGGTGATTATTTTGCGATGATGGAACTAGTTCCAGAAAATGTGTATATTTATATAGAATTTGTTTAAAAAAAATATATGTATAGTTCTAGTTGATTTTAGATGCCTTAGATTCTGGAAGCAAGTGAAGAATCCCATAGGTCCCAAGAAGTTGAACATTCAGTCTTGACCAACCAGAAGAGTTTGTTTGGCGTGTGTTTGCATCATGTACTTTCCACTGTGGCCATGCCTCTCAGTTCAGATGGCAAACCCTTTCATTAGGTGTCCTACATAGATGCGAACACGAACCTGGTGAAAAGCTATGTCTTGAACATGCCCTATGGATCCACATCTCATCCTTTCGAGGGGAGGCATTTTGATGTAGGCGCCAGGAGGGTCCAGTCGTACCGAACCCGAGGTACGGTGGATCCGTGAATCCCGGACGGTTTGGATCCATATGGCACCATCCAAACCTCCTGAGTCTTGAGTCTTGCGCCCAAACCGGCTTTCGTGGGAGAACCGAACCAATCGCCGGATTTCCAGACCCTTTTCTCCCGCGAGGTCCAATCTACGAAGCTTGACTCACCCCTCAACCGGCTTGGATCATTTTCACATTCCCTAGAGTCGCTCCAACCCCCCAAAGCTGTGTCCAAACCACCTCTTCCAACCCTGCTCGAACGAACCCTCCCCCTCCCCAGCACCCCGATCGGGAGGCCCCCGATCGCACCCCGCGCGGACGTCGCTTGGACGGTGCCGCGGCTCGGACGCCCAGGTCTTCAACGACCTCAGCGTCCCCTGCCGCACCTGGCGTCGCCCCTGGGCCGACGCCCTCGTCGCGGCGCATCACGCGCGACAGCTGTGGGCACCACACCTGGCAGTGGCGCAGGAGGGGGACTTGGAGGGACCGTGATGGATAGCTAAGAGGACATAAGGGTCGGAGAAATTGGAGCAGGAAGAGCTTGAAGAAATCGATGTTTCCAGAAAGCTTGAAGAACTAGGGCCGTTGAACAGCGGCCAGCATCCATAGAAGAGTGATTGTTTGCTATCAGCATGGATGGTCCAAGTCCCACGTGGAAATCAGGTTCAAGTTAGATCTCGTCAGGTTCAACAATTTGTGACAGGGTCAAATGTTGGAAAGGGAGCTTGGGCCAGGGGAAAGCCACCTGCTACAAGCCACCTGCTATATACAAGTTCCTCCGCTATGCACACCCTCGAGTTTTGTGCCACAAAACTGGAAACCACATATGTTTCCCTTTTTAAAGGACCCTGAACACCGCCGAAAGAGGTGGTTCTGACTGACATAGTGTCGGTCATGGACAAAAACACAGTTCTCCCATGTTCTCCCTGTACTTGGCCACTTGGCTGCGACGTGAAACTGTTTACTAAGTTCCTGGTCATCGTTGGACAACAGTTATGCAATCACGTTTGGTGCAGATTCTTTCATGGAGGCTTTGGCTGTTTTGTCAATCTGTGGATAGAAGCCCAGGCGCTTTGGCTGAGCTAGGCTGAGCTTGAGGTAGGAGATCATCTAGGTTTTGCATCTCTGGGCATGGCAATCTGAGCTCTCTGGCAATCAACGTCCGCTTTTTGAATTTGAAGATTCGTTCGCTCTTTGCAGAGTGGCGGGAGAAGAGATGGATGGCCCCACGAATGCTGACCGCCCCAGACATGTGCCTTTGCAGCCATGTTCCTCCGATTCCACCAGACAATCCGGATGAGGACTTCAGCCAGTTGAACGCTCTGGGCCTCGGGTATCTCGCATGATCAGACCAGCGGGGATGGATGGAACAGTACTAGATGGGTGTGTGAGCTTGAATAGGGAGACACATCAAAGAGACACCCAACCAAAGGGGTGGAAACATGTGGCAACCTGTAGCATCTCAGAGAAACATGTTGAAACATAGTTGCAACCTTATCCAGATACACTTATAGCTGTCGATAGTCAGATAGCCCCCCCTGTACTCATCGTTCTTGACGCGGTACTTGTTCGGCGTCCGCTACAGCCATCCACAAGTCGTGGTGCCCAACCAATGGGGTTTTGGGGTTTTGGTCTATTTTCATCTGATCTATTTTCCTTTTCCAGGGGATCGGTCGCGGAGATCGATCGCCCTATAGATCAATCAGGAAATCTTTAAGGGGGTTTCGCGGATGGGAAGACCTGTGGGAGCCGTGTTTCGATCTTTCTTTTGCGACCTGGGTCTTTTTTTTTTTGCGAGGTTTCAAGATGCTCCAGGTTGACAGGCATTCTGGTTTGGAATGATCTTGAGTTGGTGGTGTTTGTTGATGAAACAAATTGGTCGACTGTGTTGGCATTGCAGCTTCGTAATAGGCAAACGACCTCCCCTGGTTGGGGACTTGTGGTGCGATTCAGTGTGGCACAGGGCCCTTCCCTACCTTCTGGAATTGAGATCTCTTAGGTACACTAAGGTGTTTTGGACATTTTGGGGTCCAACCAATTTGTTGAGGAGGTTGAAGGGTCATTTTCAGGACTAGGATGATATACTTCATGTCGTGTCTGCCCGAACCGGAGTCGAAGTGGGGTGCTCCAAAAGTCATAGCCCACACATACACACCCTAGGGATCCACTACCTGGACCCTCCAGTCGTACACATCCAGCCTAGAGTGTCCTTGGACACCTCCGTACCGAGGGTATGTGGATCCATATGGACAGGCAGAAACACTAGGTATAGAAATGGACAAATTGTATATAGTAATATATAAATATATAATATATAGACCAACTTTTAGTTGTGTGTGGCTTCTTTCCTTTTTTTGACACACCCACCCATATCGCTTCCACTCTGCGTCCACCAATCTTGCCATGATCGGTCGAGAGTCCAGGTGCATCGTTCTGGATGGCATGGTGCCACCTCAGCTGGCTGCGGATGCTCACGCGGAGCTGGAGCAAATGGCCCAAGATGGGACACTTGGACGTGGTGCTCCAAACGCACGAAAACGCGGTGGTGCCGGGGAAGAGATGCTGAAGAGGAGTTGCGTGGTCCTCAATGACCGTGCAAGTGCAGAACAATGAGCGTGCTGTGGCACTTGGGTGACTGTCACATGGGTGACTGTTCCAACGTGTTTCCTTCTTGAGCTTGAAGCCTTAATTACGTAGCTCCTCTTGGATGCAACATGATGCAACTATACAGATCATAGCACAGTTGCCTTGGATTTTGGAAAGAAAACAGTGCTATTTCAACTGGCATAGCTATAGGATGCTATAGGAATAGCACAGCTATGACATATCTATTCCAACTCGCCTCCGTGTCTGTGTTCGACCGTGCCGGTGGAGGGTCGGATAGGTTGGTTAAGAACTCAGGAAGCTGAGCGACTTCTCGCAAAGAAGCTCGGCCATGAGGGAGAGAGAGAGAGAGAGTGTGTGGTTTCTTGAAGCTCGAGCAGTGACAGATCTTCACTCCGATGTTCGATCATTTCTTGTATTTTTTGTCACCATGGTCCTTTTCGATCTGAACCTGATGTCATGTGATGTCATTATATGTCATTATAGTATATAATAATACATATATACACATATTTGCCGCATGGATGGTGCATTCTCTCTGCTCTTCATCTCGAGTTCATAGTACCTAAGGTACCTGCAACCCGGGCTCCCGGCACTTATGGCTCCGTTTTGCCGGACCCGGCAGCGACGGTGACGGCCTGGTACCTCCGGCGCTGGCGACGCTGGGAGATGCCTTGGCGGGGCTGCCAGGGGCTTTGGAGGAACGGGCTCGCGAGGTGCAGTTGAGTTCTCCTCGCGCCTGGGATAGTCGCGGATGGATTTCTTGATATTTCTTGGATAGGATGGTGGAGCAGACGAATTGTTATTGTCAGGAGTCAGTAGCTGAATTTTGGATCATTTTAGCAGGATCATTGTTTGGTAAGGACATAAAGATGAAATGACAGCAGCCGTGGGGGGGAGGTTGGATGCTTTTCTGGATTTGACTGGGGAGGGTTACCTATCGGTGGATGGATTCAGCAAAGGGAGCCGGGTTTTTCAATTTGATGATTTGGCTGTTGCTTTATGTTGTTTTATCGTAGGTTTCTGCAGATGGTTGAAGTACACTCCCTGAAACGATCATGGAAGTGTATGGCATGGCCCTTTGGATTGCCAGTTTCCATACCAAACAGGTGGTTTCAAACACTCCACTTCGATGATTCGAAAGGGAGCATCGAATAACTGAACTCAACTTGCTGCTCGCGACGAGACTCGTCGATCTGCGACACGTTTTTGGATGAGTCGATCTGCCCAAGGACTTCGTATCGTGCCGAACTTGATGGCTGCCACCTACGGACCGGGAAGCCATTATGTGCCGCACAAGGACATGGGCAGAAATGGGAGTGAAGGGAAGAAGCGGAGCATCACATGACCAGTTCGGAGCATCACCTGAACTTTAGTGTTGATTGTTGAATCTTAAGTTGAACCAGATGTACCGTCGGAGTCACAAATTAAGGGGTGGTTTCTATAGTCCCATCCAGGGGCTGTGGATGTGACAAGGGCACCCCGACTTCCTCCAAGTTCGGCATCCCTTGGTCACTCCTAGGGGGTCTAGACCTGAAGACGGAAGACGGTCAAACGGGCGTGAAGCCTGGACGGGCGTGGTGAAGCTTGTCGTTAGGGCCGGTGGTCGCGACCGGTAGTCGAGAGCAATCACCCAAGACCACAGGCCCCTGGGCCATGGGCTTCAAACATCATGATGAGTGAATACTTGCAGATGGCATGTCCAGTGCCGGCTGCTGCATGCAAGTTGAAAGATCATGAAAGATCGCATTGGGAGTCTAATTAAGTGTCGGAACTGATTCCTGTTCTGGGTACCTCATTTGTCAGACCAGTGGGTCGTGGATCACCATGTTTTCTGCCAGCTCATCGGTCGTTTCGTACCACATTTCTTACGCCAAACGGTCGACGACATGCGACGACATGCGACGACCGCGAAGACACGCGAAGACGCGGTCGCTGCCGAAGACGCGCCAGTCGCGAATGTTCTGGACAGTCTCAGTTGCATCCGACAAGACTTATGGACAGGGTATGAAGTGATAGGGGCACTATCAATTTAAATGGTAAGGTTCTGACTTGGTATGGTTTACAAGACATAGAATTGATCAAACAATTGCATAACCAACAGGAGCCAACTGCCAACGTCTATCCCTCATTGAATGTAGCTCATTGCTTGCATTCCACACTGCAAACCGGTCGGGCCGACCCCAAATACTTCGGGACACAAAGAAGTTGGTTTTTCCTTCACCTTGCCCACTGCCCCCAGATGGTCCTCCCACCCCACCCCACAACCCGGCCACCGAGCACCATATCACCGTGACGCCTCAGCTCCCGAACCACGTGAGTGAAAAACCAGCTCTGACGAGCTGAATTCCGCTCATTCCGCTTGCATGTGCCGCTTGAATTCATGAACCGCGTGTTCCGAACTCGTCCGGGGTGGCATGGTGATGCATGGTGCAAGGACATGTACAGCGGTGGCAGCTGTGGATTTGAGAACACTCGGTCCCTTGGACCTTGGACCGGGCGGTTCGGAGAGTGCGGTTCGGAGAGTGCGAGAGTGGGAGAGTGGGGAGGTGTGGACCAATAGAGAAGCCTGGGAGGTTGCTGATGGTTGATTGGTTTGTATGGGACTTTGCTTTAGAGAAACTAACATCATCATCACAAAAAAAAATAAAAAAAAACAACAACACACCCATCCACAGAATTCAAACCTTTGGGCTGTGTTCCAAAAAGATGCAAGCTGGAGGCGGAACATGTCGGATATTCTTTACGAGCTAGTCCTACTCCGGCGTCATCGTTGGCCGGAGTGGGGCGGCGAGTGAAGTGACGCCGAATCCGAGACCTGTAAAACAGTTCTGCGATTCTTTGGGTGGAACATGACCCGCATTTGGCCATTTCTTGGCACACCGCTGGTTTTCTGCACCTCGACGGCTGAGCTGTGCGTATTTTTCGGTGTCTCAGGGGCTCGCCCCCTGCTAGTAAGACCCCGGGTCTCCATCTTCTCCAGAGGGAGCCGCTACGTTCACTCCAAGGGTGGAGACTTCACGGCCCTTCACGGCTCGAACGGCTCAAGCGCGCGGCTCAAACGCACGTTCATGGCCAGCCATGCTGACGTATGCCTTGGGCCTTGGGCTGTTGCTTTTGGCAGTGCTACATGTAGCCTGTCTCAAGCCGGTATTGGCATTGGGCTGCGTTAACGACGGTCATGACCGTGGTTCCCCGTTGAACCCCTAGTAGAAGAGGAGATTTGGTGACAATCCCAATGAGAAGCTGGAATCAGTCAGGTTGCAGCTGGAATCAAATGGTCCAGTCAGCTCTTGACAGCTGTTTTCGTCTACCCACAAAAGCGCGGTTCGCAACGGTGTTCCCCACCTCTTGCAACGGATGCTGCTCTCTCTCTCTCTCTCTCCAGGCGGATGGGGGGCGCTAGATCGAAACAAACCGGTCCTGGATCGCTCCAGGTGTATTTGTAGTTATGTCATGTATGTCTCGTAAATCCATATGGAACCAAGAGCATCCGATATTAACATCAAGCAACTCTGGGCTGTTTGCAACAGGCCTCTGGGGCAGTTCTTGTGCCAAAAACGGCCCTTTTGTGGCCAATTTTGTGTTGTTTCAGACAATCTCAGTACCGGTCCATATCAATTATATAGCTACGGCATGCTACGGCCATGTCACCCCCAGCTGTGGATGGTGACCAGTGGGGATTACCAGGTAAACTGGTTGTTAGTTAAGTTAAAGTCAAAAGCTGGCGGCACCAAGGAAAAACAAGCAAGACATCCACAAGATACATCACTTCTTTCGTAGAGAAACCCCTTTCTTTGGATGGCAAAGAACATGAGGTTCTTGCGGGGGCCTCTACTTCTTTCTTTTCAGGCACCCCTTTCCTTGTGTCTTCATGTCTTCAAAGACATGAATTAAGAAAAAGCACTAAGAGGAGGGCGCCGCCCAGCAGTCACAAAGGGGTGCTTAATGGAGGTTAGGTGTGCCCATTATCCACTCACTTGGGGACCAAACACCACCCCGACATGTGACTCCTGGACGTTTGATATGTTTCAGAACCCGCCGCGATGGTCGAACCAAACCCACAGCTACCGCCTCACTACCGCCTCTCGCCGCTGGCGTTGAAGTATCCCAGACACGACCTGTTTGGGACTGCCAGTCCGGACTGCCGCCCCAGCCAGACCCCCAGTGAACCACTCCAACTGATCGGCATATATGACAGACATGGAGTGCCTGGGTATAGTTACCTAGCACTTCCTGTCTGGATGCCCTGTCTGGAGACCGGTAGGGTAGGGTTGTCCAGCCAGGTCACCGGTTGGAAGCAGCTGGTATATATACATTTTGATAACAGGAAAGTATCTTGATACATCCAGCATAACAGGTTTGATTCCTTTCTTGTCCTAATGGATCTATGGGAAATGGCTATATATATATATATATCTGAAACACCACAAATCTTCAAGACTTCAAGTCCCAACTCTAGAGCCTGAAGCTCAAACGCGCTGTTGGATGCTTGGGCTGCAGGTCTATATCACACAGCCCAGTTTCGCGGCAGGCCTAGCCGTTGCACAGAGTCTCATACCGCATACCCAAGTCGATGCCCGAGTCGTTGCAACCGACGGGCCGACGACAGGGTCCGGACCTCGCGTCGTCTCGAGGTCCGGTCGGGTGTTTTTTGGTTCTGTCTCGGGCGCACACGGTGTCTCGGCCTGTTGGGTCTCACCCAAAAAAAAGCAAGCGCACGCGCACACGGAATGACCGTTTTTCATCATGGGTGAAAGGCAGTTCTGTTTTTAAATGTCTTTTTTTGATGTTTTTTTGCTTTTGTTGGATGGAGAGTCTTGGGCACATTCATCCCTTTCAGATTGTTTGGAAGAGAAACCCAGAAAGAGGGTCAACAGATCTGAGTATTAAACAGCTGGTTGATCGGTAACACCTATGCACTTTGCGGTGCCTTACAGCTTGGCGCGTCCTCGTCCATGCCGCGTCCGCCGCGTCCCTCCATCCGAATCGTTGCCTCAACTCGGTGGCGACGAAACCACTCCGGGCCTTCCGGGAGAGCGAACGGCAGCGAACGGCGCGATGCGTTGGCATGTGTCGTTTTCGCTGTGTCATGTCCTGAAGAGATTAACTTAGTTCATCTGACACTGATTCGCAGCGAAAGAAAGCAAAGTTATTTTTTTTTCGTCATTCTCTCCATATACCACGCCATAAGAAATGATTTCATAGGTGGGACTGTCCCACTTAAGTATGGTATAGCATCCCCTCCAAATGTTGAACCTGAGGAAGATCTAGAAGTGATATGAATTATATTATATGGGTTTCTCTTGCACAAGTTCCAGACAGTTAAACATCTCGGACAGGTCGCGCGTTCTTGCCCTCTGCCTTCGGAAGGGGATTCACAACAATTTTTATCCAATGAGGCAGCAATTCCACTGTATTCGCAAGCTGTAGCTGGGATTGCTCACATGGAAGTACAAGATTGGTCGGGGACGTGACCTCATCATGACCGGAACCATTTTAAGACCAATTATGATCTGCATCAGATATAGTTAATGATTTAACTAGCAACAACAGGAGCAAACTTGCCACACAGTCCTCAGCACCATCGGAAACCACCCCACTGCGCAGTGCCACAGCAATCTGGATCATCCAGAAATCAACACCAGGACGATGACGTTTGGAACAACATCCAACACCCATTTTGGACACGTGTCTGTCCATTTTCAACGCTCCTGGCTGTTCCATCATGGCTGTTCCAGGAAGTCCTGGCTGTTCCATCTGATACGCTTCTGCACTGATGTTCCTGCCGACGTCGGCGAGTCGACTGGACGACCAAACGATATGAGGTATTTACAAAATTCTATCGATGTGTTTGCAAATATGTGCGATCTGTCGCGTCTAACTTCTTAGTATTCCCATTCGTATCACACCCCCCCAAAATAAACAACATATACCAGCCTGGACCTTCAAGGGGTGTCCTGTCTGGAGGTCCCTTAGTGGTGGGCTGGGGCTTCCAGCCAGGTGACCCCTTTGAAGGTGCTGGAGGTAACATTAAATTTGCGCATATTCTCTCTGTTCTTTCCGCAGAAGCAGCGCAGAAGATGCTTCGAGCGCAGCGCTTCGAGTCGAGGAGATGGTTGGCGTCCCACTTCCGGGAGGAAGAGGGAGTCGACCTTCATCGGCGACAGCGGGAGGAGGACGAGCTCTTCAGAATCCGGGTGGAATTGATGTACAAGGCAGCAAGGGTTCTTAGGGTTCTTGTACAAGCCACACCTGGGTCGACCTGGAGAGAGACATATGAGTCATTTTCTCTCCCCCGTGCTGCGGGTTCGTCCGAGCTCATACGATGGGTTCGTTCCGTGACAGCAAAAGCTTCGTCCCCTTTGTTTCCTTCCAATTCATCTTGGGATCTCCCACAGATCCCAAAACTGCTGCAGGTGGCAAGGCTCACGGTCCACCTTATGTGGGTACAAGTCTTGGCTGCCTGGTGGTTTGGTGGAGGTTCGGAGTGTCACAGATGGGGTTCTCAGGGTTGGGCAATGGGCTGGAATGTCCAGGCTAGAATTGTCCTTCGTAGCAAATCTTTGGATACCATCTTGAAACAGACATATATATATATATTTACATGTTAATTACAAATTAGTTTTGATATAAAACACTATTTTGTTTATACTAAATAACCCCTTCGGTCGGGGGGCCTTCCCTTTTGAGTTAAAGAGACAATTCTGGATATCGATTCCACTTACAATCCCTCTTTCCTGCTGATGCATGAACCTCCTGGCATGAAAGCTTTGAACATGAAGGGTCACCGCAGCCCTTTAAATGGAGTCGATGTGCTCCATCAAGCCCGTGACATCGGGTCAAGACTTCAAAGAGCGAAGAAAAGAAGAGACAGTTTTTGAGGGTTTTGGAACTAGGTGTTTGGGAGACCCTAGGCACAGGACCATGCCTGACCAACAGGTTATGAGCCCAACGCAATCCTGTTTTTTTTTTTTTTTTGTGGGGTTCTTAGGCTCACTGTAGGAGGTATGCAACTATGTGCAACTGTCTGTCAAGCACAACCTGAAACGCTTTTTGATGTATATAAGTTTAGATTATGTCGAACGATACCTTCCGATTTTCCTTTGGAGTGCTTTGTGTATGGAAACGAGACACACGGTGTTAGACTGGACCCAACATTCAGGTGGCTTTACCGAACAATTTTTTTTGAAGACCGGGTGGACCAGGTAGAGTAGACTGCTCAGACCAGGTAGGTAGACTGTTCAGCTGACCATGGTAGACCAGGTAGACTCCACCTGCTATGAGAACCATCTTGTGCTCGGCCGCAAGTGGTTTTCTCTTTTCGCACGAGGCTTCAGCGTGGATACTTTCTCAGCAGCCAAGCTTGTCTTCGAGCGTGCAGTTGCTCTCCACGCTTTCGACCCACTGCGTGGATTTGGCTCTGGTCTCAGGGATTGCAAAGAGACTTGGAAGAACTTGAGGCTTCAGCTGAAGCAACCTCCCTGGAGCGTCCACACGGGCCAACGGGATGACACGGGGGTGTCATGATGTTTGGGATGCCTGTTGGAGCCCATCCATCATGCAAAACGAGGTGAACGTCATCGAAGATGAAACCAATGACAAAGGGAAAGGCATATTTTTTTCTCGGATTAATTGGTCATTCCAATAGATTGAAACCTTTTTCATGTGACAAGATGTCTGCACATGTTTTTTCTATCCCGTGACTCACGGGTGTGAATGCAACAGAACAACTCCATGGCATTTGAGCCTGCGGGCTGCTAGATGTTGTCCTTGCATGTCCGAAAACGAGTGCAAAAGGTGTTAATTGAGACGGTCAGTTTTTGCCCTGGATCAGTACACTCTGAGTCACTGATACGGAAGTGGAAAACCACCTCTCTGTACAGGAACATGATGATTTCAAGGAGTGTACTTCACATGGAAATCCATTCGACCACCTGCCGTGGGGGGACCATGATCCGAGGCACAAGGCCCAAGAACTCCTTCGATCTTTCATCCGGTGTGACTGGTGATTGTTTGTTTGTTTGTTTGTTTTCTGCATGGGTCAATTCCATTCAGTCTTCCCCTTCTGGCGAAAAAACCAAGGATTTTCCCGGTTCCCCACACGCAAGATCTGCACATCCATGTTCTCTGCTCCGCCGGGGGACCGCTCCACCCAAGGCTTGAGTCTCCAGGGCGATGGAGGTGTGTTGAATTACTTCTTCTTTGCAGCCTGATTTGCTTTCAGGCAGCGCATGCCACGGAACCCGATGATCCCAATGCGATGTTATCGAGGACACTCTCTTCGAGATTTTGGGACATGAGTTACCTCGTCTCCTGCACTGCATTCATCGATTGGACTGCACCTAGCGTGTGCTACTTGTGCTTGGCCGCCGTGCAGCTCTACATGGACGAGTCGAACTCGCAGACACTGGTGCCACCGGGAAATTCTGAAGAACGCATTTCTTTTGTATTTTTCTGTGGGGATTCTGTGGTTGATGTGCCATTCAACTCACTCACATGCAAAGGAACACCTTTTTTTTTTAAATTCGGAACATGCTCTTCCCAGGCGCCATGCCATCCACTTCCATTTGACGTCTTCGTTTGTTTTTTTTTCAACTGACCCAGCAGAACAGCTGCCCCAACTTGATGTTTTCCGTTGATGTTCCTGTCAAGCCTGGCCATTCATTAGACATTGAGACCACCCGATGTTCTGTCGAACCACCAACGGGGATCCGCAGCGGTCGACATGACGCAGCGGTCGATGATGTCCCTCAAAAGAACCGACAGTATCCTACCGTAACAACTACTCGCAAGAACTGGTGTATAAAGATAACTCCTTCCGTTAGTCCACACACACGCATACACAAAATAACGAATCCGTTTTCTGAGTTGTCCAATTGTTTCTTTTGTTTAAGGTGTGTTCCCTGACGTCCTATTTCATGATGATGTGCCTGGCCTTCTGCCTGGTGCATGTCATACAATCAAGCATCAATGCAAGCCTTGACTTGGGAGATGTCTCTTCTCTCATGCAGGGTTTTCGCCACTCGGTGTGGTTTGGTTCAGGAACCGAGTCGACGTCGAAGTATTTGCTGAACCGAATGCTTTCTACGGTAAATATGGGTAAATGAAGAACCAGCCCCCCAGATCTTGCAGTAGTGGCATTGTTGGATATTGTTGGTGTGTAACTGTTAGTATCTTTTCCTTGCTACTAGTAACTAGTAGCTTCTTGTTACTAGTAGCGATGGCCTCCTACCTACTTGCGATGGCCTCCACCTAATAGTGTCCTTGTTCCTAGTTAGTATACCTAATAGCCATCGGTTCCTTGCTACTAGTTCGTATACCCGTGCTTTGTGGTCCACGTCTGCTCAACTCATCCGCTCCGGGCTCGATATCTCTCGACCGAGGTGAAGTCTTGCGTGGTGTTTGCGATGGCGCCTCGGAGGTGACCATGCTACCTGACACGGCGGCACGGACTTTTAGGGTCAAACAAAAGCAGCCTGGTAGGACTCCTGGTAGATTAGGCTATTCATGTTCAGTGAGAAAAAACCCAGGGTGCACCCCAGGTTTGATTGTCATAGCCAAATCTGTTGAGACAGTGATACAGGCTGACAAGAACTACTGGACTCTCCAGTCATCTCCCTAAGGTGTGTCCCATTACCAGCAACGGATGTAACAGTCGGTAAAGGTTAACGGTTAATCAGATTATCACATATTATCGGATTTGGGGGAAAGGTTTCTTACTAACCATGAGCATCAACTGCTACTGGTCATGGGATGTAAATCCTTGTACTAAGACTGTTAGGACCTGGACAAACCCGGTGCTTAGAGCACGTGCGATGAAAGTCTTCATGGCTCCAGCTACCTCCTGAGCCTATCTTGGACTAGTCTTTCAGATCTGCACTTGGCATCCATTATAATCCCAAGCTGCCTTTTCTAGGTCCCCATGTAGCAAGCAACATGTCATGCGATCCAACATCGGGAAGGATGTGACTCGATCCAACCCGAGGTGCACTGGTCCTGAATCGCCAGCAATGTACCATTCTAGATGACGCCAGCAGCCTAGTCGCTTGGTTTTCAAGACTGAGGAGTTGGATGTTGGGAGGAACGCAACGTTGGATGTTTGGCTGGGGAGGACGCAACGTTTACAGCCTCAAAAGGCCTGAAGTATCTGAGAGATAACTGAGATAAACCAGGCAAATCCTTTTTTAAGTAATGATTTAAGACTTGATATTGGAGCTTTAAAAGCCTATTGGCAGCCTAACAGCCAGTCGTTTTCCTTTAGAAGCTGGAAGATGGTGGGATTGACAACATGGTTGCAGTCCCCCTAGGACTAGGTGGCATGTATATTGTGCAACAGTAGAGAGACATTGTCTCCAGTGTCAAGGGAGGACATCCTCCCCTCACCGTTGTTGTGTTCATCGCACTCTCACTTGATCGATCGCATGAGGGAGGGGGACCTCTGCGGGAGACGAGAAACCTCCAACAATTCCAACGAGTCTCGGACTTTCGAATTCGCTCGCTGTTTTAAGCGAGCAAATTCCCATCACCCGGTGACATGATGGAATTCGAAGGACCTATTTGAGGATGTCCGGCCGGACGCCATTTGTTCGGAGACGTGAACTGTTTGAGGTTGTGGCATTGACAGTTGCCAATCACAGCTAGCCTTTGATTTGTGATTACTCGGAAGTCCCATCCCTCGTCCTACCTGTCAATAGCTGTCATCAAGTTACGCTTGGAAGAGACGAACAAACACTTATAACATTGCTCTAAGTGTTTGATCCACAATGAGCTGCAAAGCAAGGACCCAGTTGCTTGAAAAAGCAATGACCCACTTCCAATTGAGACAGTTTTCCACAAAATACCACGCGATGTCTTTTCCACCGAAAGACACCTCCATCGTCGCCCTCAGGAGCGTTTGCTGAAGTCCCAACGGAAGCGCCTCGGAGGGGTCCGACGGTGTTCGGGGTCCGACGGCGGAGTGAAGAGTGAAGAGTGAACGAAAGCGACTTACGAAAAGTAACATGGAACCCTGAACAGGGACCTTTGGAAGACTAATTATGTTCCTCTATAGTACAGTGGTTTTCAGGTTTTCCATGTTGAATGTCCAGTGTGTATTTGGTGTCGAGATGATAGACAATGGAGAATGGTCATTCTGGGGGTGAAAGCGGCCATGCCACGTGTCAGCGCCACGTTCTTCCCCTCCTTTGCTAGAAGCCACTTGGTTCCGAAGACATTTTGGGGTTGACAGCACTGATGAAGCAACCAGGCTAGGAACTAGGTTTGAAATCCACGAGAGCAGAACAGGACGCTTGGAACAGATGATTCGGGTAAGACTGCCTGCTTGTTGCCTTATGTGGTCTCACAGGCAGGGATTTTGTCTTCCTGTTCGCGGTGTCAGCGACCACGTCACATACTCATCACCACACCTGTATACGGTATACTCATCACTACCCTTCTCATGACCACTACTGAAAACCACTCGTTTTGCTCGGGAAGAAAAAAACAAAGAACATGAAAACAACATCAACAAAAACATACAAAAACATACAAAACCGATTTATATACTCTGTCCTGTGGTCAATTAGTGGTTGATGGCTACCCCCGGCTAGTGGTGTGTTCGGCTCGGTCCCACCGGACAGGGGAGCTCGTAAGCGCTCGACCTTGAGCCTGCCGAGGTTGGCGAACACGAGCTTTTTGGAACTGTTCTTGGATGTGGCTGGGATCTGCAAAGTATGTATCCTACCCTGTACCACTCACGAACCAGAGAATGCTTGGGGGTTATAACCCTGTTCCTCGGATCGGACCTCACCCGGTGGCGCCCTCGGATGTTCCATATGGTCCGACCCGCCGGTCGTATGACGTGGCCATGGCGTCAATACGCGTCATGGCGTCAACAGCAACAGGTCTGCCAGTCCGGACTGCCGCCCCAGACAGACCCCTCTGGCACCACCACCCCAACTGATTGGCATATATATATATATAATACCTATATATACCATATACATGGCGTCTGGGATCATAATGTCCTGGAGTTTTTGAGAATGATGGAGAAGGGACATGGTCCTGGAACGGATTTTCTGGACAGGGCCTTCTGCGATCTTCTGAGATTCTTTCTCTCTCGCCCGGGTGCCGGGCGCCCGTCCCCTCCGAACGAACGAGGGAGGGACTCGTCGTTGGGATCTGTTCGGACTTCAACGAACGCGGGAGGTTCTTTCGGTGAACGTTCCAACGATCTTCAACGTGAAAGGGCACCTGGGTTATACATGGTTATACCATACTCGACCTACCATAAGGTGAGGATTTTTTTCATGTGCTCGCAGTCCAAGAAGAACCTCGAGCTTTGGAATGTCACGGGGGGGCAAGACCTGGATGGTGTGGTGTTGATTTTGGTGTGGCATCGGTGAGAACTTCCTTTCATGCTGACTGATCCCAGACACTCCATGACACTGCCAGATTTGCTTACATTGGGGTGCTTGAAAAGGGATCAATCGGTCAATGTGGATGCTTTTCAATTTTAGTTGGTGGTGATGTGCAGAAAATGCCTCCTTCAATCGGGATGCCAACATCAAAGCCTGACTCATGTTCCAGCCTGGCTGGTGTGGATCCAATGTCGACACTCGCAACAAAAATACCTCCCATGTCGAAGGTCAGAGGCTCTGGGACACCTTCGATCCCATGTGGAGCTCCACGCCATGTCGATACAAACGATCCCATGTCGATGAAATCGACCGATCGACGGATCTCCAAAAGATCACGGCTGGTACACTGACTCCCGAGAACTCACATGGACCCTATAAAAAACCATCGGACCCAGGTGACCAGGACTCTGGGTTGAGCTCAAGACATGGGAAGACTTGGAACCATCGATCCCGTCTACCCATTGCTTCGAGGAATCCCTGGGCCAAGACCATGTACGTACTTACAAGAATGGTTGACCTGGTGTTGCAGGTGTAAATTCGTCAATCAGCTGGAGGTTCGGAAAAAGAATGAACCACACTTCTAAATCATATTCAATCAAAGGCCATTTTGGCCAAAGAAAGGTTCAGAAGCTGCTTGACTCGAGGCCGAAAGCCGCCAGCGCTTCACAGCCTTCGTGGAGCGGGGCTTCAGCGCCGACGGCGCGGGCACGGTCCTCACGGACGGAGCGGGCCCGGCGCGGGCCCAGCGGGTGCCGCGCGGCTTCCGGGTGGCTCTGCAGGGGGCTGAGGGGATTGTCTCCCTGGAGCCTTGGACGTGGAGGGTCCATGTGTGACCGGTGGCCACATGGTCTAGAAGATGGAAAAGGGTTCCTGACCAAAAGCCTCCTGAAGAGGTTTTTTTGGGTATGGCTAGCTAGTGCAATCAAGCAGCAAGCCTGGGTCAAAGAAAGTGGTATCATCTCCTTATTTGTAAGATACACCACCGATCATGCCGGTCATCATTCTCAGTATCAATGATTCGTGGTCGTTTTGTGGTCGTTTTGTCGTGCTTGGGTGAATTTGGAGAAAGAGATGGACTGAATCGGTCTCATCTCCCAGAAGGGAAGAAAACGCAGGATCTGTTATTTGTGCATTTTGTGGGGAAGAACAACAAAGAGAACAGAATGGACATGAATGGACCATATACATTAGTAATGCATTGTATGGTTTGGGCAACAGTATTGATTGTAGGGATCCTTGTCAATCTCATTTTTTCCGGCGATCAACTATTGTGCAAAATGAAGGGGATGTGAATGTGACGCATGTGTTTTTGTCCTTCTTTTTAGCTCGTCGCAGGATCTCTTGCATCGATGAACAATAAAACTGCAGACACCGACTCACTGACTACAAAGGAAGAAGACCGATGGAGTCCAACAGTCCAACGGCTTCTTCCTTCCCACAGAAACGCCCACAGTCCAGCGCCGGCATCTGGAGTTGTGAGGATTTGTTTCAGACGACACTGCCAAATGACTGGTGTCTTCTGGCTATGAAGCTTGGCACTTGGGGCGCCGGTGGTGCCGGTGCGCTGGGTCGTGGGGGAGGTGCAGGGTTGCTTCCAATGGATTGGAATTGAGGCTGATTGATATAACTGGTTTAGGGTGATTTCTATACTGGTAGGTGAATCCCGGATCCCCTTCTTGGGACACTGTTTTGTATTTATATGTAATTATTTGTTTTTTTCCTTCCTGGACAGCAAATCCAAAAATGACACGTCAACGATAAGGTTTGGCCCCAACCTTCCAGCTTGAGCTGGCACTTGGAAAAAGGATCACCGTTGTGACGGTGTCCAAATGTCAACATATTATGAACATATATACCAATATGCCAGACCTGGATCTTCGATACCAACATTTTGGCCAAGATCTTTGGCAGGCTCAAATTGTTCCAGGGGTATATTCCAATGTTTGATTCACGAGCGCTCAATCAGGAGTCGGGGTCGACTTGCTTTTGCGGCTTTTGCTTGATTTGCTCGACTCATTTGCACCCACCTGGTGCGAGCAAAATCACGGGACATGTTGTGATTCTGACCTGAATGTGTTTTTTCCTCATGTACAACTGTACAAATCAAACAACAAAAATCCTTGGATTCTCCAGATCACATGTTGTACTCTGTCATTCTCCCACTCCAAATCGCACCTCCACAAGTCTCGGTCCTTCAGCGGTTTCTTTGCCCCGACCCGGCCGAAACCAGCCTCCGCGGCCGAGGAAGGAGGACCACGACCCCAAAGTCCCGGACGCGCCGCTGGCCACGGCCGACGCGGGGTCGGCGCCGGGCAGCGCGGAGGAGCCGGGGGAGGAGCCTGCAGGGGCGGCGGTCGTGTTGGAGAGCGAGATCGTGGAGTGCTATGAGGACTTGAAGCAGATGACCATCTTGCTGAGCCTCTTGGCAGAGGATGTAGAGGATGTGTGTGGGATGGGTGGGAGGTGGGAGGTGGGTGGTACTCGTAGGACTGTAGGACAGTGGGTTTGTTTGGTAGTAGATGTTAACAATGTCGCAATGCATGGTAATAGTTCCATGATTGCACCAAGCCATTGTTGCACCACGGCTTGCCTACCAGGTCCACCCAGAATGATCAGAGGAGAGAGTGGTGGCGTGCACGAGTTCTCACAAGTTCTCTCCCTTCAACTCAAACAGTTTGGACCTGAAAAACCAGAAAACCATTAATATTATAGAATAAAAGATTCTGGGTGCTGTCCCACAAAGACCTGTCGCTCATGTTTCTTTTCTTTTTCCTCATCAAGTGGACGAGACGCCCAGTTCATCAGTTCCGCGGTTTGGTTGAAGATCCATGAAGATCCTTCTTGCCTTGGCACATGTGTGAGCTTGGGTGCTAAATATATGGCTGGCTGGAGCCGCTCCCACCTTCCCACCATGCCTTGAGATCCATGGTTGCCTTGACACATGGAGGTGGGTTTCACACCAGCCTTCGCTCGTTGACTCGACGACCGGGGGGGACCAGACCGGACCGGACGCTTCGAGACGTTCCAAAAAGAGGATCGGAGATGGACCCGGGATGATCGGAGTCTTTTTTTGATTTTTCTTTTTTACATGGACATATGGTGACGAACATCCAGGCTTCACCATGAAAAATCCCATCCCATTCTGAAAAAGATCCTACACGTCACGTGATCGGCCAATCCAATGGACGTGAAGCTATCCGTTGCTATAGCCAGGTCTCATGTAAATTACTCAATGCACCGATCTCTATGTTCATCGACGTTTGCGTTCACCAGGCTTCTCCCCTCGGCGTGGAGACGACGACGATCTCTGAAGCATCAACGGTTAGAACAGCTCATGACTGGCAGTCCCCGAAGCCCTTGCTTGTTAGATTTTGTGTGTTGTTTTTCATATGGTCTGTGGGTCAAACCTTGGACCATCGATGGTGGGAATCCTATTTTATGCCGCTTCCACCGGCATCGCTTGAGGCAACAGCAGCAGCGACTTGGGCGTGGTGGGTTGTGGGTTGATGTTGCTATTGATTTCTATTGAATTGGTTTAAGAGAACCATTTGCAGGAAGGATCGTTTTAACATGTTTGACACCCAAAAAAAACATGGGCAAAACTCGATGTTCCATAACAAACACGATATAAGTCACTTTTGGAAGGTCTTCGCGGATGTTGTGCGTCGTTGGCAGGTCATTGTGTGGCGTTTTTTTTTCTTTGTCGACGTTCATCGTCCACTTTATCGTGGTTTGCGATCCTTTTGGATGAACTCTTTGAACAACCCCGGCTGAAACGAAAAACAGACGCTTTCCGTGCTAAGATGGGTCCGGTGTCTCATCATGTCGAAGTCCGCAACTTGGATATGGCCACAGAAATGCCTTCCTGCCCCCAAAACACCCGCATCTTCATGAATTCAGACAGCTTATAATTCATGTATGCTCTTCGAATTTGGCTTGCTGGTTCTTCTTGACAACAGGGAGACGATGTGGGTTTTCAATCATGTTGTTCTTTGACTCGCTTCCGATGACGACGACCACCGGTGGCCCCCGCCACGTATGACGACCGCCCCGACCGCCGTTGTGCGAACCCCCGCGTTCCCGAGGGTTTTGGGCCGCCTTCATTTGAAACAGCCGGATGCTACGGGGCCTGAGCGCCCTCGCTGAGGTTTGTTGAACATCGAGGAAGTTCATTTGAGTTTCCATCGCCCGGGTGAGCCTGGGTGTTCTTGGGAGACCTCCCCGGTGCTGCGGCGCTTCATCCGCCCCACCGATTGGGCCAGGATGGAAGGAGTGCCTGCCTTTCGTTTTCGTTCGTTTTTGCCGGGTCAGAGGGGTCAGTGGAGGAACCAGGAGGGTGTAGGGTGGCAGAATATACCAACAAATAATAACATCCAGGGGGCCCCCCCACTTCTAGGTTTCCCTAGCATGTCTATTTTTCCATGGGTTTGAGGGCCTTTGGAGGCCTTTGTCCTTCAAGAACCGGATGCAGCAAAGCCGTCTTTGGATCACATCCCCAATCAGCTCATGTGGCAGGTAGATGCAGCTAGTAGGCGGTCGATTTGGTGATTTAAACATGGTTCAACATTTGGGTTTCCCTCAGATTGAATTGGACATGGCCGGCCATCGGGGAGCACGTCCGGGATTCCGCATCGAAGGTGAAGTCCAAAGGGCACTTGCGACTTGCGAGAACAAAACACTCAAAACAATGTTACCACTTGGGATTTGAGTCCAAGAGTCTCGGGAAGGGTCCCATTATCTTGTTCCTTGCTTTGGTTTCATATAATGATTCGAGCCTGTTGGATGTCCACGATGTCCAATCACCAATAGTATGAGATTTTTTGTGACTAGCCTAGCTTGAGGCTTTTGCACTTTAACGTTGCATCCTGGCACAGTCCCAGATCCAAGAGCATAGCGCTAACCATGGAAACAGTACCCAGTTAACATTCAGTTTTTTAGATCAGTGGGATGTTTTGTGTCAGCACAACATGCTGTTGGGGAAGATTGGCGATCGGATTGTCAAGGGAAGTAGGACTGCCACCATTTTTGTTTGTATAGGCAAGACTCTTCAAAAACGAACAAGAGCCGCGAGCAGGTCGTGAAATGAGACCACCCAAAGCTATCTCTATAGACACACGTAATTATATTGCAGACACTCCATGGGACTGCCATATTTGCATCAATTGGGGTGTATATCTTTTTAAAGGGGTGAACTGGGTGGCATACCTACGAGTCCCATGGTGTCTTTGGGTATATGTACAACCCTCCAATAACCTCACCTAGCAGTTTGGTGTCCTCTTTGGGGGTGCATGCAGCATTGGCAGAGGAATGCTGAACTTTGTGATGCAACTACCAGCTTCACAGGACACTCAGTGTGATGGAGGGCTGGGCGGGCCTATCCTCTTCCTCCAAATCTTGGTGATCCTAGTGCAAACTGAAAGATCTTTGGGGAGTCTTCTCAATTCCCACCTTGCAATTCCCACCAAACCACGAACACTTTTTTGGTGTTCCATGCCATCACCGACTCACTTTCCTTTGGCTCATCATCCGGCCGAAGGAACGGTCGAAGCGGTCGTAGACGGCCGGAGGGCCCCGTGCACGGGGCGGCTCTCGTGGACCGGAAGGGAAGGGAAGGGACGTCCGTTGTCCGGTGTCTTGTTGTGGTGTTTCTTTCGTTGTTAACCTCTTCCGTGGTGGAACCCAAGGAGAGGAACTACGTTCTTTTTCCGAGATCTCCCAGATGTTTCGTGGTTTCTCTCAGAAAAAGACAGGTGTGCCACCTCTTCTTGTTGGTTTTGGAATGTTTTGGATATATTATATTGGGTTTTGGATGGTTTTTGGATGATTGGCGTCCTTTTTCGGCCTCTTCGGGTGTCTTGTTCCTTCTCCGGTCAGTCCGGTCTGCGGTCGCCCCGGTCGGCAGCCTCGCCTCGCCTCGCCCAGCGAACGCGATCGCGCTCGCCTCGGCACGAGATCGCTGGAACGCGATCGCGGAAACCGGGTGGAATCAGGTGAGTCGGCCGGTCTATTTCAAGAAACCGATCTTATTCCGGCTGCCTGGGGAGTCCAAAAGCTACCTATGCCACGTGGATGGCAGGTGTGGGTGTGGGTGAGGCAAGCCAGTCCACTTGGGGCGGCTTCGGTTGGATGCCACAAGTGAATGAACTGTAGCTTCACTCATGATAATATATGAGAATCGCATGGCCAAACATTGGGGGGGGGGGTCGTTATGGGTCGTTTACGATGTTAATTTGTGTGAGAAGATTATCATCACGGAAAGGCACGCATAGATCCCAGGGTGGAAGAAGTGTGCGCCGACCTCCTGATGTCTCTGAAACAATGTTACAGAAATATTAAACTATGTGTAATACATAATCATATGGTGGTTAATGATTATGTTAATCATATTAAACTATGTGTTAATCATAATCATTAAGTTTTCACATATGGTGGTTTCTGTCCGCACAGAGTGAGGCTCATGTTTGGCCCTCGCTGAAAATTTGGGACCTCGAACATGCAGCAGTTGGTTCGCGTCCAGGGTCTCCTTTGGGCATATACTTTCACAAGTACTTTCATATAAAGTGGTTTCAGAGTAGATGGCACTCAGACCCCATGATGTCCTGAAGTTTGGGGGTCCATAGCATATAAACCACCTCTTGGGGTCTGTGCCATTTACTCCCAATCCACTATATTCTATTATACGAGGTGTGAACATGTTCCTTTATACTGTAGACTCTTGATCGATAAGCTTCCCCATTTTGGATGGACAAACCTTTCATTTCGGGGGTTGACATACAATCTGGAGTCTAGTCCACCTGAGTATTACTGGCAATCCAAATGGCCATCGCAAAAAGCACAGATCAACAATACCCAAACACTCCATGGGACTGGCATATATTTACCTATATTGAGGTGGTTTCAGGGGTCACCCTCCGCTACTTAGGAATCTCCATTGGACGCCCATTGGATGTTCCAGGTATATATTTGTTGGCTATTGTTATATTTTATTTCTTTTTAGGTGAATGTAACTATAGAATAACTTATTATATATCTCCATACATGATGCATGTTTCACCATGTGTCACTGAGTCACTGGTCTGGGAGGTTTCATCCTATAGCCATCCCCGAGACCTTGGTTCGAGAGGGGTGGTTTCCCCAGCCCCCCTGTGGGTCTGTGGGTCTCGAGAGTGCATGGATGAACGCCAGGGGTCTGCACTTTCCAGCGACGCCGTGTGTTCGGAGGCTGACCAGTCTGACCATCACTCTATTCGACCTCTAGCGATCAAACACATGTTTTCATGAGCTCAGCTGCTGACCCGGGCCACTGGGCCACTGGGCCCACGGAGGGGTTCCCAGTTCAAGAACCGAGCTGTTCGTTCGCTTCACACCGAGGTTCACAGGAAGCCTCCGTCTCCCGGGTGGACCGTGGGGAGTTTTCCCCCTCGACACGTGCCGCGGACGGAGATGGAAGATGGGGACGGTGGGTCTCTTGTGGTCCTTGTCTGGTGTAGAAGGGGAAGAGAGGTGGAGAATTCATGAACATCCTAGGTTTTGTTGAGGGTCATGTTAATATGCATCAAGATTTATTCAAATATCTTCCAACTTTCTCAAAGTAGGAGATGTTTATGCCATGGGATTGCGGTCACCTTTTTTTTGCCTGTGTCGATCTGTCGATCTGGTGATGTTCAGTGCTATTCTGAGTTTGGGGGCACATATTTGTTGGTCTTCATGGGGGTAGTTACTATTTTTTCAGCTGTTGGTGTCAGCTGCGCGTTATTTTTTTCAGTTCTCAGATTCAAGAAGTTCTCAGCACACACACACACACCTACTAAGATGATCGGTTCTTGAGTTCTTGCATCTACTGCGTATGAAATATAATATATTAAACTATGTATGCATGTGTAAATGTATATATATATATCATGTGAAACGTGCAGATGCCGCATCCGCTGGTCCTTTGGATGTTCACCGCTACGGCACCAGTCCGGGGCGGGAGTGGAGGGTTCGTCGACTTGAGCAGGAGAAGGAAACAGGGGTTTCGGTCGAACAGGGGTTCGTAGGTGTTTGGACAGGGTCCTGGTAGGTTCTTGAAGGTTTAGGGAAGGTTCCCTTTTGGTCAGAATCACAATATCAATATATATATATATATTAAGAATATGGAGAGCGCATGTACAAATATAATATATATATATATTATTACTTAAGAGTTTTTTAATGAAAATAATGCTGAATAGTATATTTATTTCTTTTATCTTATGGGCGTACACACTGTACAATACACGTGTATAATATGTATAATATATTATACGGCGTTTGGATGAACAAAAGTGGACGTCGCAGGCGTTTATGATTCTACGCGTTCTCGAAACAAGTCCGAAGACCAGCACCAGTCGAGCCGAGGCTTTTGGCTCCACATGACGGCGTTCAATTCGAGCCGAGTCCAGAAACCGTATGAGTCAGAGTTGGAATCCATCTCTGAAGATATTTCAGGGGATTCCGAATGGTGAGGGACGCGAAGTCGAGAATGAGAGACGGCAGAGTGAACAACGCGAGCGACTCTGCGCATGTTCAAGAGCGGCCTGGGGCATTTTCAACCTTTGGCTTGGCTCTGTAGGGAAGAGACCCCACATCCACAAACCACCGAACCCAGACCAAGAGTGCCTTGAGAGCAACCCAGACCCGACCAGAATTCGACCGAAGATCTCCAGCGTAGCAGCGACGAGCTGGTCGTGGCTTCAAACGACCCCACTTTGCAACTCAAAGGCGGGGACGTTTTGGCCAAAGGGCCGCTGAGGTGGCTGTGGCTTTGACTCGAAGTGGTTTGCTGGCGCTTTGACGGACTGTTCTGGCTCGGGCAGGCAACGTTAGGATTTTTGGGGATTTTGGGGGGGATTGCTCTTGGTCCCAGAGAACTCTTGGAAGCCAGGCACCCTTCGACAATGCCACTGAAAAGCGGCATCCTGCGGAATCCGATTGATGTTGCCGGTCGAATGCGCGACGCGCGTCACTTGACGCAGTTCATGGGAGCCAACGAGCTCCTTTTCCGCGGCCATTCTGAGCGACTTCGAAAGATCAACCGATGGGGTCTTTCTCTAGAGAGCACCGCAGATAAAGCAGATCCCAGACGGAAGGCAGGGGTCTTAAATTGTTGGATGAAGGGGAGACAACATGTGGTGAAAGCACCTTAAGCAGCGAATTTGGGACATTCTCTAGAATGAGAACGAGTTATTCTGGCCGTACGTGCCATGTAAAAAAGTCATAAACATTCAATATCAATATATATATATATATATTGTGTGTGTAACTTATTAATGTGTTCTTATTCTAGCTAAGAAGGCAGAATCAGCAAATTCAATTGGTTCTGAATTGGTGTTGTTTCAGGAGAAAGAAGCACATCTTTGGATAGGAAGGTCCACTCGTTTACTTCTGGATGGTCCGTGGCGGGTAGATTCTGCAGCGACCAGAGGTCTCCTCAGCGACGAGAGGTCAATTCCTGTCCCCGATGACCGAGACTTTCGAGACACTGACATGTGCAAAGATTGCGAAGATACAAAGAACATGATCCAAGAATTGAGCTAATTCATGTGAGACTTCCAAGAATTTGAGCTAATTCATGTGAGACTTCCAAGAATTGAGCTAATTCATGTGAGACTTCCAAGAATTGAGCTAATTCATGTG
>CAXAMN010017891.1:499938-514381 GCA_963970005.1 Durusdinium trenchii | reverse complement strand
GCTAATTCATGTGAGACTTCCAAGAATTGAGCTAATTCATGTGAGACCCAGATTAGAACAGAATGAATGAATGAATGAATTGTGCATTAAGAGATCTAACTTGTCAGAGAAGTCAGGAGACCTTGACCCGGGCCGAAGCAAGCGGCGTCTTGACAGAGGCCGGCCGGCTCACACATCCGCGACGATTCCGATGGCTGGGGACCCACGGGTTTAGGTGGTGGAAAGATGTGTTGTGTTTTTGCACCCACCTGGACTTGAGATGTCCCTCAGAAAAGGGGCACATACAACTTGCTTCTACTAGTCGGCAACCCTGGCGGTTCCGTCCTTGGTCCTAGCCGAGATCTGCGGAGAAGGACGCGTCAATCTGCGTTGCTGATCTGCTTTTTGACCTGGGCAGCAACGATTTTTCAAGGCTATGCTGCAGGTTTTATCGAAATGGCTCTGTCCGGGAGGACAGAGGCGAAGCAACGGCTTAGGTTTCGATCAAGACATGGGGAGGACCATGAAGAAATATGAAGAATCCAAAGTTAAGCATCTGAAGTTGCAACCGATTTCTTGTTCTTTGCTGATCCATCGGTGGCTCATCTGGGCAGCGACGCCCGGGTGCTCCCTTTTTCGGCACGGACAGGTGGAGTTGTGAACGATCAACTCACGGTACAGGTGTGAAGAACCCACCGGAACGACTGGATCAGGGCGGTTGGATGGCTCTGCTGTGCGCAGCGAAAGAAGCGCGTGACACCAGTGTGGTGCCTTTTTCAGAGGGTGGGATAAGCGAAGAGCTCGGTACCACGCTTCTGTTCGTGTGAGACCTCAGTCACTTGCTAACCCTATACAAGTCCAAAGACCCCATAGAACCGGGCTTTTACCTCCTTGAGTAGTGCTCTTGTATGACAAACTCCAGTAAAATGAGATCAAACTGACCTGCAGGGTAATATTATATCATATCTCTCGAAGTACTTGAACTCACGAAGTTCCAAGCAACAAAGAAAAAGAACTCGAAGGCCGCGATGCGTCCTTTCTCACGATGCCAACGGGTGGCGAAGGTCGTCGCCGAACGTGACTCAAGGGCCCTTCGGCCGGATTTGAGAATTGAAATTCGATTGCGGCGTGACTTGAATGTCATCTATCCGCTCTCATCATGAAATGCATTGCAAAATGGAAAACAAATCTCACATGTGCATTCGCAACATTGACACGCCCAAGGAAGTTTTCAAGGGCTGTCGAAGAAAATTCAAAAAGCGGGCTAGAGTCATCTTCAACGCAGCTCATCAAGGCTGCTCACATGGTACCAAGCACCATGTTCACTTTCGGCTAGGCGTCTTTGTCGAGATCCAGCAACAAACGTCACAGGAGTCTGGCAGATTCGATCAGCCAGTTCACCATTGTAGATTTGCTCACGAACACGGTCATTGCGTTCCAAGGCAATGATCTGATTTCTCTGACGAACGATGCGACGATTCACGTCAGCCAAAAACACCAGGTTGTCATTCCACATTCGGTGCCACTGACATACTTGCTCATCAGAAAATTGTGAGGTGTCCTGAGCTCGAAGCAATTCACTGAATTTCCTCCAGCGCTGCGTAGTGAAGCTTTCAGACTGCAACACGCACCTTGTTTGGGAATCCATGCTGCTATCATGGTTTTCAAGTTCCCATAGAAGGCGACGGTATGGGCCTTGTCCAGCCTCGTTTTGAACTCTCACCTTCATGCGACTCCAGCGATGCCATTCTTCATCTGGAAGATCCGACTCTGTGTTCGTAGTCGTGCTTCCTGAATCTATTCCAGGACGACGGGCCAAAGTCAGTGCATTTAGGATCACCTCATCGGCCTGAACAGCTGCGGAAACGACATGGCTAGGAGGATGGAGCGGGTTCTCAGTCACTGGGGCATTCGCAGAAGCTTGGTCATTCTCAACAACCTGCTCATTTTCATTCATCTCCTCTCTGAACAGGTTCGTCACCTTGTCATTTGCAAAGCGGTAGGCCTTGTAAAAGATGGTTTCAATGCCAAAACGCAGAAACACGTTTTCAAGGCCGATCCATGCGAAGATCATGATGACCATGAAGGACATGAAGATTGGTAATCTCCATCCTTCAGCTTCAACAGATGTCAAAGCTCCTTCAGCAAGAGGCGCTTCGCTTGCCATCAAAATGGCTGCGGAAAACAAGGCTGCCTTCTTCCATTCGTCTTGATGACTATTTGAGCTGCGATGGGCATAAAAATGCCTTCTGCTGCAGTATTTGTTTCGAGGATCACTCTCGTTGCGGGGTTTGCAGCAACTTGGAAGTAAACAAAGACCTTGTTCATGCTTTTGCCACTCTTCTACTGCAAAAACTTGTTGTTCTTCCATTTCTTTTGAAAAAGCTTCATGGATTTCCCTCTCTTCTTTCTTGGCTTCCGAGGACACTTTCTTGGAGGCTGTGAAGTCGGGGTTGAACTTGAGTTGATGGGTGCCACGCTTCATGATGTAGGCCATGGAATCTCTGGAAGCCGGCTTTGTCAAGCCGTCAGAGATCTGTTGGTGTGAGTTCACCCACATCCATTTTCCCAACAAGGCGTTCATGCGATCTCGCACGATCGCCACTTCAATCGCAGTTCTTTTCTTACTCAATTTCATGCTGGGAGACAAGGACTTGGCAGCATCAAACAAAGATTTTGCATCTGTCACAAGCGGGGATGGTCCAAGCTTTTGCAATGCTTCCGGACTTTCGATCGGCAAGGTGGGGTCGATCATGACAGAAACAAAAATCTTGCACCATTCAAGCTCATCCACTGCAATGGCGGCTGCTTGAGCCTCAGAGGACAAACTGGACCTACAAATGCGTGCCAACTTGTGCGATTTCCAGTAAAAGACATTGAGCGGCATCATGCTGCCGGATTCCAGCTCTTGGTGCGAACAAATGAAAACCAAAAGTCCACCTTGGCTTGATCCGTCGGGTCGTACGGCCCAGGCAGCATCGGTATAGGCTCCAATGCACAACTCAGAAAAAGCACATGAACCACGCATGTACAGTTGGTGATCTTTTGAAACTTCTTTTGCAAAACGAAGCAGCTTGTTTGCTTGGTTCAAATCACCAACACATGGATTGCTTGCTGATGCTTGCAAAATGCTCACGCTTGCACACAACTCTGGAATGCTTTGATGAGCAGGCCATGCTAGCGCACCAATGAGGGCACGGAACTGTCGGTGTTCACGTTCATCGCATGGAGACTCTGTCATTGTTTTCCTGGATTTGTCCAATGAAATAGGTTTCACCTTCTGTACATAGTTAGCCAGACTCACCGAAATGGTTGAGTAGTCTAACGACTGTTGCAGTTCAGCACCACAAAAGATGATCTTTGAGCCATTTCCAAAATCCCATGCACCAAAACGAAAACGCTGAGGCAAACGCAGGATGCGGTTGAGGAAACACTCTTCATTGGGACATTCCTTTTTCAAATCATGCTCACTGCAGAAACCTTCACCAGTACCGATGAAGTCGTCCACATGGAGTCCAAAAATGCCGTCAACAATGCTAGGGACCCCATTCCATTGGAACACTTCGAAAGCTGGATCAGATTCATATGCAGCTCGGATGCTGAGGTACACACAACGATCCAACGGGTGTGGGATCATGCCAAGTTCCTCAGTCAAGCACCTATGAGCAGTTGCATTCCACTGTCTTGGAGCTCTGCAATCACCAAAAGCGGGCTTGGATGCACGCATGATTTGCCATGGTTTCAATCCAATCTTTCTCTCCAGTAGGCGTCGAATCTCAGCTGAGGGCTGTATGAACACTCGGGCTTCTTGTTCGATGTTGTCTGCTTGTTGAAAAGCAGTCTTCACATCAGCACTCCACAGCTTGAGCTGACGAACCACTGCAAAAAGATAAATGGAGCTGCGACCAACCATGGACAAAGTAGGAGCTTCCTTATCTACAGTGTCTTCGAGCACATCACGATGTTTGAATCCCTGTATGATGATTCGGGCGTTTGCTTTCTGCCCTTCTTTTGTTGGCTTCCAGCGCTGCAAAAATCTTGCTGGTACTGCTTCGCCTGGTTGGGCTTCGGAGGCATCGACTGGTCGCCATGCTTGATTCTCAAACCAGACATCCAAAGCCTTGTCGCGAGCTTCGGCGAACTCTTCTTTCTGCTCTTTGGTGAGGTTCTTCTCACTGAATGAAGTGGCCAGGAAATTTTCGTCCAGCCAATCAACTTCCTCACCATACAGCATGTCATATTGACTTTTCAGCTGATGATCATCTCGAGAAACAGGCGGGAGGCCATCAAGTTGACGTGCCTTGTTGTAGGACTCATACAGGTTTTCAAAGTCTTTGTGCCGAGAGTCATGAGGTGGAGGGCTTCTTGATCTTCCTCGGCCACTTGGATCTTGGTCTTCTTTTGTTTCTACTTCAACTGCTTCAGCTTCTGCTGCTGCTGTCTTGTGTTCTGCTGCTGCCGCAGTGTGCTGAGGTTCTGTTGTCACTTCTTCTTCGGCTTGAGGTTCTGACATTGGAACTTCTGGACTCTCTGGTGGTACCAGAGGAGGGACAGAAGTTTCAGCCTTTGTCTCTGGTGGTACCAGAGAAAGGACAGAAGTTTCAGCCTTTGTCTCTGGTGGTACCAGAGAAAGGACAGAAGTTTCAGCCTTTGCATTCGAAAAGGTGGGATCCCCTGCAAGATCAAGAAAACGCACAGGACCCTGCACAGGGGTCAGAGCTTGTCGAACTCGATGAACCAAACTGTTCGAAACAGCTGTGTCAGGTTGCGTTTCCAGGCGATGAACTCTTTCTCGAGCCACCTCGGCACGAATATGCTCACTTGCAACACGCACCAAACTGGAGCCATGAGCAACCCAGTAAACAGAAGCTCGGATGCGGCCGTCATCGTTCTTGCGGGGCTCTATGGCGCAGACCAATGCCGGGCCACGCCAGCGAGTGGGGTCAAGTTTGTTTTCCCCCTGTCTCCAGTAGTAGATCCAATCGCCAAGGCTGGCGGCCACATGTTCAGACCGTGGCCTGGCAAGAAGTGCACGTTTGAGCAGCTGGTTGTTGTTGGCTTCATAAAATGCTTTTGCTGCTGAATACCGAAGTGCTTGATCTTTTTGGTGCTGTTCCGTGTCATCGAGCGGTTTGGACAAGTACGGTTCATCACAAAGACCGTTCGATTGAGGATTGTGTCCAAAAACGATTTGGTATGGTGAGCTACCATGCACTGAACGAAGACGGTTTCGTTGATGACAAGCAACTGGAACAGCTTCTTCAAGGAGTACATTCGGTTCATCTTGTTGCATCTTGAGCAGCTGCATTCTTCTCACAGCGTGGAGTCTTTCCACTGATCCCATTCTATAGTGAGCTTCTTTGGGCACGAGGATCAGCTTGATGTTGTTTTGGTCGAAGAAGTCCAGATACTTCTGACTCATGTGAGCTCCTGACTGGTCTGTTCGGAATCGTTCTGGAGGACCAAAAGTTTGAAGCCATTGTTCACGAAGTATCTTAAGTTCAGCTTCTTCAGTTTCTCTCTCCAACACAGCATTGATTTCGTACTTGGAGTAGATGTCGAGGATGGCCAAAACCTTTCGCTTTTCTCCATTCCAGCGGATGTGAAAAACATCAGCTTCCAAACATTCATTGAAGTGACTGGCCTGAGGCAGTGAAGCTGGTTTCTCCAATTTCCGTTGTGCCTGTTGCTCACACACTTCACACTTGTAGTCTTTGGCACATCGGATCAGAGACTCATCCATACCTGCATCTTTGAGCGTTTTGATCATCCGATCTACACCTGGATGTCCAAGTTGCTTGTGCAGTTTGCTGATGACCTGTAGGTTTTGCTTGCTGTGGGTCTTCATCAGCTTCTTCTCTTCTTCAGTGATGTTGGATGCATTCTTCACTTTATTTTTCTCATCCTGCTCTTCAACCATATAGATCTTGGCTATCTCTCTTTGTCGCCATCGTTCTTCCATCTCCTGATAGATGGCATTTGCTGCTCTTTTCACGAAGCCTCTTTCGTAGTTTTGCATTTTCTTCAAGCTTTCTGCTTTTCCATCCATAGCAACATGCTCTCCAGAAAGACATTCACATGGAAGATCCAGTGCTTCAAAGACCATTTGGCTGTTTGTGCGAATCCTCGTAGGTTTCTTGACCTTTCCGACATAGTTTCCCATGCGATCATAGTAGCACAAACCGGTCCTGCATCGGTTGCAGATTGCATCATAACCATCCATGGACTCCAGGGTTTTCGTCTTCCATGACATAGCCAAATGAGGATGCTCCATGGCCATGCCGGCATTGATCTCCCAGTTGCAGATGTCGGTGACATCCAAAACCAGTTTCAAATGTTGCTTTTCTTCTTGCTTTTGCAATTCCAGGATGTAGGCTAGCTTTTCGGCCTTGATCATATTGAGCCTTTGCATTGGTGACCATTTCGTACACGGTGGTGCACACCAGATGAAGTGAGGCTTTTGTTCTCTCACCAACTTGAGGAATGCTTTTCGGTCATTTTCTTTTTCAAAGTCCCAATGAGGTAGGCTGAAAGTAGCGACCTCACAGTCTGGAAAGCGTTTCAACAGTTCTGTAGCCAGGTTGCCTTCATCCACATAGACCTCAAAGAAGATCAATTTTCTTTCTTGTTGAAGGCGCTGCAAAACTTGTTGAGAAATCTCTTCAACTTCATTTGCTTCGGACTCCATGAGGATCTGCTCTGCAATGTCAGACGGTTCTGTCTCACAGGGCGGTTCAATTTCCAGTGGACTTGTCGTGATCAAAACCTCTTCTTCCATGATGTAGTTCATCTCTTGTTCGTCTTCATGATATTCCAACAAGTTCAAGACATAGTGGCCTTTTTGTCCACGACTTGGTTGAAACCATTCGGATTGAGCCACCTTCATGTTGCCACTGGCGTAGTCTTGTTTCACCCCCCATTGTTCCAGCATTGGTCTCGCCAACAGGAAGGGAGTGTGCCCAGGTACCACTGAAACCGTGATGGGCAGCTTTTGACCTTTCACCAAGGCGTTGAAGGAGATTTCGTAGTTGGATTCAAGCATCTCTCCGCCGCCGAACTTGAAGGATCGCTTTTGTGCCTGAGTACGGAGAGGTCCAAGTAGGCCTTCATCATAGTGCTCGACCCATTCTTTCCACACTTCTTCTCCGACCAATGTTCTTGTTGCACCTGAATCCACAATTGCGTGACCCGGAGCAAGGGTGGCAAAGAAGATGTCCTCTTGAAAGCACTCTTCCGCTAGTTCCTCCACCATGGTCACTTCTTCACCTCCAACTTCTTTGACACCTTGTGCTTGCACTCGATATCGTTTGAACCTCGGTCCATGAGAAGAATTGGAACCGGTCAGGGTCGATCTCAACTCGGAGGAGGTAGTAGTCGACGATGATGGTGGCTTTCGAAGACCATGCATTGGGCGTCGAGGAAACATGCTTTTTCCTTTGCCTTTTCCCTTTCCTTTTCCTTTACTCTTTCCTTTGCCCTTTGAGCTTCCCTTTCTTTCGCTTTTGCCTCCTTTGCCATGATCGAAGTCAGGACCAATGGCCACGACGGGATAGAAGCCACGGGCCAAGGCAAGTTCCTTCATTCTTTTTCTTGATTCCAAGTAGGAGATGTAGGCTTCATCCATGTTTTCGTATGCTTCTTCAAGCTCCTCAGGGATTTCTTCTTCATCTTCATCACCTTCATAGTAGACTTCGTGCCAATCATCTTCTTCTTCTCCTTCGTAGTAGAACTCCTCATCAAAGTCTTCCTCATAGAAGAACTCATCTTTGGATGACTTGGCAACAGGTCCAATGTCCTTGGTGTTTGGTTTGTGATCTCCACCAAACATACGAAGCAAAGCTCGTTGGACCTCTTCATAGTCAAGCTCGCCTTTGCACAATGCTTTCACTTGCACGTGTGTCCATTTTGGAGTTCCACTTCGGGTCAACAAGTGCCATCCAGCAAGAAGTGGTGGAATGTCGATCTTGACCTCTCGAAGTTTCTTCAAAGCAGTGCGGTGGCGAATGAGATATGCCTGCATTTCTTCTCCCTTCTGACGATTGAAGCTTTGAAAGAACTCTTCACACCGATATGGAACCTCAATTTGTTCTTCATATTGAAATAGCTGGTCCATCATGGTGAACAAAGGTGCGAACGGATTTGTTCCACTTGTGATTTCTTTCAAATCTATTTGTTCTGCTGCATCCCAAACAGTGTCCTTGAGGAGGCTGATGACCAAAAGAGCACCTTCAATCTCAGCATCCGTTGAGCGTCGACGACACTGCAGGGCATACAATTCCAATCGTCTTCTGTAGCTGCGATAGCCACTTTGCGTTAGCCCCTCGGCCGATGGTGCGGCCTTTGCCAAGCCACTATCCAATCCACGATAGTTGTTGGATCCAGAGGAAGGAGTTCCTGGACTAGCTCCATTCGCTGCACGTGGAGGAGAAGGAGGTATGGGGACATCAACTGGTTGTTCACCTTCTGGTCTATCTCGCTGTCTTCTTTGCTGACCACTCATTTGTGACTGCCTTGCTGAACGTGATCTTTAAGATGATCTAATTCTCACCGGCCAGGATTACCCTATAGGCGTCTTCAAACAAAAAGTTCACCCTGGTCAAATTCCGGGAGGATCGTCTTGGGCTCCGCTACCAATCTCGAAGTACTTGAACTCACGAAGTTCCAAGCAACAAAGAAAAAGAACTCGAAGGCCGCGATGCGTCCTTTCTCACGATGCCAACGGGTGGCGAAGGTCGTCGCCGAACGTGACTCAAGGGCCCTTCGGCCGGATTTGAGAATTGAAATTCGATTGCGGCGTGACTTGAATGTCATCTATCCGCTCTCATCATGAAATGCATTGCAAAATGGAAAACAAATCTCACATGTGCATTCGCAACATTGACAATATCTGAATATATCTGATATGATTTGGTCATATTTGGTCTAATATGCATGGCAGGGATGCCAGATCCTTGCTGCTAAGGACAGCAGGTCATCTACGAATAGATCAAAAACATTCAACACTGCTTTTGTTGCGGCACTCAGCGGGTGTTAGACTCTCACTGGAAACAATTCAGTTTTACATATTTGGGGCCCGATTGTGCCTGGATACTCTGCTACCCATGCCATTTCGGATTGAACTCACCCAAGTCCGGATAAGCCAGAAGAATGCTGATTGGAAGTGAGCAACCCACCAGAGTTGCTCACCGAGCAGTTCCCTTTTTTCGCCTGTTCCCCATCTGTCCGCTGTATCGATCAAGCAGCTGAGCAGTGCGAGACCATGGCCACGGCCCTACCCCACCGGGTTGTTGTTGGAAACAGCAACGGCTGGTTGGAGATTCATGCAACGGCTGTTGGGGCCCTTCCTCGACCACTCATGACCACTCGACCGAATTCACCGTTTTCTTCAAAGGGTGACTTCTTCTCATCCCATTTTTGACCGTCCATATCACGATGGAGGGTCATTCACTTTTCCTTAGTTGGGTTGCTATATGTTGCTATACTAATCATCAACATAGTCCAAGGGTCCAATGTGTTGCCTGAACCGGCACGCCAAACTGGCTCTCTTCTGGCACGCCAGCACTTGCAGGGTCAGGTGTCCTCAATCCTTCGCCTTCGCCTTCGCCTTGAGCCGCCTCGCTGCATCGGCGGTCTGCCAGGATGCTCACCATCTTGTGTTACCTCAATCCTCACTGGCGCCCGGGCGACGGAGGCCGAGCGTCGTCGCCGCCTCGATGAGTCGGGGACAGCGTCTTCGTTCGGGGCGCCGGCGAGCTGGAGCTGGAGCTGGGAGGCTTCGGTGCGCCGGATCCGGCATGTCGGTGGGGGCCAAGTGGGGTGGTTTCATGTGGTTTAGATGGAACCCTGAGGGGTGCTCTGATGCCCATCCGTGGCTTTCGGAACTTCCGTTTTCGGAGCCTCTGTCGGGGTGGACCTGTCCGGAGCTGGACCTCTGGAAGAATCCACCGCAGGTCGGAGCACATGGGAACCCCCGGTCGGTGCATCCGAAACCACTGGTCGGTAGAGGAAAACACTTGACACCAGAGGGGCAGGACCGACGATGCGGACGGACCCGGGTCCATGGGACGATACGACTCGGGCGATCCGTCGGTGTCGATCCTGCTGTTGGGAACGTACCAGTTGAACCAGTTCCTTGGTAACGCACCAGTTCAACCGGTTGCATTTGCAAAACGGGAGCTGGAAGCTTGAAAAGGCCGTGAAAAACCCGCATATAAAGGACGTGAACAACCCGTGATTTGCCCGTGAAAACAGGGCGAAAGGCCGTGCAAAACCGAACATATAGGTCATTAGGTCGTTGGGAGGGGTGAAGCAGCTGCGTCCTTTACGGATGACGCACCAACCCTAAACCCGTTCCTTTGGACTGGGAGACGGGTAGGGTCGGGGAGGACGGAACGACTGCAGCGACCGTTGTCGTGTTCGCCCAAGCTCTGGCTATAGACTGGCTGCGACCATGTTGTCGTGTCCTTTTGATTGTCTGCGTGTGAGAATCGCGGTCGAACACTTTTTTTGCCTGCACTAAGTACGAATCTCAAGATTGGACCCAGAAAAACTGTAGTAATTCGAATTGAACCTATAGAGAATCCTAGAGAATCTTGCAGCGTTTATTTCAGCCGTCCACTGTTTTGTTTTGCGGCAATTGAAGAAACACGCCGCTTTGCCAGAGACGCTGCATTCCTAGAAACACGCTGCATTCCTAGAAACACGCAGCGACTTGCTTTTACCAAGCTTCACAAAAGCACACCGCACACTGACATGGGCAAACACGCCGCAAAAACGCGGGCAAACACGCCACAAACATTAAACACGCTGCATTATATGTTTGTTTTTGTTTCGACTTGAGGTCCAAACCCCGAGTTGAGTCAAAATGACGCAATCCTAGAAACACGCCGCAACCCCAAAATAGTCGCGGCACTTCTTCAAAACCTGGCTTTTCCTGAGCGGCATCGAAATTTTCATGCCAGTGGAGTCTGTATATACTACCTGCATGTAATAGAATCGTATTGAATCTCAAATTATTCTTCGAAGATCATGTTCTCGCATTTGACCCATCCCGTGCATCCTGGATTGGTCATAGTCATAGTCCGTTTCAAGCCGATTGTTTTTCGGTCTCCAGGAGAGCTCCGCGTCTTCAACACCTTGCGAGAAGCTCCTGCATCGCCTGTGCCCTCGGCGACGCGTAAATGAGCGGTTTTGGGAGGAGCTCGGCGGCTTGGAAAACAACAAAATTCTAATTATATCATTGATCTGTTTTTGGAAGGACATTGGACGCTGGACACAGCCTGACTACCACAAGCAATGGAAAAAATGGACCAAATTTCGGGTGGTTGGTGGTCCAACAATAGAGGTCACAGAAAGGCTCTTGGAGTCATTTTCGCTCCACGCCCTTCAGATCCCAAAAGGACTCTCCGAGTCATGCTTCATACAAGAAAGTGGACTTCGCCACCAATTCTTCTTTTTTACATGGTTTTCCAGGGGCCAGGCCATTTTCCATGTGAATCAGTTAAAGTGTTTAGGATCCAAAGTTTGATCAACACCCATGGTCATGCTTGCTCTTTGGCGGCTTACCAACGTTCTTCACGTAGGCATCCGCCGATCCGGCAGGGCCCTGGGCGCCGGGTGCCAGAGCTGCTGCAGATCACCGCGGATCATTCCGAGTCCACGACGACGACGAGTCACGGAGAAGCCTTTGCCACCCGGCCCGGAAGACACGCGACGCGACCCGCGTGACCGGGGTGGAGCGGGTGGAGCGGGTGCGAACGTGGGACGGGCCAGGCCCTGGTGGTTGGGGGCCTGGAGGATCAAACAGAACCGTTTTTTTTTTTTTTTCCGAGGATGTGATGAGATATGATGGGATGTGCATAAGTTTAGCTGGCTTTGGCATGGCCAATTGTTTAGCTGCATGGGAAGTGTTGTTTCTTACGACTCTCCGTCTCAAGACAAGGTGCGAACGTTCCATTTGTTGAGTCTTGGCCCGCGAAAGCAAGCGCCCAGAAGACTCTGCTCCTTTCAAAAGCTGTAACTAAACCAAGGGGTTCCATAGACCAAGCGACCAAGCAGGGAACGGGAACAAACTCGTCCACCAACTTGATCCCCGCAACGTCTTTTGAAATTCTCACCCTTGGAGCCCATCCCTGGATCATTTGCAACTTCGGAGCCCCCCAAGACTCCCCAGACCACGTGTCGCGTTCATCCCGCTGGCACGTTCGGCGGGTCCCGCGGGGCCCTCAAGGTGGACGTGGAGCCCTTGCTGGGGCGCATCGTGATCTTTCGCTCGCGGGAAGTTTGGCATGGTGCCACGGATATAGTGCAGGTGGTGCAGGTGAAAGTTCGAGAGGGACCTCCCATAGAGCTGAGGATTTTTTGAAGATTTGAAGCTCTGAACAGATGTATCCACCCATGTTTGAAATCTTTGAAGCGCCAGGACCTTTTGGACAAGACGACACCGGACCAGAAGTTGTTTATAATTGTTTTTGTTTTACTTTTTACATGGAGCCATGATCAACTTGGTTTGCTTGGCTACCCCAGCTTTCCCATCAGATCTCAAAAGTGGGTGTGGTGATAGCCCCAATGCTCACACAGTGACAACCCCTTGGAAGTTCAGGAATTTTGGAAGAGACTTGCCTGTTCGATACATGGGTATCTATCTTGAAATGCCTAATTTTAATCTAATTTTATTATGTAGACTATGTTTTGATTAATCACCCTCCATTTGGATTTAGCAGTTTCTTCATATATATATATTATATACTCAATGAGAGAAAGAGTCTACAAAATTCTACAACAACCTATACTAACTATACAATTTTATAGATCTATCAAGGATGATAGACCCTAACCCAGAGTCTATTTATAGGACGTTTCATCCAATGTCCAGTCCAAAGGACACTGAACCAAAACGGACAGCCCATGGGTCCCAACGTTCGTCGCCACGACACGAGAGATTAAGACCCAAACAGGTGGTTTTCACGTCACGCAACGATCCCGAAGGCTTCAAGTCCCGATTTCCAGGCATTCAGCCCTCGAAAGCGCCACGCCGCTGGGCGGTCACACTTTGGGTCCTTGCAGATGGGCAGCCGGAATGACGACCGGAGAAAGGATCTGCGGATCCGGTGGTGTTGGGAGAAAGAACCGTGCGGGGAGAGCGGGGAGACGGTGTTGGAGATGGGTCGCGCTAACGGACACAGATGGTGCAGAGGTTGATCGGCCATGAAAGGCCACAAAGAGGGATGCGAGATGTGCCCCTATGTGCATGTCTCATTGTGTCAGAGTTGATTACCGCTCGTGATCACTCGTGTTATACCGTTTCGAGCCCTTAAAGAGCAGTACGGTCCTAATTGTTTACTCAGTAAGAAGAACAGTACCCTAGATTTGGCTGTGGGTCCAACGCAGTAGACACACACTTGTGGGGTCCTTCGTAAGTCATATCGTTTATAGTCATGGACTTTTCCTTCCAACCATCATCCTTTATCCTTTCCTTTCCGTGTCATGACACCGTGCACCCAGGGGCTCGCCCGAAGAGGAGACCGGAGCCGCTCGCCGCTCGAGCCGCTTGAGCCGCTCGCTGGTCGGAGGGACCGGAGTCGGTTTGGTTCGCGCGTCGTCAGCGCGTGGAGGTTGGGAGCATCAAAGCCACCGAGAAGTGGTCCGAAGAAGAGATGACTGGGGTACGGTTTCCAGTACACACTCTCTACGTGGGGGATTTACGAACTTATCTATTTGGGGGTCTATCTTGGAAAGATTTGGGGTGCTAGATCTTTTTTGGCCAGGTCTTGTCTGGCGTTTTGTGTTCGTAAAGCACAGAATGGCGTTCGTCACCAAGGGGTGCCTTCCATGGAGGTCAGGGCTCCCCGGGTCACCTCACTGGATGGGACTCAAAACCACGACCATGCGACTCCTCACTCAGATGTCTTCGCAGAAAGACACAGCTCGAGAGGCTGGAAAAGAGGAGCGTTCGGTGACCGATACCATCCGATACTTCTGGACTTCTGTGTTCTAACCTCCAACGTTTACAGCTCACATCCCCGGCTGCCAAGGACTTGGATAGAGCTTGGATGAACTTCGAATCCATGAAAGCAGCAAAAGGCACCAAAAGCTGACTGAGCACCCCTGAAAACAACGGAGATCTGCCCACCGCAACGGACCGTCTTGTAGACGCGACGCTCACATGACCAACAACCATCAGCAACAGCAACCCCTGGGTATTGGGATTTTGTTGGGCTTTGGTGGTCCCTTTCATGATCCAGGTCATTCGCAACATTCACTTTTGAGTGGAGCGTTGTTTTTGCTCGCGCCGCTGTTAGCGACCCCAGAGGAAATCGCTATGTTTGGTGGGGTGGGGTGGGGCATGTTAACAATCGCTTGCACTTACGTGACGAAGTTGATGCTACGTTGTGGATGTGGGGTGGGGTGGGGTGGGGTGGGGCATGTTAACGTTCGCTTGCACTTACGTCCTGAAGTTGATGCT
>CAXAMN010017891.1:489867-499928 GCA_963970005.1 Durusdinium trenchii | reverse complement strand
TGGGGCATGTTAACGTTCGCTTGCACTTACGTCCTGAAGTTGATGCTTGAGGCGTTGGCCCGAGCCTGGCCGAAACTGTAAACCACATACACCTGCAAAACGCGTGTCCGCAAAAAATGAGTGCAGCTTCGGCTGCTCGCCATTGTAAATTCCATGTTGCAAGTGTTGTCTCTTCTAAAAAATGGGAGAAAAGCACAAGCTGTCAGAAATGAAAACATTGTAAAAATGGGACATTTCAAGCAGTGTGCACTTCAGCGCTGTCCAGTCGCAGTACCTTCTTTTTCCGCGCGAAAAACCGCTGGAACACTCCACAGCCAGGAGGAGGATTCGGATCAGATCTTGAAGAACTGGGAGATCAAAGATATCGGCTTCCAGGTGTGCATCATGTCGTGTTTTGGACAGCAGAAGCTTTTCTGGCCATTGGAGCAATCTGCACACCCGCAAGACGAGATGTAGGCCAAACTCTTCAAACTTCCCCCAAACCTGCAAAAATTCTCGTTGTTGTTGCTGTTGCGATGTCCAAGCTTGTGAATGGATCTCCAGATATTGGCTGCAGTTCTTTTCACGAGCTTCGGGGGTTGCGACCCAAATTTTGGGGAGCTGAGAGGGAGGATTGCTTTGGTGGTTGCCAGATTCGTGCTGGGGACTCACAAATGATTCGTTCGAAACATCAAGAAACATGGGAATCGGCGTTGCGTTGATGAGTGTAGCAACATAGCAGGAACTGAGGAACTGGGTGTTTTCATGAGATGGTGCGTGGCGGAGGTGGTTTCATTGATGGAGGCGGTGCTTCCCCTTATTGAAGAGTACGAGTCCTGTAATGCACCCACACACGCGGTTTGCTGTGTCAGCCAGCGTGGGGCGATGACACTTTCAAGGTAGCAAGACTGCATACGATTGCACATGCCTGATCAGAATTTCGATCCTTCATCAGCCTTCGACACGTTGTATCCTGACTAGGCCGCCCCTCGCGGAAGGCGCTTCACCCGCTTCGCACCGGCCAGGCCACCTCGAAGATCCAAGCCTCCGAGACACCGCTCCTCACCCTGATGCGGCTCTCGCAGGACGCGGGCGGCGGGCGTCAACTCACCCAACTCGACTGGCTCGACGAGTCCGTTGGTCGCGGTCTCGACTGACCCTTCCGGGTCGGTCGCGCCCGGGAAGATCTGCTGGTGCCATGGGGACGGGTGAAAGCTGGCACATGGCACTGTCTGACAGGGAGATGGTGCACAGAGATCGGCAGGAAAAGAGGAGTAGTTGGAACAAGAGTCAATGGAATTTGGTGGTTTTGCTGGGTCTGCTGAAAGGCCCCCCAAAGTGCTGAATGCTGCCCAATTTTGGACTCTCATGCTCACTTTCTGCTCTATCTCCATCAGGAGCGAATGTGAAGATAATTAGGACTTGTAAAATCCTTCTACCAGGGGGGACACCTTCCGCAAAGATGTTGAAGCTTGAGGACTGCCACGACGATTGACCCCTTTGGTTTTGCTTGGAGCTTGGAAAACAAAGACTGCATTCATTCCATTCCAAAATAACAGCATGATGGGTCTAATGAGTCTATGCGGGAGAAGATTTGAGGAGGTTGGTTGTTGATGTTGTTGAAGCTCCCCGCAGCTGGAGAACACATCTCTGCATGCATCAAAACTGGTGCATGGAACAACAGAACATTGTCCCAAACCACAAAAAACATTGTTGGAAACAACATGCGGCTTGAGGAGTATGGCGAGGACTCAGGTTTTTGCTGTGTTGGTTTCAAGATGTTTCAAGTATACTAATACCAAACAAATACCAGCTGAAATCTACACCCCCAGCTGAATCAACCAAAACAACATGCATCCACACCCTAAAAACCATGCAGGACTCCCCAAGACTCCCCCTCCAGACTCTGAGTCAGCATGGCCCTTCCATGCTTGACTTCCCAGAACTTTCCAGCTCAAGTGGTCGGGCTGTGGGGGCGCCGAGCGCAACCCGGCACCGCGGTTGGAACCCTTGCGGCAGGGTGTGGAGGGCAGTGGTTGGGCAGCTGGTGACGCGGACTCGTCCGCACGAACTCACAGCAGGACCCGTGGCGGTTTTAACTGATATTCCTGATGTGTTTGACGAACGCACGGTTCCTGGGTCTTTGCTTTTGGCATGAGAAGATTTCAATTTTTGGGTGCCGAAGCTGAAGTAAATCGCTTCACTAAGCTGACCACTTCACGACTTCATCACTTCATAAATGGTCCAAGCAGTGGGGCATACCTGAAGTCGACGGTGAGGGTCAAAACTCTAGGCCATGAGGGTCCGAGCAACAACCGAGGTCCAAGCGCCCGGTTTCCAGGCTGCTCCGCAGCTTGGCGATGAAAAGAGCACCCATGCACCTCCCGAAAAGGACCGAGAAACAGCCTAAAGACGTAAAAAACAACTAGTTAACTTAAACTTACTCTTAAACTTACAAGAACTATGAGCAAACCATGAGAAACCACGGACATGTGTCCTTCCACTGATAGAATATATGATATTATCTGCAAAATATAAGTATCCAATGCATTCTTATTAACGGCTCCTTCATTTGCTGTGTCCTTTTCCGCACTCTCACCACGGCTCGGTGCGTGCGGTGCGGCAAGCGCTCCAGGCAAAAAGGGCCAGGAGCTACGGCAGATGCTGAGGGATGGAGCTGAGGCCACAAGTCTCGGAAAGAGGAGAAACATGAGAGAGAAGACATAGTATATCATATGTATGGTGATTCGAAAGTAAACACATGTACAGAAATAATTAATGACATGTTGTAGAATTGTAGAATAGGTGAAAAAGGGGATTCGGGAAACACACACAAAACAAGGACACAACACCCGAACTGCGTGGTGCTCTTTTTAAAGAGCTAAATCTCCAGAACCGGCCGCCTCTGCCGCTTCTCTGCGGTTCTGGCCACCGGCTTCGGAACACCGGCTTCGTTTGACCGCCTCCACCGGGGGACCCGGCCCTCCACGGCCAGGTCTTCAGTATGAATGGCCGTTTGGTCCGACCCGACCACTCGGAGCTCTCCCTCTTCCCCCTGGCGCGGGAACCGGGAACGGCGCGAGAAGGAACCGGGAACCCGGCGCGGTGTGGCCGAAGTGGCTGGAGCCAAGGTTGACTTAAATGATCTGCAAGATGGATGAAGATGGTCCCTAGGGCTCCAAGTACCTGAAAGAGAAGGTGTTTGGGGTGGGTGCCAGGAGGGTCCAGTCATACCATCTGAGGAGGTACTTGGAGCCTAGGGGGTGTTCTTGTGTGAAGGGGTTTGGTTGATCTTATCCAGAGGATCCCGTGCTTCGGGCAAGAAGGTGCTGGGAGCGCAAGCTGGCGCCTATCTTCCCCTATCTTCCGTGCTTGTGGGGGAAGTGTTAGGACTGTGAACCCAAAGTTCATCTGACCTTGCACAAGAGTCACACCTTCGTAAAGGGCAGAGCCCATGCTGGGAACAACTCAATGTTGAACCTCAGGATGAGACTGAGAACCACAAGTTGCTGACTGCCAGAAGAGTTTTGCTCGCCTTTAGATGCTTTAAGGGCTGCTTCCTGTGCGGATGGGCTGTGCAGGCCGTGCAGGCCCCGTTTTTTTTAGCTCTCCTTTGAGGGAGGCTTCAGTGGATCCATACCGCCTTGGAAACGAACAGGTCCACTTATAGATCAATGGGTTGACACGGGAACCCAACCTCATTGGATCTATCATGATCTATCTATCAGGATCTAATGACTAAATGATGTGCTTTCCTAAGCTTCATTCTCTGGTGGATTCTCAGCGGACTTCATTCGGTCGCCAAGCACCCCCTCCTAGCAAGCTCGCAGGGTAGTCCCCCCGTGACTACCCGACACATCCACACGGGATGTCCAACTCCAAAAGGATCCCCCTAAAACGCACGGGCAGATGCTTCAGGTATAGCTGAAGCAGCAGACAGTAACACCTCTTCCTCTCCACCTCTTCCTCTCAGAAAAACCAAACGCTCCGGATCCAAGCGAATCAATCTCCACCGCACCGGCCACGGTCGACGGACGTGAAACCGGGTCGTTCCTTAGTTTCCCCACGTCGGTCCCCGCTTTGATGTTGGCAGATGGAGACCTTGCACCCCTTCTTCGTGGGGGTCGAACGCCTGGTGCGTGCGGTGCCGGTGATGGGAACGACCGAAGAGAAGCGAACCGAAGCGCGACCGTCGCGGCGTCGGTGAAGTCGTCCTCTTCGTCTTCAGCACGGCACCGAAGGTTTTGAAGTCGTCATGTAGAGTCCGAGTCTGGAGTCTACATCGTTTTGCAATATCGTTTTGGAGTAGAAATGGAATACAAAAGATATTGTCATATATTGTCTATCTTTTTTGCCAGCTAACCAGGGTTCCAGTTTGTAACCAGGGTTCCAAATGTTTTACAATGGATATTGTCTATAGTATATGATATGTTTCTTTGCAAGACAGACAAGTGTCTCAATCTTGGAGATATTTGAAGGGGGAGATAGAATTGGGGCAACCAACAAAGCAAAGTATGTTCTGTCATAATGATGATACTGTAGACTGATTTGTGTCTATACCAGCAGCTCCGGACATAGCAGAAATGAACACTTCTTCTATCTTCTTCTTACACACGAATGCTGCATGGTTTACCATTCGTAGGTTAGAAGTCAGCTTAAGTCACAAAACAACTACCCTCCCTGAAAAAATCATGGAAGTGGAAAACCACCGGTTTGTAGAGGAAAACAGTTCTCCAAGAGGTCATGTTCCACTTCCATGATTGTTTCAGGGAGGGTATAGAACACCATGAAATGGGAGTCCAATGGAGATCCCTAAGTAGTGCAAGGGGACACCCATTCGACACCCGCATGTCTGGGATGCTGGTCCATGTTTTGTTTTTTCATTTTTTTCCCCAAACACTATACGTACTGCCAAACGAAAGAAAACACATCCCCATGGACGAAACCGCTACTAGCGGTGCTTTCGTCTTGATCGTGTCCCATAGAGTTTCCACTAAGTGGCGTTCCCAGACACGGAATGGACTCAACGAATGGATGACCAGTTGACGGGTCTTGCCGGGTCTCCCAGCCACCAGCGACCGGTCATCTTTCCTTCCGCGGACGAAACTGCACACACTGGCGAGACCGATCTTCCAACTGATGCAAACATGTCTCTCCCTTTGGGTGGTTTTGGTATGTTTTGGTAGCGTGATAAAGTCAGAAATGGCTGGTTTTTTGATAAAGGCAGAACTCTTGCATCGTTGGAACGATCGAGGGTCTATCCCAGACACGACACACAGGACTGTTTTGCTTTGTCTTGCCTGCCTCCCTTGGCCAGCATTTATAAGGTGGTGAATTGGTGGCCTCCTTTGGGACATCAATGCCCACTCTCGCCTCCGCGGTGTGTGTTTCATCATCACGCGCGGTGTGTGCCCGATTCTCCCGGGTCCAGCCGCGGTCGGTCCCGGTCCCGAGGTTTGGGCATCTCGGAACGGGCGGCCTGCGAGGTCCTCAAGGTGCTCGGGGCGTCGGCGACTCCGGCTGGACGTTGGTCGTTGAGCTGTGGACGGTGGACGGAGAACGGGCGAGAAAGGATGGTTGAAGGGACGAAGTTTCATGGAGAAGGGGTGATTGCTGGGGAATCAATCCGGAGCTGATGGTGAAGGTTTGGGGTGATGGAGTTGGTTGTTTGATGTCTTTTTGTTGGACTCATGATAAGATTCATCGTGTCATGGAGAAGTCACGCTTTTGTAATGGTGACATGTGATGTTCTAGGTGTTTGGGATCTTCGGGAAAAGCCGAGGTTCTTGAGAGATCAGCTCAGCCGAGGGAGACTGGTGGAAACCAACGGCTGCGCCACCAGTTTTTTTCAGTGCCATGATACCATCAAGATCCATCAAGTAGGAGTTTTGGGGCTTTGCACACTTGCTTTTGCTGCTACCTGTGCAATGATTTGTGGGCTCTTCCGTTGACGATCCCACTGGTGTTTGCGATCCCACCTGGTGTTTGGGCCCAGGTCCCCCTGACCAAATCGAGGCTGGAAGAACAAGCGATATAATGAGGCATCTAATTAGAAGAACACAATCGTAGCTGTCACAGCTTCTCTGGCAGCATATGACCCTCCCCTAGACATCGGACCCTTTGAGCTGGAGGGTTTTGGCCCGTACTTTGCAGGGACTTGGGCCCCTTGGGCCCTCAAAACCTTCACTTCCGAAGGGCCTTGATTCTTAGCCCTGTTAAGAATTCCACTTCGCAGCCGCGGAGCCGTTGTCTACGACCCCGTCTTGATTAAGAAGTTATTGCCGTTGCGATTGGCATCCGGTTGCCGCTGACCTGGAGCACGACACGAAAATGCGAACATTGCACTACACTAATACTGTTGTCCACGTGGTAAGTATAGAACTTTAGATCGTGACTTGGAGCTCGCCATCTCCAAGCTTGGAGCGGTGTCTATGTGAAAGCACGTTTTCCATGCGGCAACATGATCATGAGCTAGATGCCTCTGTGGGTGCGCCCTTGAGCGACGCACTCCAGTTCTCCGGAGCCTCAACCATGGCAGCGCTGCAGGCGCTACTTCCATAATACTTAATCATGGAGAGCAGTGGAGCAATTTTTGTTTCTAACTGGCTGGTTAAATACATAGACGCCCGCCCCTTGATGCGCAGGTTTGCATTTGGGCCAGCGGCCTCGGGGATTGCTTTCACCGTGTAGGAGGAGCCTGGAGAAGCGACCAGCGACCAAAAAAGACACTAAGCGATCCGACTCCCCTTCGCCACCTTTCTGCGACCCTGCGACCTCCCTGTCGATGTGGGTGGGCGCGCGCGAAGGGGCCCGGCGGCGCACGCGCGCATCGTCACAGGAGGTGAAGGGCAGTGGCAAGGTTCCTCAACGTTTGGACCGGAGACAAGGGCATTCAAGAGAGAAACGCAGCTTGCTTGGAAGGTTCCGGAAGAATGGGGATTTTTACAGATGTGTTTCTGGGCGTGATCCCTTTCCACCCCCCAAACATGCACTCTATATAATGATCGTGTTTACTGAAAGGGGTGGGCTTGCACCAACACCACAAGTATGCCCCCGCTGGGGCCTGCCCATTAAGTTGACAAACCTGCGGTTGTTGCAATGCACGCGGAAAGGTTGTTTCTCAGTACTGGCGTACTGGGTCAAGTAGCTTTGGACGGTTAAGTTGTGAAGGAGAGTCCTACAACTGGTTTTGTAGCCAGCCACTGCAACAGGTGCGATGTGACGGTCGTTGCCCGCTTTGTTCAGAGTTTCTAAAGACGACAAACCCAGATCAAGGACATGCCCCAAGATATTCACAGTTACATGGCACAAGTTGACAATAGGCGGTGTTCTTTTGTGTCCAACATTTTCCTGACGCCTTTTCACTCCACTCTCATCAACCAAGGTTGTATTGAACACAAATTGGAAAACCCAAGAACTCTTACGTACACCTGTTGCACTCAGATATCCTTTGCATCTTATTATCATCCTTCATTTGTTGCAGAGCTAGGTTTCCAAATATTCTCCTGTGTTTCTTTGTGTGCTCTTATTCTATGTTCTTTTGAATGGCAAGATAGCTGGCCCACTGGTTGCTTCCCCCATCGGGGTTGGGGTGCCCGCACCAAAGACAACGAAGACGAGCATCTCATGCGCATGTGCTCCGTGCTCCGTGCTCCGTGCTCCGTGCAAAACGCAGGACTGGCGGTCCAAAGCTTTGCCAACACCAGTCTACCAAGTGACCAAGGCACGGGTCTACCAGTCACCGGGTCTGACCGATCGGATGTGTTCTGAAAGAGATTGTTCCCATCCACCGCACTTTGTGTGCGTTGGAAGTCTTCGAGGATGAATGTGAAGGTTTGAATACCAAGGCTCCAAGTGAAGGGTCTATATAAATACCTTCTGAGTATGTACTTGAAGCTTTGAGCGTTCGGTGTCCGATGCGCCCCCTCACTCTCACTCCAAAGCAGCCTTTGACCACATGAGCGCCTTCAATTTATACACTAGTAGTCGTGGTGCTCCTTTGACTCAAAACCGTTTTGCGTTTGATCTATCCCTAGGGTTGGGGTGGGTGCCAAGGGGGTCTAACCACCGAACCTGAGGATATGGGACAGGAGCCCTAGGGTATATCTCCCAGGACAAAGAGACGCAGCGCTGGAGCACCTCCTTGCGGAGCCTGTTCCGGGGCTTCGGAGGCTGAGAACGGGGCCGCTCGTTCGTCGCCGGACACGTCTCCCTGTGCGAAAGGTGACAGGAGATGCCATAGATGGGTGGGATGAGATGAATCTCGATGAATTACTGTCTTTCAGTGCGATTGGTGCCGTGGGCGATTGAAGTTGGTTCCTTTCTCGAGACTCGGACGTGGCTGACATCTGCAGGTCTTCAGGGGTTTCGTGTTCTGTTCGTCACGTCGTCTTCAGTTGGGGAAACTCCTTTGCGCTGTGCTGAAGGACCTCGCTGACCCGTTCGCAGCTCAGGACCTGACCCCCACGCCGAGCAGTCCATTCCGTTCCTCCCTTCGCAGTCCTCCATTCGCCCGGTTCAACACATGGGGTCCCGACGGTGACCGCTTTTGGTGCAAACACGACGTGGCGCGACGTGGCGCTGGATTCCAAGCAGCTGGATCTGCCGCAGGATCCCTCGCCTCGCCTGACCACCCGCTTCGCCACACTAGGCTTATCCCCAGTGCGGCTACCGCTCTACAGTGTGGTGCACCCGCCTTGTTTGGTTTCTCCAACGGACGCACACCCGTTGGAGACGAGATGACGAGAAACGAGCGAAGAAGGGTTGCAGATCGTGAAATTATGAACCACGAGGGACCCCATGAGGGATGTCCCTGTTGGTGAAGGTGAATCCATTTTCATGAATCTAGAAAGGTCCAAGCAGCAAGGAAAACAACATATTGTAGGTGTTTTCAAACAGAGGACAAACGCGGAGAACATGGATGCTTGGACTTGACTTTGTCTCAGAGTGTAGGTGTAAATTCCGGGAAATTCTCAATCTGGGGAGAGCTACCTTGAAGCTCCAACCATATCGGTACAATCAGTGCCATCCTCACCACCCTCGGCCTTCATGCACAACCTGAAGATTGATTTCTGGAAGACGGGTTCCTCCATGAGAAGACGGCCACAAAAGATGTACACTCCCTGAAACAATATTAATAAATTAATACAAATATGAAGTAATGCATGCATGGAATTGGAAAACACACTGAAGTTTGCTTTGGAATATATGGTCATCCAAGGCTTTTGCGGTGCCATGATGAGTTCCAGGGAGTGTCCCACATTCCAAGTTGGCCGATTCCAAACCGATGGGAACGGTCATCCCTGGCCGATCGGTGGCAGGTCTTTGTTTTCGATCCAGCTGAGGCTGGGAGAAGAAAGGAGATCTGAGAACTTAGACCAAGCTGATTAGCACATAGTCTATAATGCTATTTGAGGTTCAATGGTTGTCTATACTGTTATGTTATAAAAGCAAGTTTTTATATATACCTTGCTGGTAATTTCTTGCTTCTATAGTAGCTACATAGAAACATTCTGCTTTCCTCAAACCTTGGAGGAGGGATGTGTGGGAAGGGAATCCGCGAGTGAGTGAGAGTGCTCATAAAGCGATCATAAGGGCGTATTGAACCAATTGTCTTGAACATAGGGAAAGCAATCTGGGGAACCGAAGTGTGCTTCCACACAGAAACCTACAGAAACTTTGACTATAGATTATCACCTTTGGAGCCTTTTTCTTTTCTGTTTTGGCTCTCATCCGCAGACCACACCCCCAGGTCTATCCCAGCTCGCTCCCAACCGCCGTCTGTCCCAACCGCCTGCGCTTTCGCCGCTTGGAACCGGAGCGAGCGCCAGCGAGGTGGAAGACTTGAATAGCGCCGTGAACTTTCTTCAGCAGGCGCGGAAGCGATGCCGGGAGCGCGCTTGAAATCAAGCGCGAGCCGTTGGAAAGGGTACCAGGACCAGACATGGGTGTCCTGGCTGGACTAGCCCACGAAGCTCATGGAATCTCCATTGGACACCCACTGGCCAAGTTGGATGGTCCAGGTAATTATGTAAGACTAGCGTGGCACTTGTTACTAGTAGCTTCTTGTTACTACTAGTAAG
>CAXAMN010017891.1:434093-489857 GCA_963970005.1 Durusdinium trenchii | reverse complement strand
ACTACTAGTAAGGCACCTGTTACTACTAGCGTGGCACTTGTTACTAGGGTTCAGTTTTTTCAGGCCACGGATTCCAGGTCATCTCACGTTTGATTCGAAGATGAAGCTGTGAGGGTCGGGGAAGGAAGAATTGGGGTGGGGGGGACAAGTCGAGGTCAACCCTATGGGGGAAGCATGGCTGTTTGGCTGCATATCTGAGAACCAAAGACGAATATAATCCGACTAGTTGATCTAGTTGACTAAATGACATTGATCTTCAATTGGCCAAAGGAAACCATGGGACCTCTGTCATTTTGTCATTGGCTGTTTTGGGGAGACACATGCTACAGTGAGTCGTTTTCCCCTTCAGTCGTCGACCATCCCCTACTTGGATTTGATTTCTCGACCCCAGATGGATGATGTGTCTGGTTTTATGGAGTGACCACAGCTCGAGATGGGTGTGATAGGTCATCGCAGGTCACAGATCTGCAGGATCTTCAGGTTGTAGTTGATTCATGTGGAGTTGCAAACCCCTTCAGCAGTTACGTCCGAGCAACGCCAGCATGACAGTGGTTTCCCCATGTCTCCCCCTGTCAGAGATATTTATATATATATATATTTTTTGCATGCAGAAAAACAACACATCATTTGGATTTGACCATGTCAATCAAAACGGGGGACCTCGCAACCGATGGATTATTTTTGCGTTTGTTTTGATTTCCCCCCAGCTCGGTCTCCCGTGGGGGTCTCCCTGTTAGACCTCATTTGACTTGACCGTGTAGCTGCGCGGCAGATGCCGTTGCCTGCCAACCTCCACTTCGTCATGGCGACCACACATCAAGGCTGCACGACGCGGCGGTGCCTGGCGCCACGGCGCGGGCGGCGCCATGGCGGGTGGTAGTTGTGAAGATTGTGAAGACGATGTGGCTACTAGAAAAGGGAGTGAATTCTTAGTGAACTTCCACAACAATACACTGGAAAATCACGTTTCAACATGGCAACCCAGCTTTCCGGCCACCGACAGGGCTTCGTTCGGGGAGTGTCTTTTGCTAGTTTCCCAATTGTACCATAACATGTGCAATCCTGTCTCGCAGTCTTGCACTTGCACAGAGGAGTGCACAGAGGTCTGTTACGGGGGGTCTGAAAGGCTAGGCTTAGTGTCTAGTACCGGAAATCTCCGCTGCGCGGGTTAATTACTCTCCTCTTCAGCCTTGTCTTCATCGCGTCATTCAGTGTGCAAACAACTGAAACCGCTTTCGGAAGAACCGTTTTCGCCTCATCTAAACCACCGGGGAGCCGAGCTTCGGGCCCATCCATGGGCCGACGTGACGCCGATGCCGACATGAGGTGAGTTGGATTGGGATGAAGAGGCGAGGACCGACGCGGAGAGGCGACGGCAGAGTCCATCTCGAGAGTCGACGGCGACTTGAGACGGGGAGAGGCAACGACAGACACCATGCAAAGTGACCCTAATGATTGTAAGTCTTTGTAAGTCTTTGTAAGTGATCACTTGACACCATGTAAGTCTTTGTTTCAGTCCCAGTCTGATGTGAAATCTGGGCACTATGAAAGATCCACAGCAAGCTTTGCCGCTTTTCGCGTGGATGCAAGGGCTTTGCGATTTCGACCTGGCAGAAGGCCTGTGTTTGGGTCTTCCAACCTCATTTAGGGGTGCGGTACCTTCTCAGGACCTTCTCTCTATGGATCAGGCCCTTCCCATGGAAAAACACAAGGATTGCGGTGCTAGCTTTGGAAATTTGTGAATGATGTCGAATTGGGGCCAGGTCAGACCGTCTTGCGATTTGGAAGGCGACATGAAAACTTGTGACATGATTTGGAGATATTTGGAGTACATATCAGAGTCAATGCGGATGAGCACAAGTGTTAGTCCTTCATCATCGCATCCCTTTCAATTGCTTCTATGCTAAACCCATGGAGTGTCTGGGTTATACTGTATGTTATATACTATTAACACATATTTAATATTAACCTTGTGAATCAGAACCCCGGAAGCCTCCAAGAGTTTGACGTGAAGTCACATCCAGTCCCACCTTTTTCAGGACTCCTCAGTCAAAGCACATCGATGAAGTTGAAGCGTCTCGGAGGGCTAGCAGTTCCCAGGAAATAGGGGCAGCGGTTTGTTTCAATACACCCCTACACCTGGCCAGTCACCTGCGTTGTTTTCTTTCGTCGCTGCACAAGGCCTTAGGTTCCAAGCCACAATGGCTCGAGGGAGCCAGCTTTGCACACAGGTCCCCTGCTCAGCTATGCGCCGCTGTTGGGCGGATGGATCATCCTTGAGAGAATGCAGAATGGATGATTCCTACCCAGAAATGAGGAATAACTCGTCATCTGGATTATAACTCCATATAACTCCTATGTCATCTGCGGTGAGTATCTTTTTGTACAATATTTACAGTGGGTTGAGAGTAGATGGCACAATCCCCAAGTTGGGTGGTTTATATGGACCCCCATCTTTCTAAGACATCTTGGGGTGCCAGTGCCATCAAATCTCAACCCACTGTATACGGACTTTTCTGGCCTGGCCCGACTCACGCAGGAGTCGGGCCAGTTGGGGTATGCACAACCGGTGACCTACTCTTCCGAAAACGAGACGAGAGAGATCCTTGTACACATGAAACATATATGTAATGTGTTGTAATGTCATATTATACATTAAGTCACATTGCACTACATTATATCATGTAGTATTATAACATGTGAATTGTATCTTACTCTATTTGGAGGGTGCCAGCTGTTTCAATTATCGAATGCAACTCTTGAATGTGGGCCCTCAACCTCCTACTACCCTTGTGCAGAACGGAGCTATGATAGCACCGACCACTGCGTTCTGATTGGTGGTTTGGCATCATGCGACCTTCAGGGACTTTGATGGGCGAAGCCAGAGTAAGAAGTAGTAGTAGTAGTAGTAGTAGTAGTAGTAGTAGTAGTAGTAGTAGTTTGTGTTTGCTTTTGTGTTTGCGTTTGTTGTCGTTTGGTTAGTTATTAGATGTTACTGTATTAGATGTTGTTAGCTATTCTGGGTTATTGATTAGTGGTAGGTCTTGCAGCAACTGAGGGCCATACAGAGATTCAGTGCTTAGCCCTTAGCTTATTTATGCCCCCAACAAAAACACCAAGCCGCCTGTTTTGCGGTTTGGCCTTCCGCCCCGGAATGTGCGGAAGCCCCCCAAAACGCGCCTTCCGGTGGCCCTGGGCGAGCCATTCAGAGTCCGCGCGCGCTTTCCTCGCTGCCGAATGCGCTGCTCAAGTCACCTGGAGGTGGTCTTAGTTTCTTCAGGGCACCGGCGGGACGACGCAGGCGATCGGGAGAATCCGTTCTTCCGCGCTTTTCGCCTCGCGCCACCTGACACGGACGTTCGCCCGGCGCGCGCGCGGGTCTTGGCTTCGCGAGCGAAAAGGGGTGGTGTTCGAAGCCGGTGAGTTGAGGAGCCGAAAGGAAGGAGTGCCTTGGCCCATAGGCATCACCAAGCCGGACCGTTTGTTATTTGTTTCGTCCAATATTTCCAATCAACAACACTTGCTTGTGGCTTTCTGCTGTCATGGACCTGGTGGTGAGGATGTCGTTGATCAGAATCCTCAACCGGTGAAGCCTTCCCCTTCGATCTCGGTTCGCCCGAAACCGCAGATGCAGATGGAGAATGGATTAGTGCCCCAAAACCGGGCGAAGTTCATGAGTAGTGAGAGGGCGAACTACAGAGTGAGAGGTCATGGCTTTTGGAGCCCTTCTGTTTGACAGAAAGGTATCATGTTTGGTATGAAAGGTAGGTGTTGGAAAGGAAAGGTTGGGGTGGGTGTGTATTAACATAGGGAGACCTCCCAGTTCGACCCCCCTGGAAGAATAGTACACTTCAAGCCCATTGGCCCATTGGTTGGGTGTCCTCCTATTCTAACTACAACACCCTGAAGTGTCCTGAAGGATGGTGATGAAGTTTGGCCTTAGGGTACTAGACGTGTTTCATCAAGACAAGCAACCTTGACTAGTACTTGAACTAGTACTTCATCAATAGTGCTTGGGGCACGTGCAGCTGGTGTTTTCAAGATCAACGTGTTTCATCAATACTTGAGGTGCCAAAGCAACCTGGAAGACGAACATGGGACCTACAATACTGCATATACTTCTAATAGTCGTGATTGTGAGTTTGTCAAGTCCCATTTAGCAAGGCATTTTTATTTGGAATAATATGTAAAAATGGGTTCCTTCGGAATGGGTTGCTTCCTCTCCCACCAGCCAGGGACGGCTGTGAAAAAGAAGACTGCACCGCCAGCCGCATGTGGACCACGTTTTTATTATTCCTGCATCCAATATCTTCCAATGGCTGTTTAGAGTGACCCTTCAAAAGCCCCGAATAATATAACCATATTAAAAGCAAACAGGCAAACAAACAAACAAACAGGGCTTCTGAAGCCACCCCTCACACATGAATCCGCACGTTTTGAGCGGATTCGTTTTGGCGCTCTTCTTTATGATCGCAGGCCGCAATGATCGCCCTCGTGACTTGGAATTTCCCTAGGGTCCAGGGGTGAGAGTTTGGTGGAAGACTCCATTCTTGAAGTCTCAGGGTGGAAGTGCCCCCCCTGTGGTCTTTAGAGTTCACGAGGAATTCTTCTTTGGAGGTAGTTTGAAGACTGCCAGTTTGGGGTTCTTTGTCAAACATATTTTGACATGGAAGCTGTATATACATTGTTATGTCAATTCAATTAATTTTGGAAGTTGGAAGTGAAACAGGAGATATAGTGCAAAGGTGGTTTCAAAGCAGATAACAAAATAGATACATTGAACAACATTGATTTAGTATTTGCAAGAACAGCAATTGAATATTATATTTTGGTTAGATGGCCCCAATCGTATTCTGAATGTGACAAATACCATAGGAATATCAACAGGTGACACGGTTGCAAATGGTAGTAGGGATAGGTCATTGGCAACTGATACTTTTGTGGTGCTCATGTTCATTAACTACTGACAGACAGAGTAAAATTAGATAAACACACAGATACAACTGCACAGATACACGTGTTGATTAGGCAATGGTAGACAACGAAATACATCGGCGCTTGGTGGTGTTGGTCAAGAAATCGAGGTAAGGTTCTTTGCCAATATGGGTGTCATGATGCAATGTATTTTAGGGACCCCCTTGATAGAGAGTAGGACAGGCTTAAAGGCTGCCAGAATTGATTTAACATAACAAGGACATGTGGTGCTAAGGAGAGTAGAGTCAAACACCAGGTGTTGCTTCTATGGGGGTGTCATGACAATGACAATGCAGATTGCATTTTTAGCGGGAATGGTGAGAAGTTCATAAGATTTACTGTACAACTGCGGATTTATAGAACCAGCTACCCTCCCTCCAACAAACATGGAAGTGAAACATGGCTTCCTGGAATGTTTTCCTCTACGAACAGGCTGCATTCGACTTCTATGATTGTGTCAGGGAGGCTAAATGTATTATTTTTTAAACGTTTTACAGGTGGTGAACCGAGTCACTGCACATCTACTCTGTTGCGAGTGGAAGTGTATGCACAGTTGCAGATGCACATACAAAATATATGCGAGAGACACATGGGTAGTGCTGATGTAGCAACTTTGCAACTTTAAGTTCAATATATAGGCCTCAGAACTCTCCCCCCCCAGGAGGGCCGCCTATACAGCGCCCTGATATACACCTGGAGCCTGCGTGACCCCTGTTCTGGAGGATCAACTATCCAAGTTATTGTCTTTTCCTATCAAAACAGAGGTCAGTCAAGCTCTAATTAGGTATACAGTATATGCATGACAATATAAACGTAATCACATCCTTTATCCTTTTTCCCGTGGCGCAGCTCCAACGGGACCGCTCTGTCGACCACCTGGGCCGAGGTTCTTTTCCAGCTGACCTGGGTGGCGCACGCACAGACGGACCGACCGGTCGACTGGTCGGGATCAGATGTTTGGGTGCACCGATCGACTGAACCGATGTGTACCAACCGAACAGTGGTGGTTGAAATGACGGCGAGCACGAACAAGGTCTGGGACACGGATCTAGGTCTGCGGGACCCCCAGAGCTTGGTTTTTCTGGTCTTGGGACATCATCTGAGGCTTTTTTGGATCGATGGATAGTTTGAGAGTGGAAAACTGGGTGAGCACTTGGAAGAACTACAGAAGTTGAGGAAATGGTTGCTATGCTGCTATGCCCTGCTTGCCCTCAAGCAGTATATTGCAGATGGACACAGAGCAATATGAGCTGACAATAGCTGACAAGAGACGCGCTAATTGAGTCGATCTTTACGTCGCAATTCACCGAGGCAGTCAGTCATGCAGGTTTTCTTCACCACAAAAATGGGACTCAACTCTTAAGCCCTCCCCAATCCACAATCCAATCATGCAAAGTCAAACTGCGATTTGCCGATTCTTCAGGATTTTCCCGTGCTTTTAAGTAACTAGGTGGAGGCCATCGCTATTAAGTGGAGGCCATCGCCATTAGTTAACAAGAAGCCTTTGAGGTCTTTGATGTTTGAGTGTTTCTGGGCTCTTCATCCACCCTCCATCCACGCCGCTTTTCCAGGATGCTTTGGTGCCCGGAGGCTTCCCGGGCGCCTTACCGGGCATCGTCCCGGGGCTCCGGAAGGCGGGTGCGAGACGAAGGGGCCGGGTATCTGGATGCTATTGGTGATGGTTAAATGCTTCCATTTGATGTCATCAGTTTTATTGTTTTGTTGAGTGTTCCCTAAACCCTAAAGGCCCTAAACCCTAAAAGCTGTATGGTTATATATAGAGTGTTAGTCCGATTATTGGGTCTGTCCGAGTATTGTATCTAATAATATATATATATATATCTTGCGTCTGTCCGAACTTACCTGTCACAGTCGGTAAACAATGATCACTATTTTAGAGAAAGGCCTGCAACCTAACTATCATCACCCACTGGCACTGGGATAGACCCAAGATATATACATATATTATGCTGGTAGGATTCGGACTGCTGGGAGACACACACATCTATATACATATATACTGTATAATTGCATGAATCGAAATACATTGCATCAAAGAAGGCCCATGAAGATTTTAAGTGGTCTTCTAAAGACAATATAGAAGGACAGTTATGGCTCAAAGATTTGCCTCTCCGGTGAGATCGTCCTTGTCCCGCGCTGTGGAAAGAAGCTGAACCAAAAAGAGAAGCATGGAAGCTGCATTTGGCTGATGTACGATAATGATACTCTACAAGACTTGTATATTATTTACACACATATAATATGAGTATTATACATATTCAAGAAGCCATCTCAAACGTGGTTTCAATGCAACCAGTTCCATTTGCTTTTCCTCCTTGTCTGGGCTCGTGCGACCGCCGGGGGGCTTGGTGACCGCCGCCTGGCAGGTGCTCCAGGCTGCGCCGACGGAGGCGCCCAGCCTGGTGCCCCCGCCGCCCCCGGCGCCGCCGAACCGGGCGTTGCCCTCGACGAAGGTGGACGCTCTAGCCTCTGCCGCTCGGTCCGCGCGGAAAGACGGAGCATTTGTAGATGGGTTTGAAGGTAGATGGGTTAGATGAGATGATCATTTCACCCCCCAGCCTGGAGAGGCTGTACAATCACAATCTATATGTTGGGGTTATTACAGAACCAAGAGAGTCTACATGAGAGAGGAACTCGACTTGGCCTGAAAACGGTGAACAGCTCCAGCAGCTCGGCTCCTCTTGCGTTGAAAACGGACCAACGGCTCTCTGAGAGGGCCGAGTCCGACCTCACCACCTGATGGTGGAAGACAGTCCTGCAGAAGGTCCTGCAGTCCTTCTCCTCAAGGCGGGGTGGCTCTCCTCCCAACATGGGAGGCATGTGGAGGTCCTGAGACGACCTGGACCTCCGCCTGTTTGGTACAGGTCATGGTCTTTCCCAGGACCCCGACAATCCACTTTAGGACACCGGACGACCGCGACGTGGAACGTCGACCCTTCGTGGTGGGACATCGGGCGAGACGGACGAGCTGGAGACGTCCGGTGCCACGAGTGGGACCGGACCTACGGGGAAGTTGGGTTCCGGCCGCCAAGATGGTCAGATGGTCCAAATGCGTCCAAAATGAACTAAGAAGATGTCGCATCCTGGCTGCTTCTTGGCAGATTCTCTCCCCTTTTTGTGTCGTTTCGCACCTGAGGATGCCATTACGACCTCATCAAAACCAGCACCTTAGCTCGGAGGGCGTGAAAGGGGATAGGGCGTCAAAGGGTCGATGTGTCTGTGGTATGGGTATGTGACGGTTCAGGGGTATGTGTTTTGTTTGTTTTGAATGTGTGACAAGTTGCACTGTTGTTTTTTTCACTCTTCCCTGACTGTAGGTATCTGAACCTAAGTTGCACTGTTTAAAAGTTGCACTGTTAGGTTGCACTGTTAGGCTAGGGTGATGGTCCATGTTACTGAGGTAATCTTAGGGAACCTAGAGGATCCAGTGACCACTATAGTAGGTAAGCAGTGATTGGACAGACTCATGGTTACTATACTATAATTACTTTCTCATATGAAATCACTATAGACAGCTCTTATTTCCGCTGCAATATGTTGTGGGCACCGCTGTGGACACAGAGAACACGGCCATGGGCCATAGAGAGTGATAGTGATAACGGCGATCCACAGGGAGGAACCCTGCCTTGTCGCTGCAGACGCCACGATCCGTCGTTGCACAGGGTATGAAGATCAGCATCGACATGACAGGCAGGACGCTCTTGGGGAGGGGTGTATCATGGTTGATATATTGGTTTTGTGTTTTTTTTTGGGGATCTCGCTGGCTTCAATGGATTACGTTTGTGTTTGACCTTAACAAATTGTCCCTAACCAAGGCAGGGCTCTTCTTTGGAGTTTGTTCATTTTGAGACACACCCAGGTTTTGTGTGGTGTGCAATTAATAAAGCTTGAGATTGATTGAGTACAGATCTAGTGGGACTGTGGGATGGCTTTAATCTTTGTCATGGAGTTGGTTTGTCAGTTTGGTTTTGTTGTTTGATGCGATCGCCATCACTCCACCTTTCGGTGGCGATATGCCGACTGCTGGGAAATATATATACCCTGTATAATATATATATATATGAATCGGAATACATCAAATAAGGCCCATGAAGATTTGGGAGTGGCTCTCAAACCCACCACGAAAATGCCAGGCTTCCACATGAGCGCTGAAGAGATCAGACAATCAGAGGACAAGCTGAAGCAGGAGAAGTCATGGGACAATCAGGGTCTCCATGCTGAGATCAGGGTCTCCATGCCGATCATGCCGGAAACAGCTGGACAACATACATTTAGATTGTTGATGCACAGACACAGATAAGTCATCCAGATTCCTTCAGTTCGTACATAGCTTAACTGGGAATTTGACGCATGCTGACAAGACACATCCACAGTTCGTAGCGGCATGAAGGTTCTTGGTGAAGTCCACCCAAACCATGTACTGTAGGTCACCGCTACACCGGCTCGCACACTCACGGCATCTTAGTTTATTATACCCAGACACTCCATGCATGGCATATTTACGTACATAGACCCCTGAAACCACTCCAATGCAGGTAAATATGCCAGTCCCATGGAGTGTTTGGGATAGTTTGTTTGGTTCCTAATTAGGTTAAGAGGTTTCTTTTGCCTACCTACCTCTTTTGGACACTTGAGTGTCCCCAACTCTTGAGTGACTCTTGATTATATTTCACCCCCCCCCCCCGGAACGATAGGATTGTAAAGCCTCTTCCTATCGTTCCTATTGGAGGGTGAAGTATCATCAAGAGTCTATAAGGTTCTTTGTGCTGAGACCCAAATGGGATGCAACACCACCCAATTTGGGTCGTCCTTGACAACACCGCCTAACAAATAAATTGGTGGGCGGGAAACCTACCTTTTTTGTGCGAATCCACATACTCGGTGCGCATCCTCGGTGAACCCACCTTCTTCAAGCCCACCGCGCGCTAGACGCGCTAGACGCGCGCGCGCCCGGTTCGACCACGCGCCCCAGACCGGTCAGTATATACCGTGGAACCCACCGGTTCGCTCACCTCAGGAGGCGCAGAATGAAGCGAGGGTTCAGGAGGAGGACCGGCCGCCCGTTTCTGGGGCCGTTTCCGGCGTCCGCTGAAGGACTGAGTGTTCTGCGGGGACCACCGCTGCCAGGGCCAGTCACAGCGCAAGCGAAACCGACGTGGTGTCGGACTGGGGTGTAGAGGAACCAACATTGAACTTGTGTGGGAGGAACCAACTTTGTTTGAAACAAAGGGCAAAGGCCAGCACACCTAATTCTATCCAACATCTCGTGTAGAAGCTCATAACAGGCCCTTACCTTTATACATTCCCAAAAACAACACAGAAGATACCTTGATAATATCTATTTTTATAACATGTAAGACGACTGGTCCGTTCAACTTCGCTTTTGGTCCATGGTGGTTTCGCCAGGAGATTGCCCATCGCCATGAAGCGTACCAGTGGCTGAAGCAGCACGGCAACAACATGGACAACTCTGTCTGCGAGGTCTGTTTCGTTGCCATGAAAGGACACCTTAGCCTGCTTAAGTCAGATAGATGTCTATCAGAGAGGTTGTTTGGTCCTTTGCTTCGAGCTTCTAGATCAAACTCCCCGGATTCCAAAGCAATATATGGAGCCATGAAGCAACCTCCCCCCCCCACAAGCCATCGCCATCACTGGGACCAGGCGGCAGGGACCTTCTTCAACTTCAAGGTCCTCACGCAGCTCGTGAAGATGGGAGGTTCAGTCGCTCGGCGGATCGAACACGAACGAGCTGCGATCTGAGCAGTGCAGCTGAGCCGCCGCTGGTGGTCGTGGGTTACGTGTTGGATGTGAGGTTCCTTGGGTCTTGGGAGGCCACAGCCTTAACACATTCCCACGCAACTGCTGAAACGATTGGTGTTCCCACAGCCTACTTGCCACATGGCCACACACCACTCCGTGTGCGTGTGTACCTGTTGGGACCACCAACTCTATCCGCTCATGCTATCCAAGTCTCCAACTCCTTGTCCATCATATCGCTTTTGATGGACCACCCAGACACGACTCATGGGACTGGCATATTTATAATAAATTGATCAGTAAACAGTTTTAAACATACCAGTCTTTGACATACATTGACCCCATTTCAACCACTCTCGCGTTACTCTCGTCCGGCTGAGACTTCGAACCGGCCCGCACCGGCGCAAACGCAAACGCGTGCGATGCGTGCGGCGATTTCGCCGCGCGGTTCGTGCCCCGCGCGAGAAACGCGCGGTGGCCGAGGTGAATAAGCAGATGTGCGGCTCCGACTCGGGAACCCCCCTTCAGGCCGCCGCTTACTGGGGCCTCTCTGAAGGACCGCGGGTAGGCGCGTACGCATGCGTGGCGTGGGAAGCCACGTGGCTGGATGTGGCTGGTGGGTTTTGAGGGTTTGGTGGCCCAACAAAAATGGGTCACCTTTCTGTGTAACGCCGCAAGAAGAAAGCAGGTTGGACCAGCGTGCGCGTTTGGTGCGGTTGGAGCAGGAAAAGAAGGGAGTAAAGATGAGTAAAGACTTTCTGCAAGGGGGTAAGTATCCTGTTGGAAAGGGCAATGTCGCAGCCTGTCCAGATACCAGCTCAAGAGTCCAGGTCCTGGTATCTTCGGCTGTGATTGGTCAACTTGAATTTGGATTGAACTGGGCACTTGTCAATGTGGAGCTTCACATGATTTCAACAGGAAGTTCCCGAAAAGGATACAACGATATGTATATGCTCAAAGCAAGCCCTTTGCTTTTCTAGATCGCCCGAAGTGCCATGCGCTTCTTCAGATGACCAGGCGGAGCTGAAGAGAACAAGAGCTTTTTCACAAAGAAACGCATCAACTCATCAAATCACATCTACACCTCTCCATCCGTTAAACAGCTATACAGACGGACTACCATCCTTTTTTTGGGGATGACCCGCTTCCCGCTCCAACCGGCGCCGCTTCAACCCTGAAGCGCTCTGATCGTGAGGAGTGAAGCGGATCATGCGAGAGCTGGGAGCGGATCCCAATCTCTGCAACGCCAAAGGCTTGCCACCGGTTTATGAAGCCTGTGAGCATGTGAATGGCCCTAGCAACAAGGAGAGGGACAGGGGATGAGAGGGAATAGAGGGAATAAGAGTGGTGGGAGAAGGCACTTGAAATCCTTTTGCTTTTCTCTAGATCTTGATCTGACAGATTTGATTTGTCAACTGAAGCATTGTTTGCCTTGTCTGGCTGGTCCAGCTATCATCATATTTCATCTGCAAACAGAACTTCTTACAGATCACACTTGATCTCTTTATTTTCATTTCACAGCTTTGATCATAATTTTGATCTATCTGATAGATTTGATTTATATCCAATGTTATCTAAACATATCCATGACAACATATCTAACTACATGTAAATAAATCCAAATCTATCTAAATCTATTTGTATCTGTGTCTATCTCCCTCTCTCATCTATCTATCTATCTATCTATGTATCTATCTATGTGAGTAGAGATCTAGATATCTTCTAGATTTGATCTATCAATATAGACCCGTTTGCCATATCTTCTGACTGTTTGGTCCCCCGAAGCGTTTTCTCGACTCACCAGGACACGATCCTTGGCCTGGTGGAAGGTGCCTATCCGATCGAGTCGATGGAGATCCCACCATTGACGTCCCTTTTAGGGTCATTTCTTAAGTCATGTTTCAAGTCAAATTATATAAGTCATTTTGGGTCATCTCAGGTCATCTTAGGTCATCTTATGTCATCCTGAGTACTTTCAAGTCATCTTAGGCCAATTTTGGGTCATGTCAGGTTAGGTCATCTTGAGTCATCCTGAGTACTTTCAAGTAATCTTAGGCCAATTTTGGGTCATCTTAAGTCAGCTTTGGTCTAAGGGGGGCTACTGGATGCGACTGGCATCTATAGTGGCTATAGTCGCTATTTCAAGAGCGAGCTTGGGGAGGTTAAGCTGTGAGAACGCGTGTGCCTTTCTCACAACTAGTACTTGTAAGTAACTATTTGTGTACTGACTTTTCAAGACAATCGCGATTCTCCATCTATTTGTAATTCCCTAAAAAGTTGTTTGGATCTTAGATTGCTTTGTAGGACCCTGTCGCGGAGTTTGTCAGTGATGCATCTACTTCCGTGTGAAGAGAATCGCCCACGATGCGCCTGGCACGGCACGGCGCCAGGCGGAGCCGATCTCAACATGGAAGTCGAAGGAGACGGCGGAGCCGACGGCGGAGCCGTGGGAAGTGGCCGACCGCGGTCCGGTCGGCCGGTCGGCCCAAACAGGGAGCGGCCCAAGAGCACATGGAGGCACATGAGTTGGTTTTGTTGCTAAGCAGGTTGAGTTTGATTCATGATCCAAATGCACTACGCTTTGCCTTCCCATTCAAGATTCGACGAGATGACTTCCAGCATCCCAGTTGCATCTGTCATTTCCATTAGACATGTTTTGCTAAATGGGATTTTGCATTCAGAAATCAGTTTGGGATGTTGGAATATTCTATCCCAAACTTGGCCATTTTCCCAAGAATCCCAAGACTCTGGGATCCTTCCATCTCTTTGACCGGCATTTGTGAGTCAGAAAGGGTGGCTACCTCAGGCTACCTCGCCCCAGATACAGCCCACAAGACTCTCTCAAACCCCGAGGCGTGGGGCCGGATTTGGGCCGGGGTCGAGGCAGATTCGAAGATCTGTTTTCATCCCTTGCAGATCTCCCCACAAATTCTGTGGCACGATCTCAAGTGTCCACTCCAGATGGTTCAGACGGTGTGTCCAGCTGAACGTGTCGAAAGCGTCCATGCACCGAACGCCGCCGTTCGCGTCCCAACGTTGAGTGTCCTGACAGAGCTGGGCAGGAGTGTCCTTGGTGAAGCTTGCCATGCAGAAGGGCTCCTGGGCCGTGGCAAGGCGCGACAAACGCCGCGTGACAGACACGGCTCCGTGACCGAACGTTTCGGGAGTGCTGAAAGAGTGGTGAACCCTATGGGTCGGATCTTCCAAGATATGCCAAGATTAAAATGATCTTCCAGGATTACGATAAGTTTCTTTATTTTCTTGCGTTTAGAAAGGAGCAAACAAGTGTGGTGGAGTTGTGTGTCTTTGTGTGTGGGTTGAGTGGATGGGTTTGATTGTTTGGTTCATTGTTTGGTTTTCTCCCTGAACAGCAAGGGTTGAGTGGACACGCAAAACGGAGATATTGCTTATTACGAGCAAAACGTTGCTGGGTGTAGTAGATGTCTATTTTGATTCATATGAATATATATATAGATTATAATACCAGAAATACACAATCTCTCGTCATATATATTATGCACATATTTTTACATTGGTCCGCCCATCCTTCTTTCACCCCCCCAGACCTCAAAAAGCGTTTTCATTTCCTTCCATGTTCCACAGATGTCTTCTGCGGGCGGGTGCCACCTGGCCCTTCGTCTTCGACACCAAGCTGGAAGTGCATGGCCAGGCCAGGAGGATGCTTGACAAACCTGGCTCAAACCCAGCTGAGGACACGGGGTCTTAACATGTATATATAATTATGTATAGTAACTTAGTGTGGCATATTGAATCGCTCGTCCATGTTGTTCGATCATGTGACAGTAGGTGTGAAGAGTTCTCCGTAAGAGCCCGTGGCGGGATGTCACAGAGAAGAGGGAATCGGAATCGGTGGTTTGTGGTCGGCTCTTCCAGCGTTGTGGCGGACGGTCGAGGTTTGTGGCAGACGGTCCATGCGCATGATTTGGGTCGGTCCGAACTTGCCTGTAACAGTCGGTAAACAATTATCACGTCACGCTGGCCTGCAACCTAACCATCATCATCCACTGGGGCCTGGTAATTAGATAGACCCACAGCAAGATCATTGTGTAGTGCCAGAATCTACGCGTTTCTTTCAACTATTTCTCATAGGGATTCTATTGTGCTTCAGAATGACTCATCACTGATTCTTGCGTTCTTGGGGCTGGCTTATGCTTCCGTGGAACAACGAAAGCGAGTGCTTGCGTCACACAACGCTCCAGTGATGGGGACGACCGGCTGGGCCCCCAGAACTCACCGGCGACGTCTTCTACGACCCCCTCCCTACTCTCCCGTTTGGTCTTCATGCGGACAAGCACCTGTTTGGTCTTCGGAAAATGGTCTCTCCAGAGGCCAGGCCATCCACTGCCAATATTTGTTATTCCAGGAAGACGAAATATCAATTGCCTCGAAGTTGACTTCAAAATTTCGGCACCCAAGGACATGCAAATTATGATCTATTTCATTTACTGATACCATCCGATACCGATACCCCTCTTAGATTCTGAGAGCAACCAGAAAATCTCACCCTAGATTGCTGACCTCTCACCCGGCCGCACAAGTCTATCATCTGCTAGGCCTACAACCTGCCGCATGTGCCGCTCAGCATGAAGGACGCGCACTACCACTTTTGCCGCGCCGCCGAGACGGGGAACACCACCATGGCAGCTTGGACCGAGATGGGTGGGTTCGTTGTTACCGGGAACTGAGACGACTCGTACCGAAACGAAATACAAGATAGTACAAGTACCAGATTGGTAATGTCCCATTTTCTAGGCTACGGACTTTGGAGGGTCTATAGGTTGTTTCGATTCTTTTCTTGGACGGATTCTGGCTTGCGTTCTAGCACCCAGCTTGTATTACTGTACAATACTGTCCATGTCTTCTGGAACATTCAAGAAGTTTAGACATCTCGAAGAAGCATCCTACCGGCACTGGATGTTTCAACAGACTTCCAGTAGGGTGCAGTGAGTTTTCCAGCGGATCAGTGCCCTCGGTGCCCTCTCCGTGCCCGGCCCGGTGCGTGCTCTCTCGGCACAGCAGGTCCCACTGTGCAGATGTTGGGAGGTTTTGAGTCTCATGCGCCGGAAGTGTCCCACTTATGTCTCGATGTCTTCAAGATATGGGCATCAAATACAGTACATGAAACCACAGGCACCTGGTGACTGACCAGTGGGCATTACAACCATCCACAGATCGTATGTCCCTTTCCTGCACATGTCTTGATCCCAAACCCATCTGTACACCACTGCACCTGTTTTATTTTTGGGTGCGTTTCTGACCGCAAGGGAGTGCATCCAGCAAATAGGTGATGTTAGAAGCAGGTGAACTGGCCCATCAAGTGTCCAAAGAGGAGCTGCTTCGGTGCAAGACCTGGTGCAGTGCAGCCTCCTGCACGCGCGGACGTTCGCGCCTCGCGTATGTACGCGCACGCGTGCACATGAGCCTGCTGAGATTGTGAGCTACATTGCTTCTGGCATGGACATGGACTATGGGCTGTGCCATGGCACTTTCGAAAGCGCAGAGGGTTTTTGAGGAAAAAGCAAAATGAAGAGGGTGAGTGTGGATACCCGAAAATCCGGAGAAGCGTAAGGAATCCACGAGAGAATTGATGGGAGATTGCACCTTTCTATGTTTCCCTTTAGCATGTATTTTGTGATTGGAGTCAGGATGGGTGTCCCATGAAGCTTGGGGTTAGAACAGGTCCATCAAAAGATCAGAAGCGATTCAGGTGCGATAGTGGAGATTTGGAACCTGCCAGGCTTGTGACCAAAACTGGTGGCAGAGGTTTCAGGGCTCTTTCGTGTGTGCTTGGAATAACCGGGAGTCTCTGCACCATGCAGCAGGCAACAGGTCGGACGACCAATGACCTCTCAAGCTTCTGACTTCAAACTCCATCTTCAACCCAACATCACCAAACAGAACCAAACCACCCTGGACCCATCACTCTCTTTCTTAAATGAAGCCGTCCCACGGGGGCGTCGGGGGCGTCAGATTTTGTTTTAAACACACACCTCTCTTGTCCCCTCTTTGTTGCCCCAATCACCTCTTGTCTCCACAAGTGGTCGGATGCTAGACGCACACCGACCGACTCCTGGAGATCGATCGATCGCTCCAGATGCTGGACGCCTTCGCTGACGTGGTATACCACCGTCCTGGGCCACGCAGCCTTCCACCGGCAAAAGGCCCCGGGGGAAACCGACCCGTTCTGCACCTCCATTCCGGAACGGAAGGGGAGGCAGACACAACAGCTGGGGCACCTTGGCACCTTTCCTGGTTGACACGACCTTCAACGACCCAAGACACTTAGTATCAAAGGGCATCCGCTACTGGGAGCAAGGATGCTACGAACGTGGCGCTCCTGGCATGACTACGAACGGAACCATGTTCGCTACGAATTCGTAGCCCAGTGCATCGCTACAAACGTAACATCTACTGTAGCAACATCTAGGGCATTACTACACCCATACATTCCATGGGACTGCCACTGCCTACATTGACCACCCAAACCACCCATGGAGCGTCTGGGACATGCAGCTGTTTCTTGTTGTCCCCCGAGTCCGCCCCACAGTCAAGCGCGCGCCCGTGCGGAGCCTGGGATGCGGCGCGGGTGTTTTTTCGGCGGGACAAAGGTGAGGAGGGAGAGGACCGGAAGGGGACGGAGAGGAGGGGAGAGGGCCGTCAAAACAGAAGGGTGTCATGTCTTTTTTGTTAGGAAATGCGGATTGACTCCTTTTTTTTACGGTCCAACAATGTCGAAAAGGTGCTAAAGACATCAGTAGTTTTAGCAAGTCCCCGACCCTAAGGAATATGGTCCAAAGCTGGTCCTGAACACCTCATGTTTGTATATAGTGTTTTGGATTGTTTTGGTATGATCAAATGATGTCATCCTCACCTGTATAGGCTTAAGTGCTAGCCGTGCGGGCGTCTTCCACACCTCCGTGCCGGTCTCCCAGACCGATCGATCTGGGAGACTGGAGACTGTCAGGAAGTGGTCCGCTTGCTCACCAGCTGGGGCTCCTCCTCGAAGAAGGTCCAGAACTTGCAAGCTGCAATCACTCAAACTCATAACACACACTGGGGAATACACACACACACACTTAATTAAGATATATGTGAATGAGGCTTGAATGGCATGTGTATATATATATATAAAATATGTGTGTGTGTTTTGGAACGAATGGTCCGTTGTTGCATGGATGTTGGGCGTCACATATCGACATCTATCTCCACCCATTCCTAGACGCCCCGACCCGCAGTCGGTGAGCTGCCTGAAGAAGCGAAAGCAGTGCCGTGGAAACAGCTGTGGCTTGGCTCGCAGCGGTCAGGTGAGTGTCAGAGACACTCCATGTGTGTGTGGTTTTTCAATTGCTTAGGGGGGTCTTCAAGAAAAGGACCGTGCAATTCAACGCAATTACCACATAGTGTGCGTCATTCCTTTTGTCCTATCTGAGCTTGTGTAAGCTAATTCCAATCAAGCACAGTTGATTCGTCACCGTTTTCGATCTCGGAGCCGGAGTTCATCCATGGTCGCGATCCCGGTTCCATCATGGAACTGAAATAGAAATGAATAGTTTTGTTTGTATACATACACCCTCCAAACCCACCCCAAACACCTTCTCAGCAGGTATTTGGAGGCCTAGGGATATGTTTACCATCATTTACCCCAGTCACCCACCCATCCATGTAAGTAACCGTTATCCAGTCCCACCCTCCTTCCTTGGTTCGGAAGACGAGGTTCTGAGGGCTTGACCTCTCCATTTACCCTCCCATCCCCGGTCCGAGATCGCTAGAGAGTCGGTCCAACGCGTCCACCGTACGACGAACACATCACATCACAAGTGGAAAACCACCTGCTTGTAGAGCTTCCATTGTCAGAACAACGGGCCATGCACGGAAGGAACCGTGAGTCGCTTTGGGTCACGTGGTGAGGGTCTTTTCTGCTCCGGTGGGACCTGGCATCCTGTCCTTTTGGAGCTGCCACATATGGCGCCCCATTGACCCCCCTTGCACCACCACAGGTATGCAAGGTATATATGCCAGTCCCATGGAGTGTTTGGGTATTGGTCACAGGGAGACCCTCCAAGACCCCAAGACCTGACCAGCGTTACTCTTCGATCGTTTCCTCCGGTTGGGAGGAGGTCTCCACTTCGCCATTGGTTGTCGCTAGATTCGCCATAGTTCACCAAATGATCCTTAAGAGCCTACTTGTTCCAATACTGCAATTGAAACAACCCATCTCTAATTTGAACAACGTCTTGATTTCTGGATCGTCCAAAATTGGGATGTTCATGGGTGTTCATTTATCCTTTCGATGATGTCCAACTTGTCTTCCATGTCGTGGTGTCCCACGCCCATCCATGCCCCCCTTTCTTCAGGCTTCAATTGCTACAGCGCCTGCGAGGCCTATCACTCGAAAGATGATGCTTGGCTGAAAAGGCTTTGGTTTCTGAAAGCTGAAGAGGACATGAAAGCTGTGTGGGTCAGAAGATAAACCAATGTTCCCATGGCCTTCTCTTCGGGTGCAGACGAAGAAGGCCGCACAAGGCCGCTGGTTCCCTTGTTCCGGGCATGTCATGACTCCTGCCACTTGGGAGTGGGGGGTGAGCCCTGAAACCACCCCCAATCTAGGAGTATGATAGGTACATAATGATATATTGATATATGTCTTATATATGAAGTTACAGAACAATATAGATATATATATATATGCATATATGATGTATGAATTAATCGAGTGTTTGGGGGTGACGTTTCACGTGGCCCGAGAAGCCGAGAAGTGAAGAAGTGACCTGCGCCCTTGGCTGAAACGGAGGTAGATCTGGTGCTTCCAAAAAGGGTCACCTGGGACCACCCTACCTGTTGCCGGTCTCCAGTGTCTGGGCACCCCAGACAGGAAGTGTTCTGGTTGTTCGGTAAGAACCATGAAATCAGTGGTTGGAATCCTAGAATTCGTGTCTTGAGACCTCTTCTCCAGTGGCCACGGTGAGATGTCGTTCCATGTGATGCATGTGCTACCGCTTGTTCCTTCCACTGCCTGCTTGCTGTTGAGGTGGACACATCACGATGTAGTACGGTAGTAAAGGCCCCTCTCAGCTCAATGCAGAAACATGCAGGCACCCTTGGCAAAGTTTGGACCAAAAGTTGTTAGCCATCACTGGGGAAAAACCAGCTAATTTCTCTTTTTTTTCACTCAACACTGGCCCAACATTCCAGCCCAGTATGCTTCAGTCAGGAGACCTTGGAGAGCGAGAAGCGGGTGCGAAGGGTCCCCAGGGTGCTGGAAAACACGGTATTGGCTTGGGCCATTGGGGCTGCTTGTATTTGAGTGAAGTGGAAGAGTCAAACAAAAGAGAAGTGGAAGAGTTCAAAGATGTAGACGACATGCAGATGCTTGGAATATCTTGGTGAATGCTAGGCCGGCCTCGTCGCGCGAAAATCCACAACCCGGGGAGAAGTACCATTGCTGATAGGGGCGACGTGCTACTGCTGAGCACCTTTCCTCTTTGGTTTCAGGGGTTCCGGAGAATATCACCTTTCAAGAATTTTAGAGATCTTTCAACCAGCAGTTCCAAAGGATTCCTGACTGGAATGATTTCCAGCCCTGTCCAGTGAGTGGATGTGACCGGGGCACCCCGGGCACCCCTTCAATGGGCACCCCATTAGAACTGCCGGTTCAAGAGTATGTGGTCACTGTTGGCTTTGCAGACGAAACCGCGGTCTGTTGGTGGGCAGGTGTTCCTGTTTTCAAGTGGCCATTTGAACTGCCCTTTGCCACATGTTTGCATCCTTGCAGATCGTTTGCCAGGCTCCGGATGATGAACTACTCCATCTTCTGAACTGCTGATGCATGGGAGGGTGGAGGAGTTTCCTCCACGATCTTTGGTGACTTTGTTCGCTCGTGTGGGTGATGAGCACCCCACATTCCTGTCCCTCTTGGAGGAAGACACAGAGACACACCGAAACTGTTGGTACCAACAGACCACAGAAACTGCAGCTACCTGAGTCAGAGGGTCAATCTGGAAGCCCTGTGCACAAAGGGGCACCGTTTTCTCGGAGTGCCGGATTCGACTTTTCCATTACACCCGGCACGGTTTTCGGGAAGCGACCTACGCTAGGCGCGCAGTTCCAGGAGCTTCAGCGCTTCGGTTTGGCACTGAAAAGCGGGCTCGGACAAAGCTTCGAAGACAGCCAGCGGGTTTGGAGCCCCCCTCCACAACGTGAGCCATTCACGTGTTCTTGCTTTGGCTCGACTAGTTGTGACTCATGGTTGGGTTAAACTATGTTTGAACCCGGTTCCATCCGCCCGGTTCCTGGATGAAACCAGCGTTTGTGCATTTTTTTTTCGAGAACCCCCCCATCCGCCTGCGACCCCGATCGGATCAGTGCCATCACGGTCGAAGCATGGGAGACCCCCATGGGTCTATATAAAGGCCTCCGTTTTAGGAGACCATTTCGAGGACACTGGCCCTACAAAGCCCTACAAATCGAGCTATAGTTAGACAGAAGTTCTTTGACATGCTTTAACTACGGTGACAACAAGAGTAGCGCACCTCCACACACTTAAGCCCATCTCCTCCTCTGGCTGTGTTTACCGCCCCGCCCTTCGTGACCGTGGCGACAAGTTCTGCGCGACAAGAAACGACTCTCCGGGTCGCTCCAATGTCTGAAACGACATTGGCCGCGTTTCGCCCGGCCGGGTCTCGGCCTCCTCCGTCGGAACAGCACCCCAGGCCCATCAAATGCTAGGTTCCCATGAAATGCTAGCACGTTCTAGCCAGAGAGTGCTGCAAGTGTTCCTGGTACCTGGTTTTGTCCCTCAGGTGAGTGTTTTTTTGAATACCAGACGGGTGAAACAATCCAGACTGGCTAAGACGACTTGTTCCATTTGACCCGTTCCCTTGTTTTTGAGCAAATCCTCCTTTGACTTGTCATCAAGCACCGATTTCGCCAGACATGTCTCAAGTCACCGGTTTCGCACGTCCAAACCTCCGAACCTGAGTAGCACCGACGTGAGAAAGGTGTGCATATACGAGACGTGCAGCCAGACCTGGTAGGTCTATGATAGTCTAGTGCGTGTGTGTAATTATATGTATTAATTTACAATATAAGTAAGCCCCCCACAACCAACAGCTTTTGCAGGTTTCTTTTTTGCAGTTGTTGCTGGTGTTTGCTCCTCGTTTTGGCCTGTCTTTGCCCAACAAAAAATCATCCCGGCTGCTTGTCCAAGATCCAAAACTCCTGTCCAACAATTGGGGTGTTCGGATTTGCCTCCCTGGGGGGGCTCCCACGAGGCCTTCCGGAATGGAGCGAACATGAAATAGATAGGCTGAATCTCGAACAACCAGCTGTTTGACCAGTTTGATGCAAGGATTTGACACTACAAAACTCCTCTTGGAATTACAGTGGTTTCAGAGGTGAGAAATGGCACTGGCACCCCTACATGTCTTACACACATGGGGGGTTCATATAAACCACCTAATTTGGAGTAACTCGTGCCATCTACTCTGAAACCACTGTAGTAAACTCTAGAAAACCACCTATTCGTCGAGCAAAATGGTCTTCCCGGGGCCTATATGCCATCCACTTCCATGTCAGTGAGTCAGAGTGCCATGTTTTTTGGAGACCCACCAATTTGACCGTCCCAAGCAGCCGTGACGTTCAACCATTTTTTTTCCGATCCCCCTTCTTCAAGGCCCAACAAGTTCCGCCCCGCCGGTGAGGAGAGCCAACAGAAGAAAGACACGGTGGATTAGAAAGACGAGCAACAACATAGACACATGGCTCGATGTTTTCACACAGTTCCCAGAAAGAGGTCCTGCCTTCAAGAGGTCCTTTCGAATCTCGATCAACATCTCAAATCTGAGTTTGGCTGACGGAGGAGACAACACTTGACGGTCTGTATCTTGCAGGCTGCGCTTGTCGGACATCTGCTGCCTTCAGCAGCCCTCAGGGCGGGCAGTTCTCCAAGAATCACGCTTTGCAGCGCAGTGCAGCCTGTGAACAGTGCAGACGCCTTTAATGGCACCGTTAGAACATAGAAATTCTGAGGATCTGTCCAAGAGCAGAAAGAGTCATTCATGGGCGGAGAATTGGCATATAGCAGATTTCATGCAGGCACCAGAGGCAATCAAGATCACAAGGAATGGTTGAAGGTGTATGTGTCGGAGTAATTCATAGTTAAAGTTAATCCAACAAAACTCACCAAACCACCAGGAAGTTGTCTCCGAATACATGCTTGGAATATGTTGGAATGTTGGAATATCTTGTGGGTCATGTTCTTCGGGTTTCGGACTTGAAAATGGACGAGCAACACGGGAAACAACACACGGGTGGCCCGGGTAGTGGCAACACGGTTTCGGGTTGGCTTCGGGTTTTCGGGTTTCAGGTTGGTTTTCGGGTTGGATGATAATGTAGACTCTTGATCATGGTAAAACCTCGTCATATTGGGGGTGTTCAATCGAGAGTCCAAGAGTCTACATAGGGATATGTTGGAGATGTGTTTTTGTCATTGCTGGGAAGGTCATTTTCGTAACATGAAACGAACAACAGACATGGGAATTTCATGAATCCTTCAAAGGCTCGATAGTCATTCATGCGCCCCGCGAACTCTATGGCCTTGGGTCTTTCCTTTTTGTTCCAACCGAATGAACAGAATAGACCATACCTGGCATGGTCAACCTACCCTGGTTCAGGGCCGCATTTTGTTGAGTATTTTGAATCTCTGGTCTGAAGTTAGGCAGATCAGATCAACTGCCATTTTCCAGTTCAGGCATGTTTACCTGTAAAAGAAGCTTTTCCCATCACTGGGTTCCAAGGTTCTATAGAAGGTCCCATGGATGGCCTCTGCGAGAGCCGCGAAGCGCCGCGAAGCCGCGCCTCGTTCACTGCGTGCCACCGTTCGGGAAGGCGGCTGGTCGTGCCCCACGTCGTGAGCGAACAACGGGTGGTCGTGCCCCATGTTGGATGAATGCGAAGAACCATCACCAAGCCGACGTCTATGTTTCAAGAGCCATCTAAAGGGGGTGGTCCCCCAAAAAGACCGCGAACGATGTGTTTCACTTGCCCTGTGAAGGGACAAAGGGTGTGTTTGGACATATTCTAGCAGGCCTGGCGCATGGCGCGGGCCTCGTTCTTGTTGACCGTTAGAACTGGCGGTGGAGTTCTTTCGCTCTGGCGCTCGCTTCATGCGGCAATGTGCGGCTCTCTTCCTCAGCCTTAGAAATCTCCGTCCCGGTGGCTTAGAGGTGGACATCCAGCATCGATGGGCTGACCGAGCGGTGTATTCAGCATCGATGGGCTTGGGGTAGAAATTGGCACGGAACATATTGGAACCTGCCGAAAGCTCACATGGACCATGACAATGGTTTTCTGCAACATGTTTATCTTCTAGCCTTGAGGGTAGCTGGAAAGGCATATGAATCAGATGTGAACAATGTGAAAACGACAGCTGCTGAGGGGAGTGTGTTCTCTTTTGTCTCGCTTGGCTACCAGGGGTAAGATTCTGCGGTCAAAGCTTCTGCTTAGGGGTTTAAGGATTGAGACTCCTCCCAACATTACATCAAAAGGAATGTTCCGTCCTCACTGTTCTGGTTGGGAAACAAGCCAAGACATTGACATTCAGATATTCACCAACAGTGATGATCATTGGCATCTGAAGCCAACAAAAAGAGTTGGCATCTGAGAACGTTCTTCGTGCATGCCGTTTCTTTCGACCCATGGGATGCCCAAAAATGGGGTCCGGCCCGGTGCTTCGCTCCGCTCGTCCGCGGGGAGACGGCAGCGTTCTTGGACAGTTCTGGTCCCCAAGGGATCGGTTTCGACCAAGACGCTGGAGCAGCGTTGAGTGCCCGGTGCACCGGCAGGCTGCGACTTCGGAATCCAAAAGATGAAGCCCATGCCATGGTGCCGTGGTTTTCATGCCATGTTTGGCAGGGTATCCTTAGCATCCATGCCGGTGGTATTAAATATACTTTATTAACTCAGTATGTTGAGCGTGTAGACTGTCGAGATATCTCACTGTTCATTGAACATTGGTTGCGTCAGCTCGCGAGGATTGTTCACAGGTTTGTATCATCTTCGAAGTGCATCATGGCGTACCCCAAGCCCCAAGTACTTACTCTTTTGTCCTTAGTCAAGCAAGTGCCTTTTAGGCTTTGTAGGGCATTATATGCTTCTGGCCATTTCAAGAGGAGAATATATAATCACTAACTCTTGAATGTACTGCAACTTCTCAAGCCAATAGTAGGGCAACATGGCAGCTCCATTGGAAACCCAGATCGCCAGATTCCTACCCTAGAAGTGGGTTTTAAATGGCTTTAAGATGGGTGAGTTTTGATAAATTGTCAGACTACAATTCAATCGCTTCCACTAATTAGTCCCTAAGTTTCTTGTGACACAGGCCTGGCCACTGCCCGCAGACTCAAGAATCTCCAGACTCCCAAAACTCCCTCCGAACACGCCGACGCCTCCCACCCCCTTTCGCCCCGTCCGCAGTCGAAAAGGATTGCCGCTCCGCTCCAACGAAGGTCAGAACGACCACGCGCCAGCGTGGCCTTGGGGTCCACCTTCGCCTGGCTGCTTCAAAAGGCGCCGGTTTGTCCAAATGCGGCTCACGGGCGACGCGGGTTGTCCGGGATTTGCTTTTTCTTAGCAGGTCCACGCATGGCGATGGGTCATATCCGGTGGAACACGTATGGCGATTCGTAGAAAGCGGAACGTTTTTATTAGAAAAACACACGCTTCTGTGCCACATGTGATGTACTCGTACTGTAGGTGTGAAGATACTTCAGAGATGTGGCACTAGGAAGGCGGCTTTATCTTTTAAAACTGAAGCGCAAGTCGAAAGCATTGTCCAAGTTGCCCTGAGGACTGACAGACCTTTTCAAACACCAGCCCTGATATATTCACAGGATGGGCAGGACCTGGCGGCAGGTCCGCCGCTTGGACCCCCCTGTCAGGTAATTAGGTTGGGTGAAACAAACCCTTAGAAGATGGTCTTGGGCGATGGATGATCCTTTGCAGAAAATCCGCCGTGATTCTTTGGTGGACATGTCTACATGATCGCCGTAGCTACGATGCTCTTCTTGTTGAGATTGCTGCCAGCTGCATTCGGGGTGAAGTACCTAAACCTATGCAGCTAAGACACGACTATGAGCTGCTAAGCACTTGCCCAGGAGATGTGTTGAACCTGTCCCATGAGTTCTACTGTAAAAAACATGTATACAGACTCTTGGCTAGTTCGGTGTCCTGAGTACCTATGAGCAGTATATAATGATAGAATAAGCAGTTGATCCGCTGATAGAAGCAGTTGAGTCTTCAGGGATGCTTGTTGCATGCTCCAGAGACGCAAAACAACCGAACAGGCCGGAGATCCCTGTAGAGGCCGGAGATCCCCCAGTCGGGGTGGTTCATGGACACCCCGAATCACAGCTACGGGGCTATACATAGACACCCCGACAGGAGGGTCCTGGTAGACACCTATTAGATCCGGATCATGTAGGATCATGATCCCTACTGACATGTTTTGGAACCATGTGAAACCACCGTCGGGCCGCCGCGGGAAGACCCGCGAAGACCCGCGCGCGACAGCTACCCGCAGGGCCGCAAGCGTGCACAGAGCTTTTTGACCGCGGCTGCAGAGGCAATCCGGGACTCCGATCCAATAAGTATGCTATGTGGTGACCTGACATGGACCCCTCTATTATTCCCCAAAGAGGACATCATGGTGCACGATCCTTTGTTTCTGGTGGATGCACAAAAACCTCCTGTCATTCTTCTCAGCACTTTGCACAAAGCAAGGCTTTAACCACTCGTCGTGGTCAAGGCTCGAAAACATGTGCGCTTCTCAACCTGTCCAAGAACCGGTTATGAGCCCAAGAACGACGCACTGAGGATTTCTGAGCCATGGCGTCAATGCAGCAGAGAAGGAGACGGAAATCGAGGGAAAAGAGCGCTGAAGCGGTTGATACTGGAGCTCCAGCTCAGCCGCAGCTGGTCATTGGAGAAGCGGATCGACGGCTGGATGCACTGTTGGAGGAAGAGAGACTTCGGCAGGGGCTGCATCTGTTCCAGCGGAATCGATGGGGCTTCGAAGGGTGACGGATCACGGTGAAGAAACGGCTTCATCTTCTCGTCTTGCAGGCGGCGGGAAACGTCCTCAGGGACAAGGTGGAGTACCGGTGGAGGCCTTCAAGAAGGGCTTGGGGTGGCTGGTCGGGTTCTCAGGCTTGGGGTGGCTGTCGGGTTCTCACGGACGTTCGCGCAGTGCAGATGGGGCTGGGGCAACTTCAGCAGGCAGCGAGGAGTTCATTTGATATGCTTCACGCAGCACTCCATGCACATGGGATTCAAGGGAGGCAAGGTCTTCTAGCTCCTCTCCTTCAAGAACCTGATCAGGGACAGCCACATGGGGGACCTGGTTTGTTTTCGAACCTTCCACCTCCAGGCATGCAGTCTGGTGGAGTGAGCCAAGAGTTAACGCAGGGAAAAAACCTGCTGTGGAAATGTCTCGGAGACCTATGTCGCGAGGTGTGAAATCATCTTTAGCCTCCTTCCTGCTTTCAGTTGTAGTTACTACCCGGAGATAAGAAAGGAGTTTTTTTCGGGGAACTTGTGAGATGAAAAGCACATGACCAGAGATTTATGTCGGGAGGTTCCACATGACCTCATGACATCGCAGCCACTTGTGTTGGTGACCAATTTCGTTGTTCGGACCAAAACATTTTGCACAATGAAATTCTGACAGTTGTTCATTCTCCTGCAAAAAAACAGTCAAAACGCAGTTCGCAAACCATCCTTTTCGTGGAGTTTTCATGTTTGGAATACTAAAAAGCAGCGGGGTCATTAATGACGCCGCTACCTTTTTTTCCTCCTCTAAGTTTGCTTATTAACCCCACCCCCCAAAGAATTAGTATTATTCACTTCCCTGTTTTTGTGTGCCCCCTTGAACAATTGTTTGGAGCAACGAAACCGTTGAATTTTAAGTAGCATTTTTGCAAACGATTTCCACTCCATCTAACCATGTTAGCTCTGCAAAGGTCTATGTTTGTTCTTTTTGTTCAGCATGTTTTCCTTCACTCACACAGGAGTGCAGCCATTCCGATGAACCAGGTATTGAGATTGGATCCGGATCCTTGTTTTGGCCACCGAACAAGCACTACAATTTCGCCTCTTTCAGAAAATACCAACGAGAGACCCGCACAAGGAAACAGACCTGGTTACCTACACATACCTATAGGTTAGTGTATATAACTTGGAACTTCAAACAAAAACACACACACACACACATTCTCCTCGACAGGCAGTTTCTCGAATTTTCTTGTCCTTTTTCTTCCATGTCCTTCACCTCGGTGGCCCGGTCTCCCCGCGGTCTCCGCGGTCTCCCCGGCGGCAGTGGGCCTCGGGGCAAAAGCTGGCGCGGTGGCCCGACACCGAGGACGGTGGGGCGGAGCAGACGTGGGAGAGCGATGACGGGTTAATAAGAACCTGAAAACAATATTTACGTGACAGAAACCTGAAATTGATGTTGTGCATACGTGCGCCTGTTGTGCAGTGTTTGATTCGATTGGAATTTGATCGTCACAGCTGCGCAATTGCTGACGTTCCAGATGGCATGTCCCAAATCGTTTTTTTTTCTTTGACCTGATATTTATCTCCAGCTAAACAGGCCTTGCTGCCGTGGCCGGAGTTGGTTTGTGTGACTGGCCGTGACCGAACTAGTCAGGCGATTGATCTCAAGTACGGCCACTGTGAAGAACCGGGAGGATTTTGCTACCCAAGAATGATATTAAATTGTATAAAGGGGGACCTGTCCCCCCCTTTGTTGAGCGAAACAATTGGCAGATGAACCAACATGTAACAAACAAACAGTTCCATGCCGGATGTTTGGTGAGAATATGGTAAACTTTTCTGAATTGGCACCGTTTGCCCTGCCATCACGCTGCCCCACTATTCTCATTGTTGCGAAACACATTACAAAACGATAAGGATAGAACAAAAAAGATACCCCCACAAGAGACATCTTCAAAGGCCATCAATGATTTTGTTTACCACCTCAGTTGATGATTTCGTCACCTCTGTAGCCTTGACAGCAAAGTATAGCAAAATATTGACCACAATCGCTGAGGTAAACTTCTCCCTTGAATTGAAGTCAGCCGGTTCAAGCATCCCGACATTGGGGCCGCTGCTTTACTTTGCTCAAAAATCCAGTCCTGAGGTGCACAAAAAAGGTTGTTTTTTTAAATTAATGTTTTTGTTCATGGCCCCGACTATATGGGACACGGACGTCATTCATGAATGTATGCCAGGCGGCGTGCTTCACTGACCGACCCGCTACTCGAAAGTCGAAAGAAGCTAAAAGAAACCTTTAGTTTGGTCATCAAAGGTCATCACACGCTACTTTAGCTCATCAAAGGTCTTTTGATGACCCGCTACTTTGGTCATACCGAAGCTGTCATCATAGCTCCGGTCACGTCGGGTGGCGTCGCGTCCAAGCGCAAAAAGCCGCTTAAGCGTCGATCCGGGCGAGCCCTGCGACGACGCCCTCAGAGTCGAGACGGATCGAAGAGACGGCGTCCGATCCGTAGAAATTTGGAGCAGCAAATAACGAGGGAAACGCGAATAGCTGGGCGTCCTGTCTTTTGTTTTCTTCTTCTATGTGCAGTATTCTTACTTACAACATGCGATCCGCCTTGATACTGACCCTTAAGATGCAACCAACTTCAGTTTTTGCGTGTTTAAACATATGTCACCCTTGATTCCTCGAGACATGAACCTACACAAGGCGAGGGAGTGGGTTGAAAAAACAGGGTCCAGGGAGTGGGTCAATATCGTTAAGGTGATAGAGGGCACATGGAGGATGCAAGTGGAGCAAAGACGTTGCCCAGCCAAAGATGCACACCGCCGGAAGGAAGGGGTGGAGAAGGTCAAAGAGCTTTGGAAGTCTGGCGTGAAGAAGGCCCTGGCAGCATGATGGAGGGAACATGAGGGAACGAGGAATAGTTTCACTTGCTTCGATATTTCTTTGGCTCCGTCTATAGGCTTGTCTTTATCACAGCAATAGTCGTTCTACAGATTAGCTTCCGCCTGCAGGCTGCGGCTGAAGCGCAAAGCACATTGATGTATACACCATGACATAGTATACGTATGGACATCTATGGCCACTGATCTTCCTGACTGAACGGCCCACCGTGGCGGATCGTCCTCCCGAGTGTCAAGTCTCAGGAAGTGGCCTCGGAGGAGACCTGGTTGGACTTGCTGAGGAGTCGGATGGATCGGAGATCGGGCAGCTACGGACTTCTTGGGGGGACATTGCCACGTTCATCCGCGTTTTTGTGGGATGTGGAGACACGCATCGAAGATGGGAGACACTCATGGCCATGGCAGATCAACCGATGGCATCCGATGGCCATATGGCCATCGTCCGATTTGGATGCACTCCGGGATGGCCATGGGGAAGTCTCCGCAATCGAACATTTTCCCGGGTCCAAAACAGATGTGATGACGCGTAGTGGCGACTCCAGGAATGCCTCAGCACCCGGTGGCTATCTGAGCAACTCCAGCGACTATGTGAGCTCTACAGGCTGGGTATGTGAGCTGAAGCACCGATGGTTTCCAAACAGAGTTTGGTTGAATGAAAAGTTGCCCAACTGAGGGGAACAAAAGCAGCATGAACAAGTCCAATAGATTCCAAGAGTGCAAGTAAGTGCAAGTAGTGCTTCGGGGATTGTGCTTTCTTTCAGTTCTTTTTTTTTTATGTGAAAGATTAGAACTACTGACTGTATGACCCAGGAAACTCCAAGTGCCTATGATGATGACTGTAGCTTCTGTTGGAAACAGAGAGCTCTTTGGCGCGTGTGCGGTTCCTTCTCCTGTGTTTGTGATGGTTTGGGAAGTATGAGAATGTCAAGGAGACATAGTGCTATGATGGCCAGAGATGTCAGTAAATACTAAAGAACCAAGCCAAGACTCAAGGACTGGCCCGGTGCAGTCACTGTCACCGTCACTCAGTCACTCACTGTCAGTCACCGCAGCGTTCTTCAGAACGCATTTATTTCACACTGTGCGTCAGGTGTTCCAGTGCCCTCTCTCCTGGTGAATGGTAAGGCCCGGTGGGGAGGTATTGAGGCTTAGGCCTCAAAGACCCAAGTTGGGGGTTTCCCAGTGGTGGCCAACGGATTTTCAGACCATTCAAGTGGGATTCTTCCGATCAAGTGCTATGCTTTTCGGCCAGATGCGGGTCGCGAGTGCCAAGATTCTTCAGCACCAAGAAGGGCGGACCAGTTGGCCAATACTTCGTCCAAAAGTTCACATTTCACCCACCCCCAAAAAGGACCATACCCATAGAAGTCCAGCTGGGACCACTGAAGCAAAGGATCTCCTAGACTCGGATCATCTAGTCAGACGAAAGATCGTCCTGGTCGCTTCCAACTGAGTCCGACTCCCTTCACGGAGTCTGTTTGTCCACACTGAGCTCGGCGAGCCGGTACCGGTGTGTGTAGAGCTTTTATAAGGGAAAACATGGGAAAACCGCACGCGAGAACCGTTCGGATTGGTGTTCTTCAATGAACAAACTCAGGTTGTTTTCCTATAAGCTTTCTTCCACACGGAAACAGACTCCGTTGGCGAGGTCCCGGTGGATGCCGTAGCGAGTTGGCACTCGGGGATTTTCGCCGCTGGCGACTCGGGGGGGGTTCAGGGTTTAGTTTAGGGGGGTATAATTCGATATAATTCGATCCATTTCGATCATATTCGATCCACACGAATCTCTCCACGAAGACAGGGAGAGCTCTCTGAGCTGGGTCACGAGTTGTTGGTCGCTCCGCTCCGACGGCACCTGTGTGCTTTGCGTTGCTTCAAAAGAGATGCAACTCTTCCACTGGAATAGCACTTCCAAGTTGGATCAACCAAACAGTATCTTATCCTTTGAAAGAATCCATGGAATCCACCAGTTCGACCGTTCGATCAATTTACTATACTACAAACCTGCACCACCGAGTTGGGATGGTTATTGGCTGGATTTGTGTGGGTAAACACATGGTGAGTGGCTCGGGGGTCCAACCACTCTGAGAGGGGAGGGAACACCGGACTCAGAACCATCAGAAGGACTGTTTAGTCTACCCACCCATCATTGATTAGAGAAGGCCTAGTTCTCATGTTGCTTGCCGGCCGCATCAATCGAATCCAGATTGAACAGCTTGGATCTGAATGCCAGACAGTTTGCCAAGGCTTTGTATTGGAGAATGTATAGAGGATGTTAAACTCACAGCAGCTGCCTCCCCACAACTGGGAATGTGCATTTATAATTGCGGAACATCGCGGAGCCGTTGTTTCCAACATACTCTTGTGAGATCTTGGTGCCCAGCACTCCTTTTTGTGAAACAGACCATTTGGAGCACTTGAATTGAAGGGGTCCCCAAGGTGTGAAGCTTCTTTTTGATGGTAAAACCCAGCCTTGGAGATCCCAACAGCCGCGAAAGCAAAGTCCTTCTGAGCAACACCACTGGATTGGTGGTCCAAAAGCTGTCCAATCCATCTGCATCAACCTCTTCAAAAGCATTGGTGGGCCAACAGTGGGGGGACATCCCCCCCTTTGGGGTGCAAGCAAGATTTTTTTGGGGGATGGACTTGAGATTCTGCAGATTCCTTATAGATTCGCAAGAAGAAAGAGACCCATGCGGGGGGGTGAAACTACGGTGGAGTGATGATGATTCGCACGTGAAGATTAAGAACAAGAACTGTTCAGAGTGAGCGAATATCACAGAAAGATTCTCTAGTTTTCTCAGAACTTCCTCATCTCAGCTCCCTTGCCGCGCCGACTCGCCATGGGGGCCGCTTTCCCCTCGTCCAACGCACAACACCTGGTTGGACCGCGCTTGGACCGGCGTGGCGCGGACGTGGCGCGGTGACGGACTCCTTTGCCAGAATGGACTTAAGATGTGAGCAATTGGTTGGAAGCATGGAGGGTGGACAAGGGGGGGGACTCATATGTAACTGTGGTATAAATTATATATTTTTATAAGTCTGGAGCCATGACAGGTTCTGGCGCCGGGTCATGTTTTTTTTGTGTTTAAATCGGAACCTGAACTCGTGCTTCCTGTCCTGTCCTGCCAAATTCTTCCGGCCGATTCATTGGTCACCCATCTTGCCTGGAGACTTGCTTTTTCAAGATCATTAAATGTAGGCCAATCAGTGAACCCGTGTTTTATGGCTCCCCAACACTGAAACCTTTGCGACGTGTCGACCACCGCGTGTCGCGTGGCGGGCGGGGGGTTGGTGCTTCGACCGCCGCCGTGGTTTGAGGTCTCTGGACTGGTGGCCGATGGTCTCGGCTTGGACCAGAGCCTGTGTCGCCAGGCGCGAACTTGGGGCGGCTGGGCGACGGCGGCGACGAACTGGGATGGTGCAGTGAAGCACTGTGCTAAGGTTTTGGGTGTTGGAGAGTGTTTTGCGGGACTTCATATTGGTATTGTTGTACATTCTTAGTTTCTCCCTTGAGTACGCCACTGAGTGGAAGGGAGGACTTCATGGGGCGGACTGCAGTGCAGACCGCGAGTCGTGTTTTTGGGTTTTTGGGGACTTCATGCAGAGTTTGTTTCGGGTGTGAAGACTTCCCCCCCCCCCGAAACAAAAAGGTGGAGGTTGTCAAGCAGCCAACGAGGTTGTCAACAGCACGTCAACAACAGCCAGCACAGCTCAGCTGGTCGTCGTAAACAGCTCACTAAAGCAACTGAAGCCTCAATTCATTCCCTGGATTCCGCACGGCGCGACGGTTGTGAAAGAAGTGACACAACGTCTGACACAACAGCTAACTCCTGTTGGACGTGGTGGACATGACTCGTCCAGTATGGAGATGAGAGATTTCAGAGTCTCGTTAAGCCCAAGAGCTTTGAGATCGATTTGAGCGCTATTGATTTCGAGAACGAGGGTGGCCCAGTAGCTTAGCGCACATGTTCTGCGTATATGCCTTCTACCAGTACTACACGGCGTTGAGCGCAAATCGGTGCTACGGGGAAGTTTGCCGAAAGAGAAGACCTGTGCAGGCAAGTCCAGTGAAGAATTTATATATACTTCTTGCGCTGTTCAGACATTGACAGAGGGGAAACCCAAGCCTGGACACCAAACCCCATGCCTTGCCCTTCACTTTTTTCTTTAAGATTGCACAAGACCATTTTGCAACATTCCCTGAAGCAGTGAGGAGTTCATAGGGAGATCCATGGTTCATTGGTCTGTTCCTGAAACAGCGCTCGCTCTGTATACGCTTTGTACCAATGAGTGTAGCATTTTTCTCGGACCAAGTCGCTCATGTGGAGGCAACTGGCAGAGACCGGCCCACCGAGGCAAATCCTGAAACCGAGACACCACGCTCGGCCCAACTCGTCGTGCTTCGGCCCAACTCCGTGGGCTCGCCGCACACCACGACGGCGGCAGCACGCATCACGAGTCAAAAGCGTCTCGCCAGACCTACGAAGATGGTAGCGAGTACTACGGCCAGTCGAGACCTCAATGTACGGTTTCCGCAGGACGCGGGGACGGTGCCATGAACTGGGAGCGGAGTGGCCACTTGAAAGGGGAGTTATAATGAGGTAGAGTCTAAGTCTAAGTCTTTATATAAGGGTTACCAGCACCACGGAAAGGGTGGTTTATGGAGACCCCTGACTGCATTTTCCATCCAATCACCACCCCTTCCGTGGTGCTGATATTAAAACAACATGTTCGGTAGAACACCTGTCCAAAGAGGTCCACGAACACCACTTCTATAGCTGGTAAAGCCACACTGCCCCCAAGTGTGGCTTTAATCTGAAAAAGGTTCGTTTTCTGCAATTGTGGTTTCTAGCCGGCGTCAGATGATTTTCGATGCTGAAGTATACTCAATTCTGTCCTTTAATCTCTTTGGAATTCGCTTGGATCCAATCCATCCAAAACCATCATCATAAAAGAGTATATTTCAACTATCATACACTCATAGGCCATCCCTTTTACCATCGAGTGGAAAGAGAATCTCTTTGGACCTTGACGATCTCATCCTGAGGTTTGCGAAGCGTCAATTCCACGGCCAAGGCAGAAGCAGGGTTCTACTGACAGATCGACCCGGATGTTCAAGATGATGGACACATCCTTGTAAAACAAGAGGGTGAAGCTTCTGCGCCAAAAACGAGCTTTGCTTCCTTAAGGCCCTACTCCTACTCACTACTACACCATAGCTATTATGTACTGCCCAGACACTGCGACACTGCGGCTACTACTTGTATAACTCATACATCAATTATACATCATCGAAACCCTCCAAAACCAGGCCAGTAGAACAGGGACAGGTGCACAGCCAGTTGCACAGCCAAGCAAGCAGATGCTCAGCCTGATACCTGAGGGTTCTGTTCGACCCCCAGCAAGAAAACAACAAAATGAAAACAGCCCTTCGGAAGCCCTTCGATCCTCTTCTTCAAAGCCAGCTTTGTTTTCAAGCTTCGGACGGTTCAAGTCCTCCAACGCAGAGGCTTTTGACCTGGTCCTCGTTCGCGGCTGGGTTTTGACTTCAACCCAACCGCAGGGGTTTGGACCGAGGCTCATACCGATCCAACATGTTTTTTCCGAAACACGTGACAGTGGTGTTGAGAGTAGACTAGATGGCCATGCCGCCACTAAAAAGCACCGACTAGGACCATGTTTTTCATATTGGGAAATATTTCGAACACCCAACTTGGGGTAACTTGTGAACTTTTCCACCCGCCCCACGACGGCCTTCAGGGCGGATGCGCTGGAGTGCCGGCGACGAATACACCGGTGCCTTGGTAGAAGAGGAAAGGCTCCACCGAAAATGGTAGGCTGACGATGGTGGAGCCTAGCAGCAGTTTGTTGGAGTACTGTCTATTTAACTAATTGTATACTATACTATGAAATAAATAAAGTAACGGAATATGAATATGTATGCATAGTTGGATGGCGATTATTTGAAGTCTTCATATGTTTACCGCCAAAACAGGTTTCCCAAGACCATGCCTCCGCCCTTAACAACATCTGTTCTGGTTCGCTAGTTGTTTTTCTTGCAACAGCTGATCCATCGAGCAGCCGTCCACCCACTGATACTGATCAGAGAGGACGTATCCGAACTAGCATGCGGATGTCCAACTAGTGTAACCAATGTGGATGATTCAACCAATGTTCTGAAGGTTCTGAACAGATCATGACCTGGCGATGCCCCACTTCTGTGAGATCCTTAAAACTGCACCGAGCTTTGCATGTGTGGCGCCAGCCTGACCAGATCCACTTCCATGCCGCCCATTCTGTGCTCAAGCCTGGTTGTGGGCTCCATAGACGCGAGAAATCGCGAAGTGTTCCGTTGCTTGCTGAAGTGGCTTGGTTCTTTGCTCCAAAGATGTTTTTATGCTTTATTTTTCTGTCAGGTGCCAAATTCTCTTGGGATGAGCAAACGAGCGAGTGCCTTGCAGTTGTTCTAGTTCCCACATTTGATGACAATAAGGGATTAGTTTGCTGTCATGGTTCTGGGGATTTCCCTTGTTCGGGTGGTTGTGAAAGAGGAATTAAACAGGCAGATATTGAAGTGTAACAGCGTCCCTTGCTCAAAGCATTCCAAAGCCAACCTCAGCGCTACACCCAGCTGTAGATCAAGCATTGGCAGCCTGGAAAAAGGAGCTCAAATGGGGTGTCGAAAGCATGCCCCAAATGTCATTCCTCTGGGCACTTCGGTCGAAAGTGAACCTTCCACCTGGCTGAAGTTTGGACTCTCCTAGGAAAAGATCAAGTGCTTTATTCATCATTGAACCATAGGAGTCCTTTCTTGGAGACACGTTTGATTGCTCAAGCAAAACCAACATGCCCTATCTCAAGCAGAAAAGCGAAGTGGTTTGAACGATGATGTTCCCTCATGTTCCTTGTCCCAGGTCATCCAAAACATGAAGCGCCTCTTTGCCACGTTGCTCCTCACAGCTTCCGCCATTCGAGACACCGAGACGGGCTTCCGCGCGATGGTTGAAGCGAACTCGACGCTAAGCTCGGCGATGTGTTGAAATAGGGAGACCCCCAACCAACTCCCAACCAGCTTTTTTTTGGTGTATGCATGTTTGTAGTACCCACCAAGGGGCTACAACTCTCCCTATTTCAACAAAAACTCCTGTTTTGGTGTGTTTTCCTCGTACAGTGCTTGAACGAAACCATGCGGCACAACCCTTGAGAGATGCTGGAGAAGTGCCATCGAACAGCTGGCGTCGGTCATATGGTGCCAACCACGAGCCAACCACTCCCAGACCATCCATGGGACTGGCATATTGACCTAAATTGGGATGGTTTGGGGGGGGGTCAATGTAGGCATATATATATGGCCGTCCCATGGATGGTCCGGGACTGTCCCCCCTTTTCTTCGCTTCTGACCCTACCAGTCACCCAGAGACGCAGATTTGATCATATATGGAATGAACGAACATATATAGTGACCTAGTGCTGTGAATGTGTAGATTTTAGTTCATGTCAGGAACAAGTAACTAGAACAGTTGTGTGTTTTCTGTTCACTTTCTTCCTTTTTAAGGGTATCAGGTGCAGGTTAACCTTTTAAATCTGCAGTGTGTCAAAACATATCAATTTTGTTGTGCCGGAAATCCGGAAAGTGCCGAAAGAAAGCTCACCCGTTTGGAAGCAAGACAAAGCTCACCATGTTGGTCTCTTTTGGATATGTTGGGCTAAAGGTTTTTGGCCATGAACTTAACAATATCTTAACAATATATAAGCCCAGCCACCTTTCAGGCGAAGGATATATAATAGCCATGTAGGATTCCCCTATGAAATGAGGGGGGTGCACGGACTTCAGAAAACGTTTCATGCCTACCCCTGTGCGGGGGTGGGGTCTTGATTCTATAGAGAAAATCTAGTTTGCAGAGATGGGTTGTCAGTTTTGGCAAGCAATCATGCTTGATTGCATGATCAATCAGACGCAGAGACACATTTGATACCTGAAGTTTGGGAGCTGCTATCACTTTTTGAAGGGTAGTCTTTGAACAGGTAGTCTTTGAACGCAGGAAACAGAGAATCAGACATCACAAACTGAGGTGGGGCCCGGCCATTTTATATAAGTGGTGGGGTAGGTCCCTCCCCCCAAAGTATACTACATGGGGGGTCACCCCTCAACACTTTACATCTATAAAATGGCCCACAGGTCCCCCCTGCCGTATCCTACACGGCTATGATATATATATATATATTATATACATATGTATAGCATGACCCCTCCACCAATTAATGAATTGGAAGGGGGGGGTTACCTACGAATGAGTGTTTTCTCAATTATTATTTTTCTCCGACTATGTGGCGACAATTTTGGTAAACACCTAAGTCAGATTTAAAAATAGAACTTGAGAGGTAGTGGAGAGGTCACACACCCCTCAATTAATTATCACGGAGGGCGGGGTGGGAGGGAGAGAGAGAGAGAGAGAGGAACCAAAGTAACGAAGGACCTAAGGACGTCGATGCAAGTTTCAGAATATTCAGGGTCTAACTATTTATTATAGTTTTTTTAATGTTCCCAGTAATCGAGCTAGCCAACTAATTTATTCGAACCCTCCTCCAGAGGCCAACCCCCCGAGTTCATTTTCGTCGCCAGGTTTTTTGAGTGTGATGGATGCTTTCCTGCTTGCTTTGCATGGCTTTCCTGGCCACTTTCGTTTTTGAGCGCTGCTCACGTATGACGTGGGGGGCGGCTGTGGATGGGGGGGGTTTGCCACGGTTTGTGAGGTGTCGATGAGGTGTCGATGAGTTAGGGGTGCAGTGGGGGGGCCCGACCTGCAACATTTATAGAAACAGAACTATAATTGAGTTCAAAGACGCCCTTCAATTGCTCAAACATCGGGTATGTACACCTTCAATTAGATTAATATATTGATTCAGACGGGGGCCTAGTCGGGCCTAGGGCCCTATCTAAGGCAGGGGTCATGATATATTTCACAGGTGTCCCGTTCAATCCTCTTCGCTCAGAAGAGTCCAGAAACAAATATCCGACAGAAGAGAGCACGAGACTGTGATCAACGGCTGTGATCGACTTCAACATGTCTTCTTTCAGATTCCCTATATGTTTTGCTCATCTTTTTAAGGACATGTTCCTTTTCTTAAATCTTAGGTGTGTGTCACCTATTTCCTTGAAAAAGCACTTTGGTTCCTAAAATGCATGTGACATGGAGGCTGTATATATATTTACACAAGTTCACGATCACGTCTGGTAGCCGCTACCTGAGTCCACCGGACCAGCCGCGACCTGATGCCTTTGGACCACCGAGGAGCGCGACTTCCGCTGCGACGCGGACGCCCATTCGATCGTTGGAGCGCACGGCGATTCAGACCTTCGACGATGAGGATGAGAAGTTCATCCGGATGTTGATCAACATGTGTTGGGGTGGCGAAGAGCCTTGGACGAGCGGAACTGGTTGTTTCCATCCGCTTTTTAAAGATCTGAGGAAGGACACAACGGACCCAACACAGCGCACAGTGCCACACACACACATAGATAGCAGAGATACCTGAAATGGCATGGGGTTATCATGACAAAAGTGCCTCACCAGGGGTCTCGGATGATATGACTGGTTCCTCTCGCTTGGGACACTCAACGAGACACCTGGCTTTTTTGCCTTGGCGCGTGCCTAGCTAGCTTGCGTGGGCTTCGAAACAGAGAGACGAAAACGATCGAAAAGTCGGATGGGAATTCCCTGAAAAGGGATGGAACTCTATCCCCGACTTGTTGGCTTTTGGAAGTACTCTCCTTGAAGTCATCATGGCTGGGAGTGAAAACCACCTGGCCATGGTATTCGCATGTCACCATTGCTGCGGGGCCTGGCGCCATCCATTTTCATAATTATTCTAGGGCATGATTGGACTGAAGTATGATCTCATTTTCACTCTCCTCACTTGTCAGCTAATACTCACTACTCACTACTCTCTGTACACCTCACTCTTTACTCGAACACGCAAAACTGAAGTTCCTACTTCTGACAATTGGGGTGCTCACCCTACACACCAGGCACGATGATGAACTAGCATTTGGCTTATGTTTTTGACTCATTCGACTAGCAAGTTGAAGTCTATACACTCCCTGCAATCATCATGAAAGTGGATGGCATGGCCCCTTGGATGACCATTCTCCTCTACAAGCAGCAAGATTAAGTCTTTCAGAGATTTAAATAGTATAAGTATGTGTATCTATATCTATATATATATATATATATCGTATATATATATATATTTATTTATTTATTTCATCTTTCTGCTTCCTGAAGGTCTAGCTGGGGTGATCTCCATCACTTGAGCGTCCTGGTCAGCCGACACGGGCCTCCGCCGAGGAAAAGCTGTCCAGCTGCATTCGCAACGGATGCAACAAGAAGTGGAAGGCCAGCGAGTACCAGGTCATCGTGATCCATAGTGGGCACACAGACATTTCCACCACCATTCGGGATGAAGATGAGATGGTCAGCTTTGAAGCTGGGCAGCAAAATTTGATCTCCAGGTGAACTTCTCACCAACCTCGGCAGAACGGTGTGACCAGTAGGAATAAACGTTGGAATTCGTGAAACCCGGTGGATGGCAGGTGAACTTCTTTGTTTCCGGAAGATTTCAGTCCAGCACATTCATATATATATATATATATATCCCTAGGCCTCCAAGTACCTCCTGAGAAGGTGTTTGGGGTGGGTTTGGAGGGTCCAGTCATACCTTCTGAGGAGGTACTTGGAGGTGTAGGGTATATAATATATATATATATATGGAAGAGAGTAATTATACGTGCGGTCAGGGCTCATAACTGGGGTCAAGACATGTTTCTTCGTGCGACACGCCCGAAACAAAATAAGAAAGCATAAGAAAGCAATGGACATGGAGTTCACCTGTGAGTTCTCCATGTTCCAGTTCCATGTGAGTCAGTCAGAATGTGACTCTTCCCGTCCGATTTTGAGCACGGACAGGACCACCCTTCCACCATCCAATGTCCGGACTACCCTGCACTGCTTAGGGATCTGCAAGCAGGACACCCAGACAGGATGGTCCAGGTTCCTGAATCCTTTTCCTTTGGGTGGCCGTACCATTAAGAAAGAACTGGACTCAGAGGTTGAACCTTTGAACAGCGAGACAAACGGTCGACGACCAAACACAGCACGCCAGCGACTGACCACTTGAACACCCCGACCTCGCGTGCGAGCCTGACAGCCTGAAGATCAACTCCAAGTTGCTACATCGACCAAACCAGATGCTGTTTGTGTTTGTTTGCTTTTGCCCTATAGATGGATCCATATATACATTGGACACTCTTTCATATGTACGACTGGAGGGTCCTGTCGTAGCTTCTGAGAAAGGCAGTGGATTCCTAGAGGCTTTTACTTTGCTCTACCGTCTGTGGGGTCGTTCGCCCTCCCGTCCTCGGGACTCGGGACTCGGTCTTCCGGACTCGTTGCACCTGTCACTTCGCTCACCTCAGGAACTCTTTCCGAAGGACGGCAATACAATTGATATCCACATCTTCTGCAAAGTCTGAGAAGGTCTCAGTAGCGTTTCCCAGTGGTCGAAAAAAGGAGGAGCCGGCTAACGGCTAGCCCGCCCGCCGACGAATGAGCGTGCAATGCCACCGTCCGTGTGATATGTCAAAAGATCGTGCAATGCCAGGGGACGAAGTCAAGGAGCAACTTGCAAAGGTAACATGTGCAATTTCCAAGAAGGAGCATGTTTTATGAAAGTTCCCTAAAAAATCTTGAAACTTTGGTGTTCAAGGTAACTACTCAAGATGTTGTGAAGAGCGGTGATGTTTGACCATCTCTCATGTGGTCCTGCCAAGTAACTTCTATTGCTTGAGATAGACCGTCTGCAACCGAAATGGTGGAGGAAGAACTGGGGTCCGGAAGATGCAAAAGTGAGTTTCCAAAATGGCTTTTAGACTTTTGTATACACCCAGACCATTCACACAACAAAACCCAGACCCAAATATACCCAAAGAGAACCTCCACTTTCTTGCAAAAGGCCCGCCCTTGACATATGTTATGTTTGCAAGTTCCTTTTTGCCACCCCCATGGATTCGGTTCTTCTTCCTTCCCACTGGAGTCCGAGGGCGATTCTCGCGCTTTCGCCTCTCAGGTTGTTGGGTGAACGGAAAGATGCATGGCCAGGGTGTCTACAAGTACTATGACGGCAGGGAGTCCTAAAGGACAATGGAAGACGGACAACGGCTGGTTCAAGGAACGGCAGACAACAATCCAGTCAAGCGCTACTTTGGGGACCCAAGAGGTCAAAGAGGTCATTTGACCCCAGGAAGTCTGCAGGTCACTGAAATTTGGGGGACACCCCCTTAAGTAAGCAGTTCACAGGGGGAGTCCAGGGTGAGTCCTAAGAGCTGCTCGGGAGTCAGTTGCTCGAAATCGGCGCAGCACATATTTCATTGAATATTGTGTAGACGCCATGTTGTTTCTTTTGAGAGGCCAGGCGTGCCTGGCCTGGCTCCACCATTCGAAGCGGGGCCGAATTCTCACACCGTTGGGACCTTCAGCACCATGACCCGAGAAAACCCAAAGGCCGCCACGCGCCACGCGCCCTGGGGTCTCAACTTGTTGAATTTCAGTCCCCAGCGTGACAGCGGTCCGCTGTTTGCTCCAACAGCTCTCCAGATCACCAACTGCGGGGTCCTTTCCGTCCGTTGATGCTCCCAAAGCCAAAACTGGGCACACTCCATCACGTTTCTCTGGGAACTCGAAGCCCGGTTCGTTCCAGGTACCAGATACCAGGGCGAGTTCCGAGAAAATCTTCGAGAGGGCTACGGCATTTTGACGGCCGGCGGTGCACGTCAGTGTTTTGTGGCGTGCAAATGGGGGCAGGGCTTGGCGAATGAAGCGAACATCTCGGGAAGATGGGATGAGTTAACCATGTTGGAACCTACAGTGGGACAACAAGCATCTGACAAGCTGTTTTGGTGTGAAATCACGGGGTACAGGGTGACGTGCTTCGTGCTGCACGATGTTTTTTGGGGTCCAAAAATTGGATGGCCAAGCACGGTAGAGCACCATATCTCCACTTGCAGACCGTATATACTGATTGCTTCGGTTCTCGGATGCTGGTGTGGGGTGCCGAGCTTCGGCCTGGGGAGCGTCCAGTGTCGTTCCGCGTCCAGTTCAACGACGGAAGCCTCTACGAGGGCGGCTGGCATGAAGACGTGCCGGAGGTGCACCACGACCGTGGCCGTGGGGGGGGGGGGGCGTGTTTGGGGGGGCGTGTTAGGGTTTTTATGCTGTGCTGTGGTAGGCTGTGGTTTGGACGATCTATTTGGATTAGACATGCGCTTCTTCAAAAAAGCATGCGACTGGAATGACTTTTTGCAGGGGGATAGGCTGTTTGGTCAGAATACATCCAAACATCGGAACCTAGAATACATTGCTTTCTATCCTTGATGGAAGATGCATGCAGTGCACATGTGCCGAATTCTAGCACGATTCCGCATTCCCAAATGCAGCTTGAGAATATGGACCCCCATCTTTTCTAAGACATCTTAGGCTGCCAGTGCCATCGAACCTCTGATGGGTTTTTTCTCGGGATGTCAAGTTGGGGATGTCTTGGAAGCTACAAGCGCCGCAAGGAGTCCCGCTGGAGCGTGAATTGGATGTGAAGAACTCACACTTAGTCACCGGCCACGCTGGAAGCGGCCACACACTTATCACTTACCAGTGTTGTAGGTCTGGAGGGTGCTGTGACAGCAGGTTTCATTGCCACTATGGGTGTATGATGGATCACGGAGTATACGGTATACGTAAGTGTATATATATATATCACTTTATCACACCAGACAGTGAAATTAAGCAACCAGCAGTCCATGGTCAGTGGGAGATCCTTTTCATTCCTTTTCTGGGGCCGGTGAGGCCTGGAGTGCTGAAGAACCACCGCCTCGAGTGGTCGTTTCAGATATGGGGGTGTTTCATGGCAGACCGACTGGTGGAACCTCCCCCAGGTTTGGACTGGTCGTTCGCTAGAGGGTGGACGACCAGTCCGTGTCCAGGTTTGGACCCGGCCCCCATGGCCCCCAGCACCTGAGCCCCGGTCACCTGGCTGGAAGCCCCTACTACTTAGGGACCTCCAGACAGGACACCCTTGAAGGTCCAGGTATGTGTTTCTGTTCAACCTGGCCTCTTCTGACCTGATGTGACATGAAACATCAGGACCTGAGCGGTTTCAGAGATGTGCTTTAACATGTATTCAGCCTTTTCTTTACATGAGATGACCATCATCCTATAATATCCTAATATACTGTACTTGACATATATACTGACACATCCCTAGGTCCTCAGGCCGTGGTTAGACCCCAAAAAACCACCCACCATGGTTACATCTTCTCAGTAGGTAGGCCAGGAGCCTTTCGGTGGATGGACACCACCGGATGGGCTGGGCAGGGCCTCGACTCGATCTCGGCGCGATCTGCGGAATCTGTGGAATCCGCGTCCAGGGCGAGGGCCGCGTGATCTACTCCAACGGGCAGGCGGTCCTAAAAACCCTTTGAAAGGGATGGTGAAGCGTCTTTTGAGGGGAAAAGAGGGGTGACCGGGCTTGGATGGACATACCAGAAGAGGATGTTTTAGTAGGTTAAACGATATTTCAAGGATTCAAGATGTCCAACATTTACAGTAATTCTATTATTAGTCCATTTCAGCGCCCCAGCCACAGGTGGAGCTGATAAGATTGATCTCATTCTATACACGTGGTTTGGTGGACAGAGCTCAGTGGTTTTGACGATTCCATCAACGGATTGGTCGAACATATTGGGAACATCTACAGGAACCTATGGCTTTCAGCCCAAAACTATGGCGTTTGCTGTAAAATGTACCTTTTAAGCCAACTCTGAAATTCTAGATTGGCATCCCTGAGGTAGCTCGTCATATGCACCCATTCTCTTCAGAATAGGGGTATACTGGTGTTCTGGCAGTGTTCACATCCTAGGCTGTATACTGTCGGTGCAGTTCTGTGCAGTTTTGTTTTGGCATCTTTTTCGTTGTTTCTTAGAATGTGATGAGTGGTGGACAAAAACCTGCATGTTCTCTCAATTTCTCTCACAGGGCTTTCCAATTGAAACCTAGCTGTGTTTGGGTGTTTACTCCTTTTCTGTTGATTCCTTTCTTCTCCCCGGTTTTGCTGATGGGGCGATGGGTGGTTTTCGCGAAATGGGTCAATCCCCTAACCTGGGGAATCATCCCCAACCCTCCATCATTGACCCCTCAAACCACACCAACTGATCGGCATATATACCATACATGGAGCGTCTGGGATATGTTGTTTTTCCTGGCGTCTCAAAAAATCTCAGCCAATCCAACGTGTCCGTCCAACGTGTCCACTCGCGTCGGGTCTCGGTCTGGGGTGTCCTGGGCATCGCCATCGCATCGCAGATCTTGAACACCACCTTCCGTGCGGGCCAGCAGAGTATGGAGCACTTGGAGAGTTTGGTCAATGAATCAGCGACTTGGTGCAAGCGGGATGGAGGTGTGTCATTGGTGGTCCAAGTGGCTTGAATGGAGGAAAGGATGGCTTTCCCAAAGGTCCAAGATTGAAGTGGATCACAGGGTGACCTACTGTAGTACAGTCTGTAGTACTCAGATCAGGTAGCCTCAGGTAGCTCGATGTAACCATGACTTCAAGATGAACGCGATCAAACTCACGTGCCAAACTTGGTCCTTTGTGCTTTGGTCCTTCAACCATGTTCAATCTTGTTGAATCTCCCAGGAGTTACAAAGGGGTGGTGTTTGGGCCCATCCAGTGAGTGGATGTGACAGGGGCACCCCTATCCTCCAAGTTCGGCACCCTGGCATGTGACTGCTGGTCCAATTCTTGACATGGCTCGAGCACCTGGTGATGTGCTCGAGCCGTCGCTTTTTTCGATCCGAAGCAGACGATATAAACAGAAGACATTTCTTCGACCGACCTTGCATCCATCCGAAATTCGCGGACCGGAGCCGGCCGAATGGAGGGCTGAAGGAATGATTGCGATGGGAGTCCCAGTCTTTGTGTGTGTGTGTTTGTGTTGATCTTTTGTTCTTTGAATGTGTTCTTGATTCTTGTGAGCAGCAGCAACAGCCACGTATTCACAACCCATGATGATCATAGCGGTTTGTTTCAGCCGCTGTTGCTCATCACTTGGAGCGAAGCGTTGAAAGGGAAGGAGTCTTGAGAGATTCCATGAATAGCTGTCCTTGTGCATACCTGAGATCACTGGTACGAATGGTCGAGCGATAACATAGTTTTCGATCATCGCACTACTGTTATTGGTTTCTATACCAGACACTTCATGTATTGCATATTGACATACATTGACACCTTTTCAACCACCCTTAATGTAAAGTTATATATAGATGATCCCATGGTCCAAATGTAATTACAACGAGCTTATATCCGTATCCTCAGATCAACTTGCCGGGCCTCAAGCAGAGAAACCTAGACGTGGAACAGGGTGGCCCCAACAGTTAAAGGTCGATGATCTCCGTAAATTCTTGTTTTGCTTGGGAAGTAATATGGTCAACCGGGCTTTGTGGGTTGTCAACCGGAGAAGGAACCGACTTTGTTCGACGAAAGGAGCCTCCATTGCCTCCAGAAGTTGCGCTGCAGGGGGGCCTCAGGGGGGCGGAAGCAGGGAGTTGCTAGCAGGTCTGAAGCAAGTTCCTCAGACACCATAGGTGTTCGAAGTGTTTGTTTCACCGATGTTGACATCTCTCGAGGTTTTCGTAGGGGCGTGGTTTCAAACCCGGAATGTTCACAAGCCTTTTTGGCACGATAGTATCAGTATCCCTGGGGTCTCCAACTTTCTCAGAGGCGCAAAACTTGTGTTTGGTCAGTAGGCTCAGAGAGTTGAACTGCTTTCTGAGGAGGTCGTTGAAGCCCTGAGGGGGTCGCAACGTGTATATATGTGTATAATATATTAAGTCATAGAGTAATTATTTGACGCGTTTGGCGGAGTGTTACAGCTTCTTCTAATTTCAGATTCTGGTGATGGTCGCCGATTTACGAGTTTGACTTGCCTTTTTTTTCCATGATCAAGGGACTCGTAAAGTGGAGAACGGTGAGAACAGCATCAAAGCGAGCCAGCACTTCCAATCCTCCAGTCCCTTCCCGTACAGTAGGTCAGTAGGTATTATCAGTTTTTGTTGAGTGTATAGGAGCCCAGAACAGCTGTGAAGAGTCATATCGGTGGTGTCCGGTTCCAAGAATCGTCCGTTTTGTTCGGGTTCCTGAAACCGGTCTCCAGCCAGCTGGGTCTCCTGCTTCCTTTGTTGGACACAAAAGGACATATGCTTTTTGGGGCTCCAAACCCTACCCTACCCCTCCAAATACTTTCTGAGAAGGTGGGACTGGGGTGGGTGCCAGGAGGGTCCAGTCATACCTTCTGAGGAGGTACGACTGGAGGTGTAGGGAAAAGCTTCATGTCATCAATTCATACCAAAGCCTCCTGCGGCCGCGAGTCGTCGGTCGGACGGAGCGGATGCGACCTTCTTTGTATAGCGGTAGAGTGGGAGCGAGGCACCTGGATGCATTGGTCCGTCATTCACTCGTTCCAGCTAGATACCCCACTACACGGTCGAACAGGCGTCATAGGTGGGATGGCAGCCATTCCTGTGGTTGGGATGGCACCTCGTGGTGGGGTATTCGGTGCGAGGCCTTTGTTTACCCATGATGAGCTCCGGCTCTAAGAGCCCCGGCTGCTTCTGGAGCCCGGCTGGACATACCCTCCAAACTTGGCAGTTCGCCCTCGATGTGTGGTGGTGCCTCATTCGCGATCGTGGGACGGTGGTGTCCTTGTCAATCCGAGCCGGGCGTGATTAGAGACTAGTCGAACGACAGAGCTGAGGTCCGGTGATTAGAGACTAGTTAGGTATAGGCGGCTTGGAGGGCCCAGATACTTTCTAAGAAGGTGACACTGGATCCATAGGGATTAGAGCCCCACAAAGCTCTCGTGACGCCCTAGGGCCTTTACCACAGAGGCCATCGCCGGGAGCCCCGTCCATCGCAATGGGCTTTGGAAGGAAAACCCTGTTCTGTCCATTGGGGGGCAGAGGGACAAAATAGAACGGAACTTAACAGAATAAGACAAGATAAAATAAACACACATATATATATATATATAATATCTTATATAATATATATATATATTATACATTCTTTAATACTCAAGTATATGACTTTGATTTGCGTATATTTTGTCACATGTGTTTTTAGATGTCCTCTGCAGCCTTTTGGCCAACCCGACTCACCCAGTGGAAGTCTTTTGTTGGCTATCCCGGCTCCTAGACAGCAAATTCAAGTGCCGGGCCTTGTTAAATCCAAGTGTCCTTCCTTTGGAACAGTTATATAGAAATATATGTGGATCGAAGCATGAATCATAGTCATAAGTCGGTCAGGTCAGGTACTAAACACTAGACCTTGGATCATTGGAACACCAATCATCTCACACAAAGGGCATGTGTTTGTTCTACATGTCTAGCCACAGGCCATCCATTTTTCCTTCGCCGTCGAGTTTTTTTTGTTGTTGGGTAGCACAAAGCAATTGTGCGCAGTGACACAGAGCTGGCGTCGACCGAAGGTCGGGCTCAAGTTTTTTTTGTGGTTGACACCGAGGATGGTGGAAACCAGCGGCCCGAATGCCATGGCGCTGGAGATGGCGCGGTGGCTGCTGACGCGGAGCCGGACCTATCCCACTGAGTGGGATGGGCTGGGCGACATCTTCACCTGCCTATGGAATATTAGCAGGTGTCAATTCGTGGACAACCGGACGAACGGCACTTTGCCCATCACGATGGCCGCCGTCACTTTGGCCCGTGATACTGCCGACGAGGTGCACCCCTCCTTGATCCGCCTCACGAAGCACGTGGGCGACTTCTACAGTCCGCCCGAGATTCGGCCACGGCCTTTGATGGAGATCTTCAGCGGGTGGACCAACATTCGTTTGGAGACTTGGGTGGAAACGGCCGCTCGCAGCATCCACGTGGTTCGAGGACTGCGCCGAGGAGCTCACCTGACCAATGCCTGGCCCATGGAGTTTATGTTTGAGACCCTGTGTGCATACCTTGAGGACGCACACCTGATCGGCCGCACGGCAGTCGTGAAGCGAAATCGCCAGGTCGCAGCGATCGGTGATGCCATGATGGCATTGGCGACCCAGGACCCAGATGACTTGCGCCTGGCACGTCGCCGCCTCGAGTTCGAATCACCATAAGCGTGAAACCGGATGCACGGATTAGGTATGAAAACTCGCTCGATGCCGGTCGGTGTTGGGACCTTAGTCAGAGACGAACACCTGGACTGACGCTCATTCGTCAGATGTGCAGCACTTAGATTCGGTGACTTGGTGTCGATCGTCGGATCCCCACACCCCCTCCATCCATGTTTTGATTCGCACCCTTTGTGCGCTCACCACAGCCGTTAGCATGGCTCTGGCCGATCGATGGAACACCGTGATAGCGGCCTGCGAGATAGCGGCCGTCACACGCATCCTTCCCACGCTGGTCGAACTGGGCTGGACATCGCCATCCGTTCTGGCAGCTCAACGACCCCGATGGTCCAGACTCGACCTGACTGATGAGGAGACATCCATGCTGCAGATACCCTTGGCCACCTGGCTGGAGACACACCAGGATGGCCCACCGAAAGATCCACGCCGAGACCTTCCCAAGATCAATCCCTCCACGGGGGGGCAGCCTCAAGCGGGCCCTCGAGTCAGCACAGGCCAACCAATCGGACCGGACCTTGAAATCCTTTCGGGAGGACATTTGGGCGAGGAGCAACTCGCACCCACACAACAGCAGAGTCAAGACATGGGAGACGATCGCCCGAGCGTGGCACGTGCCCCCATGGCCACTGACCCCGGACCTCATCGAGAAAGTGGGGGCCTCCCTCAAAGCCGGAGGGTACAAATCAGCCAAGCTGTATTTCAGCGCAGCCCGACGCGAACACGTCGTTCGCCACGGCGACATCCCTGTCGAAGTCGAACTCAGCAGGAAGGATGCCGTGCGGAGCATCGAACGCGGCTTGGGCCCCTCCAAACTCAAGGACTCGTTTGACCTCACCTTGCTTAGGACACTATGGGACCTGCCCGACTTCCAGCGCATCGAGGACGACTACATCATGGTGCTGAGCGGCTCCTGGTTCCTCATGCGAGAAATCGAACTCGCGAACGCTCGAGCCTCTCACGTTCGTTTCGAGCATACCTCCTCCGACCACCCCGTTGTTCACTGGAGCCTTCCCGTGTCAAAGACGGACACAAAGGGGGAGATGATCGAGAGATCCCACGTGTGTTCCTGCTCCGCAGGCACCGAACCTCTGTGCATCGTTCATGCCCTGAGGCGTCGGATCGACAAGATCGAGCTCATGACCGACCGCACACCCCTCTTCCCGGACAGCCGAGGTCACACCAGGTCCAAGGCGGACACCATCAAGGCCATTCGAAACATCATCGGCCTGACAGGCACCGAGACCACCCGGGTCGGACCCAATGGACGCTCCCTGGAGCGCTTTGGTGGCCACTCACTGCGGGTGGCGGGATCCCAGTTCCTGGCGGCTCATGGGGTCGACACGAACACGATCCTCCTGCTGGGCTGTTGGAGCTCGCATGCCATCCAGAGGTACATTCAGGAGGCATCACTCCTTCGACCGTGCCGACCGCTTGGTCACCCAGAAACCCCCGATGCACGACCCTCGTTCGTGCGGGACACTGACTTGGCGGAGCTCCGCACCAAACTGGAGAGCCTGGCCAAGAAGGTCGCCTCCTTGAACACACCACCGAAATACGTGGTAATTCGGAAGGCCCACCTGCCGGACCCGCGAGAGAACGGGGCCGTTCCGGCCGAATGGCGCACGAAGTGCGGGCGACCATATGGATTGACCCGCTTCCGGCGCTCGGACCGACTTGACCAGCCATGTAGGCAATGTTTTCCCGACACCCCCGAAGCCGCGGGGGCTTCCTCCGAGACAGAGGTCATGGACCGCCAATCCGACGAGTCCGAAACCTCATCGACAAGCAGCGATTCCGAGTGAAATGCCCTGCGCCGCACGGATCGAACGCCGGCGCGAGCGTACTTGGCCCTACCGAGCTTTAGACCACCAGGCCCCCACTCGTCACTGTCGTGCACTTACCTGGCCACACCAAGCTTTAGACCACCAGGCCTCTGGGGAATCTAACGGTTCCGAAGTCGTTCGCATCGTGGCCCCCCCCGAGACGAAGACCCCTGAGGTTCCGAGGACCCCTGTGTGACACACCATTCTCGGAGCCGATCCCTTTCATGGATCAGGCAACTTGGGACGACGCCTCGTGGGCGCCACCCCCGCAACCAACCTCGATGCGCGCCATGTCGGCCGAGCTCGCAGCGCTTGCAACCGCATGCGGCCTCCCGGAGAAGCTGCACGGGTACCTGCGAGCCAAGCAGGTCCTCTCAACCGGACTTCTGGCCGCGATGGCCGACTCCTTTCAAGAGATTGATGAGCTACTGTTCAAGCCCCTGCTTGAGGGCGAAGAGATCGAAGGCACAGAATGGAAGATCTCCTCCACCGAAGGCCCGGTGGTGAGGGCTGCACTTCGGTTCCTGTGGAATCAGTGCAGGGACAAAGGCGGCATGCACGCCCAAGCCAGTGGCGCCAATAGCCAGCCACTCGGGTTGCCCCCGCCAGCAGGAGGAGGCCAACCGACCGAACCAACGACGAGCAAATCGGCACCCACTGTGCCGCGGGAGATACCTCCTCAAGAACTCCAGAAGCTCGTGAAGTTCTATGCTGACACAGAAATTGCCGGACGCCAGCGTGATTTTCCGATGAAAATGCTGGTCGGTGCCGAACGGGTCATGGCCCGAATCTGGCACGAGGCGTGGATCTCCCACCAATTCACGCCAACACAGCTCCATGAAATCCTCGAAGCGAGGTGCTTCGACAGTTCGGGCTCTCTCAACTCGCTCAACAAAGAGCTCCGCCAGAAAACTCAGAGCCGATTGGCGGTCGATGAAGAGCACAACACGATAGTGATCGAGGAGGAGCAACAGTGGAGCCCCAAGGGCCTCTTGAGTTTGATGGATGCCCTGCAGGCGATTGAGCTCTGTTGGACCCTCTGCCAATTGGGCCATGAACTCGACATCAAGGCCTACATCAACTGGTGGAAGCAACTCTTCCGATCCCGACCGGGGAAAATCGAGCAGTTGAAGACCTACTGGCTCGATGGGGGCTGGCGGATCGCCCTGCTGATGCGCCAAGGGCACACCTTCGCCCACTGTACCCAGACCCTCATGGACGACACGGGCGCACTCCAGGCCGCCTTGATGAAGGAGCTCACCATCGCGAAGCCCCAGCAGACGAAGCCACAGGCACGGAAGCCCCCATCGAAGGGCAAGGGAGGCGGCAAGCACGACCGCCAGGAGTCATCATCCTGGACCTCACCTCAGTCCTCGCAGGATCGCCCATGGAAACGAGAGTGGCCGCAATGGAAGTCCAGTGATGCATGGCAGTCCCAGCCGTGGAAGAAATCCTCGGCGGGGAAGCACTCTGGCTAGGGACAGCACGGGGCTCCCCCCTGAACCAGAGGGAGTACCCGGGCCGAAGCGGCAGAAAACACTGACACCACAGCCTGACAGCCGGCTGAGTCGATACATCGCCCCCGGAACACCCACACCACAGCCGACCGCAAAGGCCTGGATCGTCCTCAGTGTCTTCGACGGCTGCGGGATCGCTCACGAGGCTGCCGACATCGTGATTGGCAGTCGCCGCATCTGGCACCGAATCTCCTGGGAGATCGACGAAGCCTGTGTGGCCATATCGTCCCACCGATGGCCGGACCTCGAGCAGAGGGGTGACATCTTCCAGGATGAACAGGCAGCCCTGAAGGCCCGCATCGACGAGATCGACCCGAACCAGGAGTGCACGATCCTACTCACGGCCGCACCGCCGTGTCCGGACTTCAGTCGAATCCGACCTGATGCCCCAGGCAGGGACGGCCCCGAGGGCCAGAAGTTCGACAACATGCTCCGCTGGTTCGCGGCCCCGAGCGCTCTCTTCAGGGAGAGGAAGGTCCTACGCATGATCGAAAACGTGATCATGAGCCGCAAAGCGGATCTTCGCCACTTTGAGGCGGAGGTGGGAGTCCCTGCCATCATCATGGATGCCCAGGACTGGGGACTTGTCAAGAGACCCCGAGTCTTTTGGACAGATGCTGGGTGGCAGCAATTTGGCGAGACCGCCATGGGCTGGAGGATTCGATGGACGAAGCTCTATGACACAGATCACCTGACGTTCGAATTCCCCCCCAGACCCAGTGGCATCCATTCTGCCTCCTAGGTGGAAGCCCCCGAAGTGCCTCGAGGAAGGCAAGACCCTCCCCACCCTGACATCCCCAGCACCAGGCCCTGAGGGACGCCCCGCGCCCAGATCCGTGAAAGGGAAACTGGACTCTGCCACGTTCCACCGATGGGAACTGTCCGGGCGCCAATTCGCCCCATGGCACTTCCGCCAAGAGAACCTGTTCGAGAACGAGCGGGGTGAGCTCGTGACACCGAGCATCCTGGTGAAAGAGCGCCTCCACCACCTGGAGGACGACTTCACGGCACCAGCCCAGGACGACAGAGAACGACACAAGATCCTGGCGAACAGCTGGCATTTAGGCACCGCCATCCTGGTGATGACCATGCTGACCTGCTTCCCAGCAGCGGAGGCCTCGCTCCCGCCGGGGCCGGAGCTGGACCCGCTTGGACACACAGCCATCGACACCCTGGCATCGATCTGGGCATCAGGACCACTCGCCAGTGGACCGCACAAGGGGGAGCAGGGCGAACACTGGATGACCCAGTGCACATGCCTTCACCAACACTGGCAAGCCAGCTGGCTCAGAAGCCACCCGCACGATGTGGCCGACCCACTTGAACCGGGCCTGACACAGACCATCAATTTATGGCACCAATGGCACCAGCGGCTGCCAGCCCTCAGAGCACAGCTGATCGAGGAGATCACGGACATGGCACTGGACCTCGAGGACGATCTCCATCCAGGCCTGGCACAAATTGAGACCCGAAAACATTCGAATCGTTCTCGATCCATCAGGCCCGAACCGAATTCACTTCCCACTACTAGCCCAACTCCTGCACAAGTTTGGGTGGGAGGACCAGAGATTGCTAGCCGAGATCCAAGAAGGATTTCCAGTGCTGGGCAAGATGAGCCCAGGCCTAGGTTGGGAAAAGAGACAAGACATGAAGTACGCACAGCCGATGCGTCTGTCGTCGTTCATGCAGTTGAACGAAGAGCATGTACTGTCCAGAGTGCACCAGACAAAACCGGATAAGCACTGGCAGTCACTGCTGGAGGAAATCTCGAAAGACATCGAGAAACAGAGAATGATCGGTCCCCTGACAGCCCCACCGAGCTGGGGCATACGGACAATCCCCTCCACTCATCACCCGAACACACAGGCACTGAAGGAGGGGCCATCACACCACGTCCCCACAAGCTTTGCATTCTCGGTCGAGCAGACCGGCGCCGATGGACAGACCAAGGTCCGACGGTGCGAGGACTGGAAACGAAGCAGGCACAACGAGACAATCGAGGGGGAAGACATCCCACCAACACATAGGGTCAATACATTCATTGCAGTCGCCAATGAATTCCATGCAAGAGGATTCAGCACACACCTGTGGGGGGCCGACCACGAGTCAGCATACCGGCAACTACCAGTAGCCGAACCCGATCACACCCACGTGTTGGTCAGAATCCCTGGGGGGTGGACGCTTTGGAAACATAGATGCCTCCTGTTCGGGAGCACAGCCTCGGTGTGGTCGTACACACGCACAGCAGACATGATTTGCTGGCTATGCCGTGCCCTCACACTTTCACCCATGGTGCACTATGTGGACGACTATGCATCGATCGAACCGGAACAAACGATCCAATCGGGCTTTGATTGTGTGCACCACATCATGAAGCACGTGGGCTTCAAATTCAAACCAAGCAAAGACCAACCCCCCGCCCCACGGCACTTAATCCAAGGCGTCATCATGTCCATCGATGCCACGTCCTTCACCGTTAGCACCGAACTCGGTCGCATGCAGCGCATCACAGCACAACTGCGCGGACACTTGCACAAGGCCACAATGTCCTCGGATGAGGCCACTCGATTGGCCGGCAAGCTCCAATTCATATCCGAGGCTACCATGTCCCAGGCCATACGCTGTTGCATACAGCCACTGTATGCACGCGCAAGTGCACCCATTCAACATGCACAAACCCCACTAGGCAGTGGGATCACAGACGCTTTGCAAACGTTATTGCATGTCTTACCGAGTCTCAAACCAAGAACATTCAACTTTACCAAAACAGCTTGCACAATTGTGTACGCTGATGCATACTTTCAGGCTGGAGATCAGAGACTGTCGGTCCGAACGGCACTGGAGCAACCAGGCTGGACCGCGGAAGCCACGAACCTCATGAAGAACGGCTGGGGCTTTGTGCTTCGCCGACCCGACGGTGAGTGTCATTATGCCCATGGCGAGATCCCTGGACGGCTCCTCGGACGGTTCACCACCCGTAGGGCATTCATTTATGCCTTGGAAATCATTGCCCAACTCCTGTGCCTCATTGTCGGCATGCCAATGATGGAAGAGATGAGCATTTGCTTCATCGATAACGAGCCGGGCAAATTTGCGCTCCAGCGAGGATTCGGCAAGGACACCAAGGTGAACCGCCTCTTGGGACTCCTGTGGAGCTTCCTGAACAAGTGCGACCACCAGCCCTACTGGGAAAGAGTCACCTCGCAGGCGAACATAGCCGACGCAGTCAGTCGGGGGGACATGTCCATGGCCGAACGACTCGGCTGGAAGAGAATGGAAACCTCGTGGGATGACCTCTACCACGTCTTCGTCGACGCCACCGACTCTATGGAGCAAGCGATGAGCCTGGGAGCTGCGCTGGCCACGTCTTTTGGCCGGGTGCCACGGGGTCAGGCGGCCAACATGGCAGAAGAACGCCTGCCTTGCGACGCTGCTGTGGCACCAACCCCAA
>CAXAMN010017891.1:403685-434083 GCA_963970005.1 Durusdinium trenchii | reverse complement strand
GGCAGAAGAACGCCTGCCTTGCGACGCTGCTGTGGCACCAACCCCAAAAGGAGCGCAGCGGCTGAAGTAGGCTCAGGGCAAAGCATAGCATGTGTCTTGGAGGTACACAACCTTTTTACAGCCCTGATCGGTGCCCAAGACAAGCCTATAGACCTAGCCACCCTTTAATTGTGGGTGTTGGTTAGGCACCCCCTGCCCTAGGCCGACCGGGCCGAGCCCAGCAACCAGCCCATGCTGGCAGATGCCAGCGCCAGCAACGCGGCCTTGCCGCCCCCGCCGCCTGAGCCAAGGTCAGGGAAGAGTTGGGGCAGAGTTCGTGCCATTGCTTTTGGAAATCTGTTGTTGTTGTTGTTGTTGTTTCTTTTTTGACGTCCCTTATATCCTATACCTATCATTAAAAGAACAGGGAAAGACTTGTACACTTGTTGGGTCTAGTTTCGCTATGCGCCATCTCAAAAGCCGCCAGGCAGCTTACGGGTGATGTGGCGCTAGCATTGGAGGGTGCACGCCTGCCCGTGGGGGAGCAGAGGGAAGATGAGGGCGGGGAGCATCGATGACGCCCTTGGTGGAGGAGAGTAGATTGAACAAGTTACCCCAGGTGGTGAAATTGGGATTGCGAGTGGGATTGGTGCCATCTACTCTGAAACCACTGTAACAGAGTAAATACCCCCTGCATGTTATCCCCTGTGGTGTTTTTTTCTGCCCAAGGATTGGTCTATGGTACCCTGGCCTCTATGATTTCCAAGGTCGGACGGGAAGATGATGGTTAGAAAGCGATGCGGAATGGATCCCCATTGGCCCATGGTGCGTCTTGAACCGATCCTTTGATTGGAGCTTGGAAGCTGGAGCTCGCATCACCAGCTTGGGGAGTTTTGAGAAATTGCAAGGTTTAGTCAAAACAATACTCGGAAACTTACTTGTATGGAGCTGGTTTCAATCAACTGCTTCAGCTGGCTTTGATCGCGGACAGCAGTCAAGCTAATGCCAAACTACGTACACTGATCTTCAGGATTCCTCCAAGAAGGCCAATCCCTTTGGGAGGATCGTCCCCAGTTTGTTCCCTCAGATGAATCCCTAGATCTCTGGCTTTGCTGTGGGCCGCTATCATCTAAACCCTTTGGCCACCGACCCCGACCACCATCCCATGGCCTTGCAGCTCTCCGAAGAGATGGCATCGTCGTAGCAGGCCTCCCAAAGCAAGGAATTCTCGGCAGCTGGACCCAAAACCGAGATCAATGAACAGTGAACCCCCCATGATGGACCACGAGGGCTCCAACTACCTCCTGATAAGATGGCCTCAGGGGTTTGGGGGGGATCTAACCACCTTCTGAGGATTTGGGACAGGAGCCCTAGGGAACTATAAACATATATACCCGAAGAATCCCTAAATCCATCTAAATCCCAAACATCGTTTAACCTCAGCAACATTTTGGGGGGGTTGCGCTCATCAGATGTATGTATGCCTTCGTTAAGCCTCCATAGTTATTGCCTCAACTCCCAAGTCGCATCCCAAATCGCTACAGAGCTCCATCCCCTTCCAACCCCAACCGTACCCTCCACCCCCCCCCAACCGTCTGAGGTGTTGGCCTTGACCAACCTGCCACCTCCGCCGTGCGGAGCCCCACCGGTCCGAAGGTTCGAGCTCGCCATGAGCGACCTCAGTCCACCGTGCTGGCGATTTCTTCGATCTTCGTTCACCAGGTGGCTTCGTTTACAGATTTTAAAAACATGTTGGTGGTCCAACCTAAGCAACTTTAAAATATGATGTAGATGTTCCAACTCACAAATCCCAAGCTGTTTGTAAAGAACGGGTCCTTATTCGATACAAAAGAAGAGGATCTAAAAAGGTGAAGGCCAGCTCCCCCCCCCAAATATCCACTGAGACTGTTTTGCTGGCTGAAAAGACTACACTATGACTGAAAGACTGAAAAGAACAGTTCTGAAAGACTGGAGCTCCTTTTAGAAGGGCAAAACCCATGCAAAACACATCTTCTGTGTCCTCCCCCCTATTGGATCTTCCTAGCATCCGAGCCCCCTCGGTGAGTCCGTCGGTCGAGGCCCCTGAGCACGGTCAAAGCGCCGAGCATCCTTCAGCCACTTGGGCGGACTCGGCAGACTCGGTGAAGGCAGGTGGTCCAAGTAGACCCAGTGGCTGAGAACGCACAGATCCGTGTCTGGAGACCCCGAAAAAGAGCCTTAAGGCTGTGATTGCGGTGGCGACCCAGCCAACGGAGAAAGAAGTCACCAAGAAAGTTTGACCATCACGGCTTGCGCCAGCCGAATCCACCGGTGATGATGCGAAGGATCTATAGCGAATCCAGAACAGGCTGATCTAAGAAAGAAATCGTTTTCACCTCCTATAGGCTTAGGATCTATAGCCTATGAATCAACCATCATGATGGATATGAGAGACACAGATTCTCTCCCTACCAGCGGATGCAGAGTCAGACCTTTGCAGAAATTGGCAGACATTGGTGTCCACCAGTTGCCCAAGACTTGCGGTCCTTCCTTTGCTTTCCAAGGTCGAATGCGCCTCCGCCACCGGCACCAGACCAAGGTGGGCACATGAGCTGCGCGCTCACTTGCGCCCGCGCTCTTTTTAGAGAGAGAATACTCCTTGGTGACTCATGGGTGGGTCTTGTGACTCGTGGGTGAGTCTGAATTGAAGAATCATCCAACGTGCTCTTGGTACTACCGTTGGCGCCATGAACCAAGAAAGAAAACAACTTCATCTAAGATGTGCAACATCCTAGAGATACTGTATCCGGTACATTTCATTTGGAGTAGCATATGTTCATGCTGCCTTCAGGAGTAGGAGCACTCAAGGAACACCTTGTGGTGAGTTTGGCGCCCCTGCAACCATTAGACACTCAAAACAATGGACCCCTAGGACACCACATATGAGGATGATGAGGACACCGCTCAGGCTCAGGACACCCCTCAAGCACGTTCGTCAAACGGGTACCATGAGGACTTCCGTCGTCCCATATAACTGACTGGTGCGACGAGTGCAGGGAATGAGGGAATGGCTGGATGGACCAAGGTATACATCAGTGGGGGGGTCAGTCATTCCCTCATTTCTCTACCAAGCACCATCAGTCTGGGAGGGGTGTGAGATGTTGGCCAAAACTCTGAGTTCACTGAGATCATCATGGACCGGACTGATGAAACATCCTACATGTGCTTGGGGGTGAAGATGTGAATAGCAGATGTACAGGATGGAAAGGCTGGTCCCAGTGTACTTTGGGTGTTTGATGGTTGGATTTTCTATTGGGTTTGTCCGGGTTTGTCATGGTTTTTGATACAAAACCCATCCTTGTTGACGTGTGCACGACTGTTGCGTACTAGAGAAAAAACGGCAGAAATCCTCGACGCTCTTTTGGCCCCAAAGCAGCAACGCATATCGCTAAGACTGTCTGTTGGTGACGTCGTTTGGCAGGATCTGGACATATGCCTGGCAGGCCATGAACAGTATCAAACAGTCAAAGGATTTTGTTTACCCAAGCCCTTCAAGCAGTCCAAAGAACGGACAGTCGTTCTTGGGTGGCCTTCTACACTCATGTCACTCATGCTTTTGTTTTCCACCGGTCCTCTTCTCCTTGCCAGGCCTTCGTGGAACCTGACGCTTCGTCACCGGTCACCGGTCGTCACCCGGTGTTTCACTGAACGGGGCAGCGAAAGGGTTGGTGACCGAGCTGAGCTTAGCACGGTGATCGTCCCAAGACAGAAGGTTCTATGTGGGGGTTGTCCCGAACAGACATCTATGGTGTTTGTGTTCATTTCACTCTGACTGATGTCGAAGGAAACGTCTACCAGTTGATATGACTTAAAACAAGTAATTACACTCTGACTATCTCTGACTCATATGACCTGTAGAAGTGAAAAAACCCTTTCTTTGTAAAGGACCATTGTCTTCCTTTCGCCTTTCGGGACCCCATCCACTTCCATGTTAGTGAGTGTATTTGTTTAAAGACTGCATTAAAGGCCTCGCACTGTAATATGTTGGTGCAACCTGATCCACCTTGTGATGGCAAAGCACATCAAACTCCATGAACCATGTGTATATGAGAAGCAAGTTACTCCTCATACAAGCTTCAACCTACAGTATATTTAAGGAAGCACCAACTCAAACCTCCCTCAAAGGAATGTACCTCACACGTTTCATCCCAGGTCGTCCGAGTCAATAGACCTCTATCCATATATTATCAGACCTTTGCAGATCATCCATAAGCCCTAGGGCCCAACCACCTCCGTTTCCTGAAGAGATGGTGAAGTCGCCCAAACGGGAAGAATCATTCATGTATGTTGCCCGCAAGTGAGTGCATCCAATTTGGGGTGGGCTTGGGGGGTCTAACCACCTTCTGAGGATATGGGACAGGCGCTCTAGGGAAGAATCATTCATCCCATTTCCCACTAGTCTTATCAGACGTCACGTCTTTGGATGGATGGATGGATGGATGGATGGATGGGACGTCACGTCTTGCGGATCATGACGTTTCCATCCACGTTCCATCCACGTTCAGAAGAACAACAGTGGATGGTCCTTCAGTGAAGGTGGATGATCATCTCCAGTGGATGGTCCATTACTTACTGAACGTTCAAAAGAGATCGTTTCTTTCAGCTCTGCGTTTCCAACTCCCTCAACTCCCCCATCCGCAGCCATCGGTCCAACTGGACCGGCGACGGTCCACAAAACCGTTCGAACGAGCGATGGGGAAGCCGGGCGAGTCGCGAGTCGCGGGAGTCGGGTGGACTGGTCCAGTCGATGTCGCAGGTCCTTCTCGGTCAAGTGAACATACCAGCACCTTCATTTGCAGGGTCATGGTTTCGCCCCAGCCCACTGCTATCCGGGATCTCCAGCCAGGACACCCCGAAAGAAGGTCCTGGTATTGGGTTTCTGATTTGACAGGAGTAGAAGTTATAGTCATGGAAGAGTTCAACTTGAGATGGGCTGTCGCAGGTAGTAGTCGTATAGGGGCTACTGCGAGAAGCTTGTAAGACATAATATCCCGTTCATATGTTTCTTCAACCTTTGATCATGTACCACTCGGTTTGCGGTGTTTGAGGTGCACTATGTTATTCGCCGTGAACTGTTCGTGGCCTGCTCCTGCTCGCCAGATTTTGTTGAAGGGCGCCTACGTTGGGCAACAGCCAGCAGCTGAAGAGTGGTGGTGGCCAGGAGTTCATGTTTGCAGTTCACGAACTGATTTCAGCAATGACCTATTGATCAGCTGTACAGGAGCCAAATCCCTGAACTTGTCGTCGACAGACACGGCTCTCACCTGGCTCAATCACCGGGGTCCCCCAAAGCTGATTATCGTGGTACATGCAACCTAGACATCGACTACAACAAACCTGTGGGTCCTGGAGTCTTAGAGGGACGAACCAGAGCGATTTCGCTTCGTCGCTCCGCCGTGTCATTCCCTCCGCGGCCGATGTTCACGTACTTGGAAGCTTTGCAGAAGTGAGATGCATACACACCATCTAAAACGGGAGGAGTATGGTGGAGCCTCCGTTTTTCCATGTTTTCCATGTACTTGGTAGGCACTTCATCCATCCAAGTTCCAGCTTGTGGTCGGTGGGATGCAGCTTGTGGTGAGCCTTACACGTTTGTGGTGGGCCACCTTAATGACCCGGACTTTAACATGGAACTCTGCAGCTCCTGCAGTTGCATCTTACTTTGGAACTTTGTAATGTAATGGGGTTTGTTCTCATTTGTCATGGAGAGGATAGCGCACACGCTTCTCATCCAGAAAGGTTGTTTTGCTTCACAGTACACTTAGTACACACCTATCGTGGGAATCTGGAACAAACCACACATTCGCACACACCGAAACAATTGGCAGACACGCAACCAGGCGATTCGGTCATCTTCCGTGCAACTGCTTCGTGGGGTCGCGTTCCGCCGCCCAGTGCTTTGTTGCAATCGGTGGGAGAAGAACAACAACGGCTTCAACAGGCCCGGACACTTCCCCACCCAGCCCCCTGCCCAAAAGCAGCGGCTGGAATGCTACGTTTTCGGCAGGTCAGTGAGATCCACATCGTTTGGCTATTCGACGTGGATGAAGATGAATATGTCTGAGAACGTCTGTGTCGATTGGCGACACCTCACGAAAGCTTTTGGGGGAGGATTGGCGACCCCCCCCACGAAACAAGTACGAAACAGGTGGACACAGGTCAAAACGGACCTGGACCATGTGAACGCGTGTCATGCTCGGAACTCGAAAGAAGTACCGGGCTTGACCAGGGCCGACCGCACTTCGCGGGTTCGAACGCGGCGGGCTCCACCGGTGGAGGCGCTTTACATGGGCATGCTGGCAGATGGAGGTGATGTGGCGGAGTTCTTCGTGTTGGGAGCCCAGGAGGGCTTCTGTGGATGAAGGGCCCTTCAGGGAGGGCTATACATACTCACCCTACACACCCTAGACATTCAGGGATGTGCATGGAGGGCTTCACATCCCCAGAGACCTCACACGCCTTCGCCCACACTTCTCGGCCACAGGTCTGGATTACACGTGCCGCGTGCGCCGTAACGCGCCGTCGCACACCCCACAGGGGGAGTTACGTTGGATGTTTGGACATCCCACAGTCATTCAACGACCGACCCCGGATGGTTGTGAATAACCATGGTTTCAGAGGACCAATGGCACAATCCCCAAGTTGGGTGGTTTATATGGACCCCCGGTCTGTCTAAGACATCTTTGGGTGTGTGCCATCTACTCTGGAACTCCCTGTAACCGTTAAGCTTTATATATCCTTTTGTTGGGCAAAAAGGGGACACCCTACTGAACATCAACAGGGGGGAAGGCACATTTAAAAAAAAACAAAAAAACATCTTTCTGGAGGGAAACTAAAAAAGTCGGATTGAGGGAAACTGAGCCCAACTCAGTGGGATCCAACCGCTGGAAGTGTGATTATCACCCAACCTGTGCCGAGTGACTATCATATCATACCACAATGCACCTCTTGATATTTGTCAGAATGGGTGAACATTGGAATTGGGATGGCTTTGATCTAGATGAGCATCTCAGATTTGCTTGGCCACGCCGCGCAGTGCCCCCCCGACAGTGTGATCTATGGATTCTAAAAGTTTCTAGAAAGCTTTATTGTTAGTACTCGTAGTAGCGATCGCCTCCGACCTAATAGCAACGGCCTCCAACCTAATAGCGATGGCCTCCGACCTAATAGCGATGGCCTCCACCTAGTAGCGCCCTTTGCTACTCATTCCTACTTGTACCACTTCAGAGAAGTCTTGGTGTTGCTGGAATGAATCCCCTTTTGAGGAGTTGGATATAGTTGAAACACTATTTTGCTTCCCAAAATATCCCCAAAGCCGCATGATGCAAACCTGCAAACCTCAAAGTGCCCATGAAGTGCATCCTCAAAGGAGGGTGTTTTTGGTCGACCAATTAGGTTTCTCCATTCGACCTTTGCTTAGGTCACAGGGAGTTCTGTCAGCCTATCATCCAGCCACTTTGCACGCGCGATTCGGGTCGGGAGTCGGGAGTGGCTGGAACTTGCTTTGCGAAACCGGCCAACGTCGACGTCAGTGATGATCCTTGAAGTAGGTTTGTACCTAGTGAAGTGAGTGAAGGTCAGGATTTCAGCTCCGAAGAATGTATCTGCAGCCGAACAACAATCTGATGGAACACCAATCACTGAAACAGAAGAAGCAACACTCATGGACCCATGGCCAAACGCAGCAGTAAATCAAGATCATAGACAAACCAACGACGACTGGAACCATTTGCATCCATTTGCCACACCTAGTTTCCACCCGTGGACCGCTGGTGATTCCAAACCTGCTCCAGGTTTGGGCAGCCCCCCCTGCAGATTTCCGGATCCACGCACCAAGGAGATCTCGCCGGACATGGCAGAGAGGGGTGGTGAGGAAGGCATGAAGGACACCAAGGAGGCCGAACTCCAGGGGCCGCAGGTGTCTCCCAGTGGCTTGAAAAGTCAGTGTGGAACTCGATGACCAACAAACAATATGAGTGAGGAAGAAACAGACACCATGTCCTGGTATTGCGGAATCGATGATGTCCCTGGGTCAGATGTGTTTCTTTTTGTCCCGGTTCCTGGACAGCCAATCCAATATATGCTGCATGCAGAACAAGTGTCCTCAAAAGGCGCAGCAGCCTTAAGCACAGGTTGAGGCATCCATCATCATCCCTCCTTCGATGCCACGGATATATGTCTGGGTGTTATTTATGGCTGACACTGTCCAGAAACATATGTTGTTGCCACGGATGCTCCAGCGAACAAGACGCCCTTCAAACACCCCGTGGATGTTTTTGTACAGAAGGGGGTGTGAATTTCACTCTCTTCCGAGCCAGTCAGAGGGATAGCCTTTAACCACTGGATTGGGGACACCCCACCAAAATCCAAGAGGAGAAGAAAGGAGGGGAATCTTGCATTTGCAGGAAGTTTCTGAGGGAGTCAGTAGAAGCGCAAGATGTCCCGGAGGCCACATGAGGTTGGGTCATATGGTTTTAAAGCCACAAATGGACAATAGATAGCAGTAGATTAGATTCCCTTGGATCCCACCAGGCTCCTGTTGCAGACAGAACAAAACAAATTAGAAAGTCACCCAAGCAATTTCACAGCAAAAGAACCATTGCTGAGAGATCCTCCGGCCTTATAAACAAAGGATCGATGCAACCCCCGAAAACAATGCACACTCTGTAGGATAGATGATGTATGATTGTGTGGCCCTATATGAAGCGTTGTATCTTTCATGTACCAGGTGCTTCCAATGGGTCACCAATGGACAACCCTACCCTACCTAGAGGTCTGCATTGGGCACCCATTGGAAGTGCTAGGTACTTTTCTGTTGACAAGAAGAACCCTGTCTCTCCTAACCTGTGGCTTCGTCCGCCAGGTCACTTATCACCTTTGGCCGCCCAAGCCCTTCCTGAAGCTTCCAGTCGGGACGTCCCAGTCCGAGTCGCAGCCGGAACCTCGATGCTGCTCGATGTTCAACAAACACTTGGTAGCACCCGACTAGGACCTCTGACCGACCAGTGTTGCATTACATCGCGAATTCGAGAACCGCCAGTTGTATATTGTATTCGATTGTATTCGGGTCATTCACTTGGATTCTTTTATTCAGAAAGCGGTCATTCACTTGGCGGTCCTTTGGTCCAGGTGACCCGTCCTGAACACCAACACAACACCAACATCTGAACACATCTCCGGACCGGAGGAACCAAAAATACGACCGGATGAAGCGAAAAGCGAACTCAAGCGAGACAAGCGAACACCTCTTTCCCTTTTTTTTGACTCACTTCTCGACTCGTTCGGCGATTTCTCTCACGTTCGGCTCGAACGAGTTTGCATCATCCCTGGAGCTGGAGGAGGAAGATCGAGGCGATGGAGCTGCCATGTGCGGTGGGTAGAAAGAAACACTAGGGAGACCTCCTGGTCATCCCTATCATCGCCCCTGGCCATGGGTAACTAGATAGTATTACAGTAAATGGGGGCAGACGCGGACGAGAGGTCGGGGTGCTCAATGAGTCTGGTCATTGGTCTATTGGCTGAGATGGGTTTGTTTCTGAAGGAGGAGACGCCCCCAGGAGGATCCCCGAATCCACATTTGTATTTTGATGTTTTTTTGTACATTTGCGGAGGTGCTGTGGATTTTGGAGGCCAGATCGGCCTTATAGGACTTGAAACGGAGGTGTGAGATTGAATTTTGAACATCTTTCTTGGAAGAGTTCACAACTCCATACGAAGCGACAGCTCAACGGGAAGTGACAGCCTAAAGTCCTCAAGGTGCACCATATCTACCTGATAGCCGGCAATATCCGACAATTTGCAACTCATAATATTACTTATTACTTTTCAATATTGATATAGCTTTCCGAGTCTACCAACAGGAGTCATCGCCTGGGCTCAGTGCAGGAGTCATCGCCTTCTATCACGTCTTGGTGCTACGTGGCATGGAGCACGTGTGCGCCATCCATCGTGCTTCGCACTTGTTGATTTTAGTGTTTTAGGCCTTGAATAAGAAGTGCTATAGTTCTAATTGGTGGTCGTGAAGCTTTAAAGGACAACCATGCTCTTGGGCTTGGGGGTAGCACCTTCATTCCTGTGGATTGTCCTTAGCCCAAAGCAGTTTAATCAGCGATCGTAATTCTTCAATATGTGCTGTGATTGACGATGAAGCGACCTTCACAAAGGATTTGTGTGTTTGGCTTGGTTTAAGAGCTGAAGTTCCTGGAATTCCTCAAGATCAACTATCCCAAACACTCCATGTAAGGCATATATTTACGTATACATTGGGGTGGTTGATTGATTTGGGGTCAACGTATGTAAATATGCCGGTCCCATGGAGTGTCTGGGTACAAAAAGATTATGATAGATGATCGAACCCATTTCTGGCGCTGGCGCGCTGCGGAAGCCGCGCGCGGTTTCGAGCCCTGATTGCCTTCGCGTGCCGCGTCGGAAGAGCGTCGCTCCTCATCGTGGCCGGAACTGGGCCGGACGAACTCCGCGGACATTGGGTTCAAGCCCGGCGGGGAGCGGGATCAGCAGGCCAGGTCTGGCATCGGTGGCGGTGGCGATCAGGTGCCCGAGAGTAGCCAGTCAGACAACTAGACAACCTTTTGGGGGGGGGTGTCAGGAAGGATAGAACAGGTGCAAAGAGGTAAACCTATGTAAACCTCTATTTTCCAGCCAAACAGAGGAAGTCAGTGGAGAAGATCCGTGGATTGATTTCACATGGCTTCTCATATGCCGCATAGATGTTTTTTCGTCGTGTCCTTGGGGCTGAGGAATCAGTTTTTCGACAGTGTCATGGATCATGTCATCGATCTATTCCTCGGGCCTCAAGGTGAAGAAGCATAGGTATGGCATGGACCACGGACGTGTTTCAGCAGGAACGACTGCAAGAGGGTGCAACACAGGTGACATCAGTTTGGCGGAGTTTGTGGAGTGTCAATCCTGAGGATTGGTAGATAGACAGTATCGAGCATCTATTTGCTGATATGGTTTACTAGATGATTCTATCAATACGTTGATATAATATAAACTCTTCTCATCAGTGGACATTTATCACAGCAGGGGTGAATCAACTACTCATCCATCCATCCACCCGTGGCGCACTGAGCGAGCCGTTTGGCGTAGAGGTCCCAAAGCAGCATGCAATCGGTGTGGGCCTGAGCCTTTCAGAATGGTCGTGGTGACACCAAGCATCAAGAGCTGTGTAGGGGCATTTCATCTGTTGTACTGACGCATACGTGTTTAAGTCATAGTTCCGTCCAATTCCATCATATTAGCGATTTCTCGAAGATTTTCTGTATAGTCTTGCTCTTCAAGGGAGCTTGCAGAAATAGACAAAGCCAAAGCCGCAAAGCATTCCCTGGAGCTGGATCAAGCTGGCCAAACAGTTAGTGCAAAAAAAGTGCATTCCCAGGCTTCGCCAATCAGGACTATATCTGATATATAGTCTATACTGTGATATTGCGATGTACTACTATTGACTCGAAGGGCAGGTTTTGGGAGGGCAAGTTGTTGATTGACTCTGCAATCCTATAGACTGGACTACTAAGCTTTCTGGGCTACTTGTACAACAAGCAAATTGTATCGCTAAATATGTCGCGTTCATCATCACAACCACAACGAATTTCTCGGTCAGTCACCTCAGGGAGCCTCCAGGAGCAGGAGAGTGTGTCGCTCACGAATCCGGGATGGAGAGATGACAATAATCAGGTAGAAAGTTTCTCAAAACACCGCACAGCGGACACCCACAACACAATCTTCTGAAACCCAAAAATCACCATGTGCCATGTGACTCCTTTTGAAGATACACCATGTGCCATGTAAGTCCTTTAGAAGATATGGCTCACCATGTGCCATGTGACTCCTTTGGATATGGCTTTTTCTGGGTCTTATTTCTCGGAACTCGACTCCGTTGGACGGAGAGCCAAGCGGGTCAACAGCTGGTAGCGTCTTTGCTGTGTAGGGCGATGTGGGGATCTCGAAAGCGTGACGCATGAGTGTCAAATTGGGGTTTGCCTGAAACGAGGAATGGGCAACCGTGGTATTCGGTATGGAAGACATGGGGCTTTCGTTCTTTTTGAGCCGGCAGGTTGTTGCCCAATGGGACCGTCCCTCGATTCCTTCCCAACCACGTGAGACGTGGGTCTTTCATCAGACGTGAGTCCGACGACCATCCGGACGAGACGGTCGGAGTCACCGATCGAGGAGTCGCCGGCACAAGAAGAGGCAGAGTTGACTTCCGGTGATCTGGGGAGTTTTAGTTCGAACGTTTCAGAAAAAACAGAAGCCTCTCGTTCGGTGTGGAGCCCCGGGCTCGGAGCTGCCTGACATCACAGCTGCCTCTACAAATGAAGTTGGAGTCGTCCACGCTCCGAATCAGTTTGGTGTCTCAAATAGGTGGCAGTGCTGTTTAACTTCGTGGGCGTGTGATCATACGCCTCACTTGGTTGATCTTGTTCTTGTGAACAACATGGGTCGACGATCGGCTCAGCTTGCTACATACTAACCTGCAACTTGTGATGGAACATACTGTATGGAACATCTCCGGAATTGCCCAACACTCCTAGCGTCGCTTTTGCGTGGTGTTCCTAAGCCCACAGGCGGTCGTGCATGCTTCATGGTTTATCTATCAAAAGCGCTCTCACAAGACAATATGCTGGATACATATGATATATATGTTGGTCGCAACATGGATCTCCAAAATACATCAAAATACCGATGTTTTGATGTTTTGTTTATTTCATCGACTTCAATCTGAAGAGCGACCTCCACACCGCGTGGCTCTGGGTCACGTGGCGTGGCACATTGACCGCAACAAGCACCTAATTCCCGGCCAGGCGGGAGAAGAAGACCAAGGATCGACGGAGAGGAGGCGAGGGCCGCGAGGGTGAGGCGACCTGGTCCTCTTGGTGGGTAAGGACTGCCTCAGAACATCCAGGCAGTTTGTTACGAGAGCTCGTTGGGAGTCCGGTCCAAACGGCCGAGCCCAAACGGTTGGTTCGTCTGCCTGGGTTCCTTGAGATATGCTTCCGGCATCCAAGGCATCCGAGGCATTGGGACTGGGTCGGCCCGGGCAGGGAATTGGATTCTGTAGACTACGTTTTTTCGTGTGCAAGAAGTTGGTTGTCCTCCCCCACAGCTCTGACTTGTATAGCACAGTACTGAGTGCTGAAGCTGCAATGGTAGTTGAAGGATGCGCTGAGGTATTTGAAGATCCCTGTGGTATCCTACTTGTATGGTGGCATTGAAGCGACATGTGACATGCCGCATGATGGTGGCACTGGTTCATAGTCTCCTGACCATCCTGATTTGGTCGGTCCCACAGCCAGATCTTGGGTCCGTTTCCAGGTGCAGATCACATGTTTTTTTTTTCCATGTGTTTTCCATGTTTTTCCGGCTATCCCTCACTTCTGGACAAAAGTCTCACTTCCCATGCTTCATCCACATATGGTCGACATGTGAATACATGTGACACTTCAGACCTGAGATCACCTGGCAGAATCTAATAACAATAAAACAAAACACGTCCTTCTTGGCTCGGGACCGTGGTCCACCTTCCGTTGGCCGTGGTGTAGGACCTCACCCTTTGACATGGACTCCCAGCCCAAAAGTTTGGGGTGTAATTCCCAAAAACGCTTGAGTTTGCTCCTTACTTGGAGCCGTTGAGCCGATCGTTTTCAGTTACCCAGACACTTCCGCAGGGCTCACCCCTGGGCGCAAGCGCGCCGGTCATCCGAACCGCGTCGAATCGCTGCAGGCGACGACTCGTCCGCGCCGGGGAGCCCCAGCTGACGCCACGCGCCATCGCTCGGGTGATCTGAGCGATGGTGATGATCAGAGGGTTGGGGGGGGATCCATGTACACTCCATGAAAGAATCGATGAGTTTAGTGGTGGCTTTCAAGACCACCTGAGTTGGTTTGCTATGAGGATTTCATGGGGACCATGCCATCCATGTCACCATTTTCGTGTTGAAAAAGGAGCGTACTTGGGATCTCCTGGGATGTTTAGCACGTGTACCAATTTTTGATTGCTTCATCCACTATCCCCTCACGGCCTCTCCCTGGCTGTTGCCGAGCAACGTGTTGCTTCCAACGGCACGGCGCCCGATGCACCATCAACTACCTTTTTCACACCGCCCGACATGATGGAGAGCGTTCTCCGAATGTCCCAGATATTTGTGACCTCATCAACAGCAGGGGAAAGCCTCAAAATTGACTTGCGGAGGGAGCAGGGGAAAGCCTCAAAAATCTCAAAAGGGGGAACCCAGAATTTTCCTTGAAGATGTATGCAACTCACGAAAACTCAGGGTGGCCATTTTCCTCGCGCACGTTTTCAGATCATGGGAAAAGAGCACTGAAAACGAAAAGCCGAAACGAACACCTTGGAAGAGTCCCAGATGTCCTGCGGATCACAGTCTATCTAAGCAATGGAGGAACTGAGGACATGCGAGGCGAGGATCTCAGGAACCAGAGATACACTCCGACAAACACATCACATGGAAGTGGAACACCCACTGTTTCTAAAGGAAAGTAGTCTTCCTTTCGGGACCATGCCATCCACTTCCATGTGATGTGTTCGTCAGAGTGTAATCGAATTTTCTGGAACCAGCTGCGCTGGGCTCTCCCGAGATTTCTGCTGGGTAGTATTCTGCTGGCTCCCGTGATTCCGTGACGAGATGTGTTTTTTCTTTTGGCATGTCCTTCTCTTAGGTATATCATGGTATATCTTAGCCGTCTGAAAATGAGATGCTTCAGTCATCAGAACAATCTCGCAAGTGACCTTGCTCTTTGCCTTGACGCCAGAAGCAGTCGGGACCGCTGGTGCAGGTTCTATCCTGCCTTTGGATATGGAGGTCGGTCGTGTGAGGGACGTGTTGCAATAGAAGTGTTCCAGGCAGTCCTTGCTAGATCTGTTTCTGGCTTCATGAACATCCCTGGGTTGCTGTGATATAAATCTAGTTATTACAGTAGTACACAGGTTTTGCTAAATAAGGCAGCCTTGAGACATGGTGATTTGTGCCCAGAATCTCCTGCAATATGGCTATATGGCTCAGGCGCCCTGATCAGTGGGGACAACTGTTTGAAAGAAGCAAGAGCACGCTCCCTGATGCTCCCTGACCTGAGATCTTACCACCTGACCTGAGATCACCAAAAAAAGGAACCTAGGTTTCATCTTCTCATCATGAATTCTCACTTTGTTGGTGCCTGTGGTGCAGACCTGGCACCTGGCACTTTGCCTGGGTGCAGCATGCGATTGAATTCCTGATCGCGGCCTCCCCAGTTGGCCGGATCTCACACCTTTGTCCACCGCGGAGCTCCCGCATGGAAACGCTTCGGGAGCAAGCTGACCTTGTGCAGGAGCACCGACTGTGCCAAAAGGCTACGGCATTTCAGGTGATATGGAATCTTCTTTGGCCTGACACCAGCGCCAGATTGAAAGCTTTTCCTATGATGTGCGTTGCTGTACTACTGTACTGTATTGCTCTATAGTTACAAACTTTTGCAGTTGACCCACCACTACTGGAATCAATCCGCCCTAATCCGCCACTCTGGATGATTATAGAGATCCTTTTAAGAGGAAGTAGAGGTTCTTTTGCATTGCGAGCGGGTCAGGCATTCTCCCTTTGCTTGTTCAGTTGTGCTCGATCGGGAGACCGCAACAAACCTTCAATGGCCGCGCCTGAGGTTCCTAGATAAACAGCTCCCGAGGCTCCTGCATCAATTGACATGATTCCCTCAAAGGGCTCTTGGAATCAGTGAATCCCTCAAAGGGCTATTGGGAATGATCTACTGGCTTGAAGTTTGGCTATTGGGATGCCTCGATGAGCTTTTCCTCCATGGTTGGTCAACACACATGATGTGTTGGCCGGTTGGCCCGATCTTTGCAACCGTAACATGTGTGAGGACAAAGTTGTGTGTGAAAGAAGTTTGCAGCTTAGTAGTCCAATGTATGTATGCCCTCTTCTTGCACTTCTTTGGCTGTTCATGTCCTAGTCTTTTAGCAACTCAATCCATTGAAATTATTTTCGGGCCTAAGTTGGCACCCGGCTAAAAATGCAGGCGTGTTTGGCTTGCAGCACCCTTCTTGACCAAGGTTGCACGGAACCCTAGGCCCTAGACAGCACACTGACAGCCCCAGAGTTCCAGACCACAAGGTTAATTTCTGGCTTTGGCCATGGACAAACTGTGCACCATGCCCCCCCTCCAGAAGTTGAAACCCAACAGCATTCTGCTGCTGGCTCTCATTAGGTCCTTTAATCATCATGCCATTTGGTTAGAGGTATCTAAACAAAGTCCTAATACACGACCTCCCAGCTAAGTAAACATATTACTGTAAAAGATTTTAAAGGTATTTACTGTATATATATATATGGTCTGCAAGTTCAGCTTTCTTACTAGAACTCGTTTTCTTTGGTATGAACTTTTTAGTCTGTCTTCTTGACTCATGATACACCTGACAGCCTGGCAGAGTCCTCGCCTTGAAATCACCAAGGAGAGTTTTAGCACATCTGAGTCTGAGTTCAATCAGTTGCCGACCGTCAAGAATGTCGATGTTTTCATTTGTCACTCTTGGTCATGCCCTTCGTGGATCAAGATCCTGGAACCTTGGAGCAGAAGTTATTGGACCGAAAGCCCATGACCTTGTTGCTTCTTTACCCAAACATCCTCCATGGGACTGGCATATTTACCTATACATTGGGGTGGTTGATTTGGGGTCAATGTATGTAAATATGCTAGTGCCATGGAGTGTTTGGGTTAGGATTCTGGCTTAAGTCTCCCAACTTATGTGACCATAGTCTGTGACCGCAGTCGATCTGATGAAACGTTTTCGCTGGAAGTCCCACTCTCTAAAGCCACTAATATATTGTTGTTGCTGGCTAGAATTGCTCGGCCAGAGGCAGTGAAAGGCCATCATACTTGCGCGACCATGTTTCCCCAACACTGCGTTGCAGTGGAGAAAATAATAGACAGATTGTCCAGGCGCTGACTTCAGGCTATTTGGATCCAGACTTTTTGTTTTGAGGATTCTTGCGGGTTATGATAGTGGAGTGATTGGAATTTTGAGGCAAGTCATGGTGGGCTAGGCACGCCAGGCACGCTAGGCACTTCGAAGTCCATCACCAGCAGTGCCCTCTTCGTGGCCGATGTCGTGGTGATTCAGAAAGCTTGTGTTGTTGTTTCTCGAGATTGGACACAACTGTGAGTCTAGCGAGGCCCTCACTGTTGGAGTCGTGTCAGACACTTCCATACACTCCCTGATCAATCATGGTGGGTGGGTGGAGTGAGTGAGTTCAGTGAGTTCACCACCTCTTGGCGTCTTCCGATGCCATGGCTGGTCATCCGAAGGTCCGGTTGGGGATGGCATCCCATCCACGTGACCGGGACCGTGATTCGGTGATGGGAGCTGGGGCCTGAGCCGACCGACCCTACTCTCTCTCTCTCATTGCTTGGGCCCCGATATGAGCTGAAGACCCTGTGGTTCATGGCACCCGGAACTCACCGGTAGGTTCACCATGTCTGGGGACGTCTGTTCTGTTCATTTTCGGTCCGTGAACCTACAGCCCACGGTGGACCTACAGGCCCTTTGCCACTATTTGCACTTGGATTGGGCAGTCCTTGCAGCCAGCTTCTCCAGCCTTCTGGCCTTCTTCACACTGGTGTTCCGTGCCGGAGGCTTCCAAGTCGCTGGCGAAGGGCCTCTCTCCGAGGCCCTGGTCTCTTGGCACTTGGCAAACCTCCCAAGCTGAAACCCGTGACCGTTCAATCATTTTTCCGAAGAAACATGGAAGCGAAAATGGATGGGAGAAGAAAAGAGAACATGGCAGGATGTGTGATGTGTGCTCCAGATACGTGTTAGTTCAAAGAGATTTGATGGGGCATTCGGGTCGGGCGCTGGTCAATTCCGAGCTTTTGCCCGTCCTTTGTTAAACACTTTGAGAGGAAGGTGAGAGGTGTGGGAGGTGTCCAAAAGGAGCTAATCTTTCGTTGTTCCTCACAACGGAGTCAAAGGTTTTACTGCAAAGGTGTCCATGCAGATCACACTGGCTCTTGGTGTCTACCCTCCAACGAAGTGGACCACCCCCCCTGTTGGTAGAGGAATATGGTCTCCGATTCTCCCTTCCGGAGCCATGTTCATCCATTTTTTTCCAATTCCATGATTGTTTCAGAGAGCTTTTTTGTTGGACCTGTCGAAGGGTCACCACGTCCACCTCGCTGGGCACCGGATCCAATTCACCACGACCCACAGCACTCGGCGCACGGCAAGAAACGGCAGACCCTCTCTGCGGTTCGAGTTCGTTGCAAGGTCTGCGGGCCAGTGGCCATCTTTCTTTTGATCTACTTCTTTGGGTATTTGCCACTCGGCTGTCGACATCATCACCAGGAAGAGTCCGAAAAGCCACTCATGAAGGGGAAGAGCTGTAATTCCCCTAGAGTCCATATTATAGAGATTCTGGCTGAGGTCAAGGCCAAATTGCCAGTGGTTGCCCCTGTGTGTATATCGACGAACACACTTGTTGTAGAGCAGCGTTCAGGAAAAACGAGCACATGAGGTCATTACATTCTGTGTGCAAGACTGTGATGTTGATACCTAACAATTGACGCAGATCCAGGGTCAGCATATCATATCCCTCTATATCCCTCTATTAACCCAGAGAATTTGTCGTATCCTTCCAGTGCTTCATGAAGATTCTTGTGGCTGAAAGACGCAGTCCTTGCTGGCAAGTTTGGCTTCACATGTTTGGCTTCACATGGCTTCAGTCAGGAGCATGTTGTTGTTTGGGACTGTTGGACAGTGTTTGGGGTCTGAACGGCACATGTTGGACAAGGGCGATCCGAAAAGCAGTCTCGATGATCCGAAGAGAGGTCTTGAGAATCGTCAGAGAATCGTCAGAGAATCGTCAGTTCCATCTTAGGGTGGGTATACGGGTATACCTGGATTAAGGGTATGTCTTTGCTGATATACTTGTCTATACTGTACTTATCAAATGATTCCAGGTTCCAGGGAGGTTTTCCAGACTGAAGAATGATCCCACCAAATCCACTAGTGAAAAGGATGAAGGATGTGGCTCACTCAGGGGGGCTCGAGACCGGAAGGACTGCTACTGCGGTCCTAGTGTTAAGAGTTGGAGCAGTGAAAAACAAGGGGCATCAAGGACTCTTGAGGGTATGCGTTTGCATCTCAACCTACTGCTTTAGTTTGTTTGATACACACGTTTATGTGTAATATATAAGTGAAAGCAAATTGATATATATATATATATATAAGTATATATATTTATTTATATATATATATACAGACCGGCACCCTCCAACAGGTCACCACTTGCCACACTTATTGTGCTGTACATATGACATCAATCGGGGCAGCCAAACGGCCCAAGGCTCAGATTTCTTGAAATTTCACCAACCAAGGCTGTGCAGCAAAGCCCTGTGGTTTGACCGCATTTGCGTGAACCAGGTGGATCTCGTGCGGAAAGCCAAGACGATCCAAGGCATTCCAGCCTTTGTGTCACAGGCAGAACGAGTGGTAGTTGTGTGGGACGATAGCCTCCTGGTTTTGCTATAGTATATAAGTTTATATAGTTCATGTATGGGTACATTCATTTCCTTCAGCGCATCTGAGAAATATGTTATCTATTCTTCCTGAAAGCAATTCCAAGGCCTGTTTCGTAAGTTGTGGTGCATTTATGAAATCGCTGTCCGAGCCAGAACCTCGAGCTTTGCATCTATCGATTTCGTCCCGGTGTGGCTTCCAATCTTTTCCTTGTGTGGCATCGTCACCTACGTCCTTGCCGCTTTGATGACCTTGTCGGTGAAATCACAGCCAGTGGAGGGGGACAGAATCTCCCGCGTCATGCAATTCTTTTGGTTAGCCTATGGCCCTCCTTTCATGTACTTCTTTTGTGCGATTCCCACGACCTACTTTTGCTTCCTGAAGCTCGAATCCCACAAGACCATGCTGGATCAACTGGCCTCTTTCGACCTGAGACTGGCCACATGCACTCTGGAAACCGATCGAATTATGATCCGGCGGCAAGTCTTGGGCTTTTTCGATGAGGCCTTGCGGCCTCCTGTGTCGGTCTCGGTAGACCAGCTGCGAGCATCCGAGCAACCCTTCCATGGGCAGAGGATGGAGCTTGTCGAACCGGATCCACAGGAGGCCGAAGCGGATCGCTTGTTCTCGCTAGAGAGCGGCCTTCGTTCGGTCACGAGCTACCCCTCACAGGAGCAGATTATTGATGAGTTCAACGCTTACGTGCGCGGTCCGTTGCGAGAAAATATCGTAAGTTCTTTAGGCCGGGAAGACCACATCCCGTTGAAGGTGTGCTTGGTGGCATGCTTGCCCTCCTTGGCCACAGGATTGGCTCTCACCATCGGCTGTGATGGTCACAGTGATTGCCACGTTGCGGCAGAAAACCTGGGATTCCATTCCGTGAACTGGTACCAGGCTACTGACGCGATACTTGTCTTAATTAGGATTAATTGGGTGTAACTGCTGGATGAACGCTTGATGTTTGTCAGACGATTTGGAGGAAACTGAATTATCTGAATTGTTTCGAATCCCTCTTCGATCCCCTTAACTTGGAAGAGGAACATGTTGATCCAAACCAAGTAAAGAACTTGGAAGAGGAACCTGTTGAACCAAACCAAGTAGATACCACCAAGCAGCAGGGGGCATAGTCCAACACCATGAGTTTTGTTTCCAGCTTCAAAAAGCCTTCTCCGAGGACCATGACTCTTGTGTTTTGGCCTGTGGCCAATCTCGCGATCATGCCCTTGATTCTGCGAAGCAACCGACTGGTCCATCAGCTGAATTGGGTCCAAGCGGTTCGAATTGGGGACGTGGTTTTCTGTGACTCAGAACACGGACAGGGAATGCTTCCCCGCTGCCGTTGCCAGCACCCGCTGGGTTGAAAGAAGTTCACTCTCTTTTTGCAGAGTGTTCCTGTGTAGAACTATGGTGAACGATGACAGCAGAACCTCCTACAGAACAAAAGCTGCTAGGATCTGCTAGGTCTAGATACCAGTGATGTCCAGAGTCCAATGCATGAGATTGCATGAGACCTCCTGTCTCAAAACCCTTTATCTATCTCTCTTCGATTCATGGGATGATGCCATTTTCGTCTATATGATATAAGGAAACCATGACCACTCGTCGTGTAGAGTGTAGAATTGCACTTAAAAAAGACTCGTCCGGTGCCATGACCCACAGACGGGCTGGATGTTTGTGCCATTGGAACCCTGATTCAGACGCAGAGGTCTGAGGGACTGCCACCATTGAGAACCCTTTGCTTTCCCTTGTCAAACCATGTCAATTGGATCCAGAAAAAAAAACATGTAAGACGGTAGATTTTTGGACATGCCATATTATTGCCAGTGCATGTATATGATATAATATATCAACGACATTAAAATTATATAGATATGTAATTTATTTGTATATTAACTTGTATTTTAAACATATTTAGTATTGTTATTATATATCTATGTCTTAATTCGCAGTAGCAGCTGAACCAATGAAGACATTCTGCTGAACTGACTGAGGGGCTGAATGGGGGGGAATGTTGAAAGCTTTTGCCAAGCTTCTACTCTTGGGTTCACTTTCTTCAGGATCCTAGCAAAGCAACAGCCATTCATTTGACCGTGGAACCATCCACGAGTGCATTTTACTAGTTAGGCCCAAAAGGCCAAGCAAAAGTAAAGGGACCTTTCGACCACTTGAAAAAAAAAGGAACACTTTCGACAATTCCAAGTACGTGCTAACATGGGAGTTCCATGTCCGTGTTGGCCCTTTTGTTTGATTGTTTTTTCAATGTTTCTGAGGTGACCAAAGTTGTCAGCAGCCCGTCCTTGCGTTTCTTCGCAGGGCTATTATTCTCTTCCATTGTCATTAGCCTGTGGGCTGGCCTTGGCGCTGTCCTGTCAGCCATGTTTCCTGGCTTGATTGATTGGTATTAAATGTTAACCTGCTTTGGACCATTGGAAGAGGCGCTCAACTGGTAAGAAGCTGAACGTGCTAAAGCTGCTAGCCAACCGTTCCCGTAGTTGCCCTTGTAGCTACAACAAAAACAACAACGGCGCATTCGGTTCTGTTTGCGATAGATTGGAATGTGTCCGGTGGACCAATCGTGTAAATGTTCACTTCAAAGACCTGGTTTTGCTGTGAATTCCGCGGCGAGTCCGGGTTTCGACGACGCTGGTTGGGACGTACGCTGGTTCGGTGCAGTCGAAGCAACCTGGGAACGGTGCATGGAGCCGGTGCAGTCGCTGGTGTTTCCGAACCGGGAACGTGCGGCCTCTGACGATGGCATCCTTCACAGAACGTGGCATCCTTCACAGCGTGTGAAAGCACACTGAATCAACGGAGATGAGATTCCCTGAAAGAATCCATGGGGCCAGTGGAGCGAGGGCCATCCACCTGCTTGGGTATTCGGAAGCATGGTCTCCCAAAAACGGGCCATCTACGTTGGCCCATGATGATTCCAGTGTAGGCAGTTGTGTTCAAGTTTGTGTCACATTGTCACAGCATCTCACAGCTGACCTTCCCCTGGAATCCATTGGAGATATTTCACAGGTCAGTGTGCATGTAGTTGCGTGGCAATTGCCTGTCGAGCACTCGTGAGGTTGCTGGTTGGTGCAAGTGATGCGGATGCCTCGCCGCTGTGGTTGTTGGGAGCCATTGGCGGTCTTGCTTTGCAGTACGTGCTGGCGTATGGTTTGTTTCTGGGAAGCCCATGTCCGAGCCAGCATTGCGCAAAGCGCCAACTGCGCTAACTGCGCTCAAGCCAAGGTTCCTAGGTCGTCTTTTCAAGGCAAGGTGGCGCGTTTTGAAAAAAAAGACAACTTCGGTGCTGTGTGGATTGTTGGACTGCCTTGACAGGGAACAGAGGTACAGACGTCAGAGCTTAAAATTTAGGCTCAACTTTAGGGGCGTATATAGTGGGGAACCAGGGCGTAGTCCAGGGGCCCCTAAGAACCACTCAGAACCCAGCTCAGGTTCTTAGAGGTTCTTTGAACCCCCAAAAAACTTTTAGCCACTCATAATAGCACTTGTTGTCATTTCCCAGTATTAGTAAATATGTAACAGCTATCTAGAGATGCCATAAGCTGTATATTTAATTGAAAAAGGTGCAGAGTGCGTAATATATCTTAATATCATTGTATTAGTATTCTATTGAATCTTCAAAATCAATCAGCATGCCCGGCATGCCCTACTTCAGAAATCCAATCATTCATGTTGAATGTGGGTTCTTCATTCATGATTTCTAGTGTTGATGGCATAGCCCTCTTGGAGAGGTCTTTTCATTTTACCCAAACAACCCCCCCAATATGCCAGGATCTGCCAGTGGCAATGCAGCATCTCCAGGTTCATCTTCTTTCAACTCTCACCCAAAATGTCATTCAGCTGTCATTCCAAGTGATAAAAAGGGTGCCTTGTCAGCTCATCAGTATTGATCTTTGGGCATGCCCTTTCAATCACACTACCAATGGTCCTTGGACAGGAAACCATCGATTTTTCAAGTCCAAACCAATTATTTCATTTTGAATTTTCATTGAACAAATCCACCATACGTTATTGAAACTCTCTTAGCCCAGAACCGGTTCTAAGAACTCCCTTTTCACTAAGAACCTCTAAGAACCCAAAGGGGGTTCCAAGAACCTTTCAGAACTAAGCCCCTCCCAACCGTGCCCCTAAAGTGGAGCCCTATAGCCTATAAATGTATCGCAAACATATTGTCAAGTAAATATCAAGGGTGAGTTGTCATCAGTGATTTTGACAGCATTGGATGGCCACACAACACCTCAACAAGCACCAGCGTCAGTCTATTTGTCCCTTTGAACATATGTTGTGCTTTACTTTTATCTGTCACTGTTTGAACATATTTGGCTCACTCTCTGGAACGAACTCATGGGCCAAAGCGGATGGCTTGAGTTTGGATGACCATGTTTCCTGTACCAACCAGAGAGGGGGTGGGGTACAAACCACCGCTTCCATGTTAGATTCAGGGAGAGCAATTGCTTTAATTTTAATTCCTTTTTCAGCGATCGTTGTGATGCACGAGCCTCCTTGTGTTGATGTTGGGAGGCCCGTGGCACATGCCCCAGCCTTGGTGCCGACGAGTGGCGGAACATCAGTTCTGGACTGGGCAAGGAACCTGCAGGATGATGAGTCTCATCCTGAAAGAGGTACACTCTATGTTTGAACCAAAGCCATCCATAGTGCACATATCGCCATTTTGGAGATATGGACCTCGAGTGTGTTCCGTAGCTTGTCCAGACCGAGTTCATTTGTCCAAAACCGGCTGAACCTGCCACACTGCCCAGGGCTGTTTGCGAGCAGGACCCGGATGGTACGCAAACTGGCCGGTGATCTCTTACTGGTCACACCAGCTTGACACATAGCTTTGGGACCTTGGGATCTTGAGTGATTGGATTTCCCATCACTTCCCCATCTTCATGAGCTTCGTCACCACAACTCACCTTTGATATCTTTTGATGGATCCAAATCTACACACCACACAGGGCCACACCCCCAAAAAAAAAACCATCAACTCCGTCATCCCTGGCACATCTAGCAGCTTCCTATGGGACACCACCCGCCCCCGGTGGGTGTCCCCAGAGGAAGAACACCGGACCCGAGGCCCTATGGACCCGTAGACGATGGGGTGGATGTGAAGGCGTGGGCCGCCGATGTGGCCCGTTCGCGGCCACGAACGTCCCATCTCCTCAGGTGACCGGTGGTTAGATAGACCCCAATCGCACCCACCCCAAGCACCGAAGCTGGGGATATGGGCCAGGAGTCTCAGGGTAGTGTATGGTGTATGGAAACCCTAAGCTTTTGAGATGGAGGAAGCTGGAGGAAGGTGGATGAATCCTCATACAGTACACGTAGTGCCCAAATCCGATGTGTGGAATTTATAGCGAATCGTCGGTGGGTCTTTTTACAGTGCGTTGGTTCGAATGCGCTGCTTCGAAGATGTTCAAAGGATCTTAAGCATCCTCATTTTCCAGCGTTACCACCAAGAACTCCACTGATGTGGTTTGCTTTCTTCGGACCGCCGTTTGTTGTTTGGTATATAGACAGGGAGTGACTGAAGGCTGAACGGTATAAGTGGATCTACTAGGAGCTACAAGAAGCCTTATAACATGTTCATACATTTTCTAACAGCCTGGTAGAATGGATGACGGCCCCAGCTATCGTTGTTCATGGTGAACATGGGACAAACTACATACGAAGACCAGAATCTGACAATCAAACAATCAACAAAAACAAAACAACCCCGCAAACTTGTTCCATGATCAGAGCAACTTCCATTTCCCTATGGATCCACTGAATCCACTGCCACGCTCCCGATAGGAGGGGTGCGTTTGGGGGTGTTTTCCTTGCGCCAGGTGAGTTCCAAGTTCCTGACACGGAACGACTATTGCAGCTGGCCTCAGTCTCTCAGCGGCGCGCGGAACGTTCGAACTGAGTGCCGTTCCTCGTCCATTCGGAGCGCGGAAGAAAAAGGAACATGCAGCTCTGTTAGATGTGACGAACACCAGCTCTGTTAGTCACAAGGTCCACTTGATGTCACAAGGTGTTTTTTTTTATTTGGGCGAATTGCCAACGAGAAGAACCAACGGGGCGGATGATGGCATCAGATCTTAGAAACGATCATCCGCATTCAACCCATTTACATCGATGTTTCACCAGGTCAACCAGATCGATACTTCACCAGGTCAACCTGGTTTTCCAACGCCAAGAGGCTTGTGGTCTCGCACGGAATGGTCTCCATATCCTCCTGCTTCGCAAGGGTTTGGGGCCCTCCTTGATCAGTACACTGAACTCATCATGGTCGTGAAGTGAAAACCATTGGTCTTCAGATGTCATGGTCATCATGTCTTCGTTCCATGGCATCCCATCCACTTCCATGACACTCCAAACTGCAGTGGAGTGTCGCCCCGCCTGCCCCGCCTCCCACCGGTCGTAACCCCTCCCAGCCGCCGTGGATCCTCCCAGCCCCCGACTCGGACGCGGTTGATTTGTTTGACCTCGGAGGTCAAACCTTCATCGACACGGGACTTCGCCCGCGGGGGCGACCCAGAGAGCGCGTCTGTGCGCCGCCGCGCGAGAAGACGCGCGGGTGGAACGATGGTCCGAACTGCGCAGCGGACTGCGCAGTGAGCGTACTGTATTTGTCTGGCTCTTCGGCCAGACTTGGTCAAAGGCTGCTCCAGCGGTTCATTTCCCTCGGCTAAGGCAGAACTTCATCCGGGATTTGGATTATCAAAATCGATGCTTGGCTTTGCCAGGATGTGTTCTTCTAAGAAAAATCCACATTCATGAAACAATTGAGAGATGCCAAAATTATTACAGCTTGATACAGCTTTTCAATTTCATATCCGATTTCGGACTTCCAAAAACGCAGCCGAAAACACACTGCAAGAGAGGCTCTTTGAAAAGAAAAGACACACACACACACACTGCCAGTGATGTCTTCGACCAGTTCAAGCTGAGTTGGGCGCAGCCGCCTTGGTTGATAGAGGAGACCCCCCAAGTGTCGAAGCCAATCGGTGTACCAAACGAACCCCCCTTTTGGACTCCCAATAAGACATCGTTGGACGCGTTGTTCGTGTCGAACCCATCGCAGCAATGCTCCGTTGTGCCTAACGTGTTTGGACGTTGGCTCACCTGCGGTGAGGCACGAGGCGCGTTGCCGGCATGTCGGCGAGTCTCCAAGTCGAGATCTTCTGATCTTCTGATCTTGTTCGGCGGGTTGCTGCTTGAGTTCATTGGTTCATCATTCGTTCATATGAATTTGTTTTACAGTAGTTCTCCTTAAATGGGAAGGCCTCACAATCCTCACACGTGGTCTTCACGAGGCTGAAGACAGGGGCTCATGGCCGGCCTTTCATGCTTTGTTTGCCGAAGTCTCCAGGCCATTGTTTGTTGGTCGATCTGGTTTTGTAGTGTAACACCCTTATATCAAACACTGGTGCTTCGGGATGACCTGGCCATTAAAACATAAAACCATGTCTGGGCCACGACCGAACGGGCGGATCCGAAGTGCCCAACGCTTCTTCCGTGTCTCGGTCGCTCCGCGCGGGGCTGTGAGACGAAAGAGTTTCGCTCGTTTTCCGGCCCAGGATATTCGGAATATCCCAAGATCCAGCGCTTGATCAAGCTTAAGGACAGCACTCGGAAGCGGGCTTTCTTTTGCGCGGGGGGGGGTTGACGCGTCTTAGTTGACGCGGGGGTTTGACCCAGTTTTTTGCGGGGCACAGTGTTTGACCGGAAGGCGGAATCTGATTGAACAAGATGGAACCAGGGGGCCGCTTGACTTGTTTACACTATTTTTGTCGTGCTGTCCCATGTTGAGTGGGTTGAATGGGTCGTACGTTGGCGGAAGAGGGAATAGAATCAGTTGGTCTTCGACCAAAGTTTAGGTCAACTACAGAAGTTTAGATAGTAGATCAATCGGCTTGGGTTGGCTGAAAGAAGACCCATGGCCTGGTGGGATACGGCACTGTTTAAGTCAGAGAAGCGATGTTGGTCGAGCCGGTGGCCACCTCAGGACAACATCTTGGCGAAGCGAGCCTCTCCGGGGATGTTCCTGAAGTGCGACTTGAAGTTCCTTGGTGAGTGCTATTAGGGTGGAGGCCATTGCTAATCATTATAGGTTGGAGGCCATCGCTATTGGAAGCCATCGCTAGTAGGTCCGTCTTGGTGAGTGAATCTTGTTCTTGTTCAATCCTGTTGGGCGAAAGGATTTTCGGACAAAAATGGAGTGAAGTTGACTTGATCCTATTGGGAGATCCTGGCTCAACGTTGAGTATGTCATGGGAACAGAATGGGAAGATCAGGAGTTTGGAAGGAGATGGCCTTGACGGTTGATGCACACGATGTTTACAGTATACTGCCTGACATGGGGAAACCACAAGTAAAACATGGTCATTATAGCTCTTATATCCTGCTGCCAAGCGCCCGGAGGAGACTAGCACTGCACTTGGGCTTGGGCTTCCCCTTGCCTAAAGCAGGATGCCTCACAGGCAGTCCAGTAGGTCGAGACTTGCCAGGGTTCCAAGGGAGCAAGATCTCCAGGTTCTATGCCGGTCCTCATCCTCGAATCCAAGTTTATTTGGCCACCTTTGGGGACCTTCGAAGTTCAGACGCAAAACACTTGAAGCATCCTCTTGCTGAACTGAACAGTGTTCAGTGGAGGTCCACCATTCGACCACCCCAAAAGGAGCATAGAGATGCATAGAGTAGATAATAAAGACATGCACATCCAAGCAGCGCACAGCTAGCAAAGCCTTGGAGGTTTACACTGAATCCTCCTCCAAAGTGGTGTGGGACCGTGAGATGCCGTCTCTTAGGATGGAGTCAGATGGCCGTCTCATCCCCAGTTTCACCGCCTCATGCCACTGGGTTCGTGTTCATTTTAGCACCTATTCCATGGGCATACTGCTGGGCCACCAGCTGACTAGTACTGGACTATATAATAGAAGAAACAACCTGCACCCTTTCCTGAGAGCAAAACGATCCTGTCATATCGAATCTATCTCACATCTATCAACCTACCAACCCCCCACCAACCCCCTTGGTGGTCCACCCTCTGCTTTCGTCCTTCCGGTCCTTCTACCGAGGACCTTCGACTTGGCGAGTGAGGGCCACAGAGCGGCGGAGGAAAGCAGCAGCATCTACTCATTAGAAAATGCTGATGCAAAAAGAAGAATAGAGATTCCAAGAAGCACAAATGGTATGAACCATATGAACTCCAAGCAGTTCATCATGTCCGGCAAAGTAGCAGATTACCTCATGCTTTTCCTCTCCAAACATACATGCACTCCTGAAGTCAAACGGACCATATTAGAAGGTGTTTCATACAGATGGACGAGTTCCTCCACCTGAGTGCTAGTGCTGACCTCCTAGGCCTGGGCACCAAGTTCGATGTGGTGCTTCTGGACCCGCCTTGGGAAGAGTCCGCTTCCCACCGATGGGACCGGACGGAGGAAGCGGAGCGGACCGAGGTGACGTGGCCCGTTGGCTGGACACGGATGCGAGCATGTTCAACGAAGCCCAAACGGTTGGAACCACCCTTCTTGCGGGCGATCACTCACGAGATGTTAACATCCAAGGTTGAAGGATGTTGATCCAAGGTTGCGATCTAAACAGGCCCAGGTCGCAGCAAATCACACCCCCTTTACATGTTCGTCCGAGCTTGACCTTGCAGGTACCAGACGCGGGTGGCTGGCATGTACGTGCCTGATGAGGACCTTATTGTCCAGTCCGAGGATGAATCCGTGGGCCACGTCGTGAAATCTTGGTGAACAAGCCCTAGGGCTCCTGGCCCATATCCCCAGAAGGTGGTTAGACCTCCCAAACCCACCCCAACCATCTTCTCAGGAGGTGGGCCAGGAGCCCTAGGGAAGGTTGGTCCGTTCCTCTCCGTGATGAGTTCGGCTCACCCCCGGAGGTTTTTGCTGGCTTGGGGTGCTAAGGTTGGAGCCTCTCCATTTGAGCTTTACACTCATTATTACGGAGGTGGACGTTCTCCTGGGCCCCCCAGAAGACCAACATTTCCTGAGCGACAGGTGGTTTTCACTGAGTCGACGTCATTGGCGCTCTGCCCGCTCTCCACGCGCTCGCTCCAGCCTCCAGGACCTCTCCACATGGACGCTGGACGAGCTCAAGGCGTTGAAGGTGCGTTTGTCCTAGCATTTCACCGGGGAGACGGCGTCTTCCTGTTTGAGCATGAGAGGATGTTTCCCCAAGAAAACCTCAAAATCCACGGAATGTCCTGAAGATCAATGAGCGAAGGCTAGGCTAACTTGTTTCGTCTTGTTTCGTGATTGAAGGTTGTGTCAGGCTTTTTTGGTTTCAGAATGTTTCAGACTGTGTCATTCTGTTCCTTCTTGTACTCTTAGAATGCGCCAATTCCCGAAAGTCCTCAAAGTCCATGCGCCAGGTGGGTGAGGTGGCTGATCACCAGTCCTTTGTTTTCCTCTGGTGTGGCGAGACGTCCGGGCACCCGGCTGGCGTTTACCGGACGGTTTCGTTTCGTCGTCCGATTCCTTCATCCCTTAGGAAATGAATCCAAGGTCCCCCCCGAGCTCTGGGATTGTTTACTTGGATTTATGGATATTTTATGGTCAAAATTCGTACAACATGTCCTAAGGAAGGGGGTATCCAATCGGTGAGTTCGATGTGAACAATTCGAAGGCTAATTGTTGACAAGTTCATTCATGTTTTCCACCTAATTAAACTAGATCGTTCAAGCCCACACCAGCTCCCATAGTCAGCCAGCACCTGAGGTTGCCTCCCCTCAAGTTCTCGCACGATATCACCCCATCATCATCATCATCATCATCATCATCATCATCATCATCATCATCATCATCATCATCAT
>CAXAMN010017891.1:382262-403675 GCA_963970005.1 Durusdinium trenchii | reverse complement strand
ATCATCATCATCATCATCATCATCATCATCATCATCATCATCATCATTCGCTGTTCATCGGAGGCACCTCGAGCACGGCCGGGAGCTCTTCAAGAAGTGGGGCTTCCGACGAATCGAGGTGCGAGACCGTGCGAGTCAGTTCGGTGAGACTGGCGGGGTTCGGTTCAGTTTGTGGCGAAGTGGAAGCCCTGAGTGAAAAAAAGGAACGAAGGGCTTCCACCTTATTTAAAAATAGGAAACGAAGGGCTTCCACGAACAAAGATGGTCGATGAGGTAATATACTACTATACATGTACAGATTCTACCATGACATGTGTTAATTCAAGATGTTTTACCATGTTGTACAGTCTTTGAACCATCGACCATGGGGGTTCACATGTTCTTGGGCATTCTTGGGCAAACCCATCCAAACTCCCTCCCTTGCAGATCAACAGTCACGGCTCCTTCAGTTAGCTGTAGATGGGTGAAGTACACTCAAAGATCAACATCTCCCAACGCACAGATCTTCCCATGGATTGATCCTCAGGTTCAGCAGTTTGTCTTCCCTTGCTATCACAATCTTTTTAAAAGTTTCCTGTGGAAGGGCAGGTGATTGGCCGAGCGAATGGACGGTGTTTCGCGTTGGGCGTTCGCCGAAGCAAATGCAGGACATTTGCTGGGTCAAGACGAACCGGCAAGCAGCACCTGGGCTTCACTGCCAGGAGGTGGAAGTGAAGCATCACCAGTAGACCATTTGGATGTTCATTCGTTCTCCCCATCTGGGAATGTCAAAGGACCAGATTGACTTGGACATGGGCACTCCATGTCCAGAAGACCATCGCATGCTGACTAGGCGCCTTTTTCGCACGTGGTCGGATGTGATTCTCCGAATGCATGTGGCACCACTTCCATCAGGGGTTGCTTGGAACCAGGATAAACAGGGGCCCACAGTGGCGTACCTAGGAACAGTTGATATCCTTTAACTTTACCATCAATCTTTTTTGGGGGACGGTGGTTAACTTAGTTAACCTTTGTTTTCCAGGGAGTGCTTTGACTCACTCCACCAAGGAAAATCCGAACATCCGTCTCTTTCCAAGGAGTTGGACCAGCGTGGCTCCGTGAAGTGACGAGCCCAGCCCGGGGGGGACGCGTTGGGCCGGGTCGGAGCTGACGCTTCGCTTCTTGCGCGTTGGAACGGTCGGATGGCGGAGGAGCTGTTGATCACAGGAAACTTCGAGATTTGGTGAGATGATGAGATTTTGTCACAAGCACAGCTGAAGGCAATGCGAAATGGAAAAACATAGATGATGAGATGATGAGATTGGTCATTTGATCTCGTGCCACCTCAAACATGTCGACTGGAGTGGAAGGCAGTCATGTCTATCGGTGAAGCTTCCATGTCTCGGTGCTGAGCAAGTGGGATCAAGTGGGGGCATCAGTCTTTCTGCCTTGATCAGGTCATCATACCCTCGAAACTGGAGGGGCCAATGACATGTCGTTGACTCTGCTGAAATCGTAGGGATTTAGGACCCTTAAACTGAACACCTTTGAGATCTTGTGAGGCTCCTTGAGTCTTAGGGTGGGAAGTAGGGTGGGAAAGTATCATTTGGCCGAGGTCCACAAGATGGCATTCTCCCCCATCCCTTCTTCCGCATTTTCTACAGACAGCAGTGTGGCTCGTAGACTGAAAGAACCACACCCAAGCAAATCTCTCTTGCAGCTTTTGCATATATAAATAAATGCTGTATTATCCCAATCCGTCCACCCTGTCCTCCATCATGAGCCTAGTCAGCCTCATGATACTCAGGCAGCAAAGTGTGATGTACGGTGACAGCTCCATCATCCAGCGGACCAAAGAGCACTGCCTGGTGGGAGTGAAGGCACGAGTTACCGGTACCGGTACCACACCGGTACCGGTACGGTTCCTCGGCACCTCTTCTCGCACCAGTTCGTGCGCAGCGGAACGGCGGTGTTTCGCGGACAACCGGTTTGGCGTGTTGGATGTGGGTGTGATTCCAGTGATGTATATAAACACGAGTTTGTTTGTTTTTGTTGGGCCCTATCTCAGTCCCCAAAAGATGAATTGAACTGATGTTTGCTTTCTGGAATTGGTTTGGTCATCCAAGTTTATATGAACGGTAGCTGCTTCCCAGGGACAGTTCACCAGCCGTCAAAGCGACTTGGAAATCGCCATCAAGTCTCGGGCGGTGGAGATGATCATGCCTGATATTTGGCCTCACTGAAAGCCACCCCCTTTCGAGCCCCAGCGGCGGTTCCCTTAAGGACATGACGGGACTAGTGGGACTGCCATAGGACTGCCACCCCATTGAACCCGCAAAAAGCACCCCAATACCATGGAGCGTCTGAGTTAAGACATGACGCAATCCGAGCATATCCGAGCCTCCAATCTATGCCTCACCATGCCTCGGCCCTGTTGTGCGTCAAGAACACCACTCCCACTCGACGAGGGCACAGTGAAGCGCTCCGTGGACACGCATTTCATCCATGCCAACTGTGATGTCGATCTCATCATGGAGGAGCCATCTCCGTCGCTTTGGGGATTCTGGAGATGGGGTTTCGGAGATTTGGGGAGGGAGGATGAGTAGAGAGTCTTTGAAGGATAATCTGAACAGTCTTCTAATTAAATTATGGTGGAAGGCAAGGTCTTACTTGAAAGAGCATTACTCAGTCAGAGATTGGAGTTGAGAGCTGACCTCTTTCGGGGCTCGAGAAGAGACACAGGAGGAGAAGAGCTTCGGCTCCACTGCCAAGCCCATCGAGCGCGGCCCATGGTGCATGGTGGGAGCTGGGTGTTACACTCTTGAATAGCAGATCAGTGATGAAGTAGGTAGTTGCAATGACTCCAAGAGATTGAACATTCTCTGCCAAATGCAGTGCTTTTTGGTGGGGCAGGAGGAGTGCCAGTCATCGATTGCCGCTACGTATAGCTAGCAAAGCAAAGACCAGTCGACCAGTCGACAGTCGTCGAGTCTTCACACGGTCCTCCGATCTGCGCCGAGCCGCCGAGCCGCCGACGTTTGAGGCTCTATGAGACCATCGAGCACTTCTGCCTGGGTCGAAGGCCGGGCACTGCGGGCACTTGGTCGAGGGCATGTAGTTGCTCTATCCAGATTAATTCCCGAAGCCAGACCCTCCAGGTTCAACCATCCAGCTTCAAACATTTCAAACCTGGTTCTTGTATGATCAACTCCAGTAAACTGACGTCCAACAACACTGACCTGTAGGGAAAAGAACATCGGACCCAGAGGTCCAGGACCGGACCAGAGGTCCACACGGCCAGCAGCTGGACACAGTGGACACTCCTGGAGTGTCGTGGATGGAGGACTCCTCCGGTCGTGACAGGCTCTGCTGGACTCCGGAAGCGAGCTCTGAAGAGAGCTCTGAGAGATGGTACCTGGGAGCGATGGGGGAGACACTCTCCCACCACTTCGAATTGGGGAAGTCAGAAGTGAAAAATAAATTCAGACTCTTCCACGAAATCTGAAGACATACACAAATTGGCTGCATCACTGGATATCACTATAGGTGTTTACGTCTCATCTTCAACTTCTTCATGAGATCATCCTGTTCACCTCCCTTCCCCCCTTCCCTCCCTCCCGCTCCTTCGTTCGCGGACCTCCGGAGGCGTTTGGAGCTCTTCGGCCGGGACCGGAACCTCCGAGATGGACCGGAATGGGTCCCGAGACGAGACGAGCGTCCGGGACTGGGGGACCATGGAAGCAACGAACCGGCACTAGGCTAGGGGATCAAGTGGCTGGAACTCGTGGCGCACGAAGCGACCACCTACTTAGGGTCGCCTACCATGGTCTAACTCATGACACAAGGGGCCGACTCTGGCCCCCTATTTAGTTCGAACAAAAAGTACGGGTTTCTTCTTTTGGGAGGCCTCTCGGTTCCAGGTTCCACCATGTTCCACCATGTTCCACCATGTTCCAACGATCTGCTCTTCGAACCGGGCGGGACCGTGCGCCACGCATCGGCAGGATGGTTGACCTTGGGCAACGGCCTCACCACGGACAATTGGGACAAAGAGGCGCTCGGCTTGAGCATGGACGACCATAGTGCTGGTGCTGATGGTACTGGTTGTGTGGTGATGGTCATGGTGGGTCTTGGTACGTGGGAAAGAGGATACACTCGGTCCACTCTTCGTCCACTTCGGATGAAATGACCGAGTGGGTTGCGCGCCGCAATGGTGATAATGGATGCACGGTGAAAAAACACGGAGTTCGGGTGGTGGATCGACACCCCTTTTCCTATCCAATGGCCCTGGAGTGGTTGAGCAAACAGTTAGTGGTTCAGTCTTCTTAGGGCCTTCAACACTGCGCAGGTGGACCTCACCTGATATGTTTTCTACGCTGGCCCTGCCAGATGTGTTTGCCAGTTCTGTCTACACAGAGAGATCACGATGTACTCTTGGCTGCCAGAGTGCTTGGTGTTGTTGATGGGTGCAGTTTAGATCAGGATAGATCTCGGGGCCTCCCAGGATCCCCAAAGATGTCCGACCCCAAAAGAGTTCGAAGCAGACCAGCGAGCCGCAGACGGCTACGCCTGGACCCAGATCCAATACTTGTGAGGTGTGAAAGAGCTGAGCGGTAACCATCCTGAGACAAAACATGTATTGTGAAATGGCTTCTATCTCTTCAAGGACCACAATACAGTGGAAGGAAGATTTGCTGCACCACCTGGATGCACGATCCCTGCAAATAGATGCTAATGGTGGAATATGATGGACAAATTATATCATTCAAATTCATTCTGCGATCTGCTCCATTTCAGCTTTCTTTTTCTGCACGCGGCACGCGTTCCTTCAGTTGGTTTTGAATTTCAAGTTAAAGACCAGACATGTTCGAAGACTTGGCACCTGCTCTCCTCTCTCGTGGGGGCACGACCCCCCCCCCCCCCCCCTGCGAGCCCAGACCTATCTCAAGTGGTTCGAGGGCGATGTCCAATGGCCCGAGGCCACCGTGGCACCGTTGCGCCGCCGGTTTCGGACATGCTGCGTTGAAAGGATTGGGTCCAAAAGGACCTCATGTTTGCACATGTTCGCTATGGAAGGGGCAGAGATGAAAACCGGGAATCTTAACATACTGTATCTGAACTATATGTTTTTCATTGTTTTTCCCGCGTTCCTGGTCCCAAATCCAAGGCATTCACGGAAGAGATTCGCTATATGCTGAAGCCCAAATCTCTGTAAAAAATCCTCACATCGACCTGTTCACCACAGAGCTGGCGTTCTTCGTGATGTTCTTCATGGGATAGCTCCTGGTTGGCCACCCTCGGGGGTTGTCCTTGGGGCCGGTGTGTGGTGACGGCCGGGAAAGCTGAACTGCCTCCAGATGGGTCCCGGGTCCCCTATAAGCAGATGGTCAAGTTGGATCGAAATGGGATCGACTATGCACAAGGAGAACAGTGTATTTTATGCTTCTATGGCCATCGTGCCATGTGGGGCAAAACCCCCAACGCAAGCGCTCCAAAAGTTTTCACGCAAAAACAACACAAGGAGAAAACACGGAGCGAACAAACTCTCAATTCTTCGATACGGAGCGGCTCGAGCAATCGTGATTTACTTGGTCTATCCGGGTGTCTTAGTATGTCTTAGTCACATAATTCCAAATCCAGGTGGTTTGGCTACTTAAAATCCAGGTGGTTTGGCTACTTGAGTCACATAATTCCAATCCAGTAGCCTCTTTTCTTCAACCCAGCCAAGTCTTCGCGAGACGCTCGCTCGGACAGGTGGAAGACTACAAGGGTGGTCGCCTACTGGGGACAGCTCGGGGGGGGTAGAACAATACATGGGGTGAAGCATGGTGAAGCTTCAGAAACTGTGTTTAAATGGTTTCATGTTTTATTAATGTGTGTTTTCTTTTTTGGGATGTCCACATTTTCCTAAGTTCAGTTTCAACTGGTTCTCACCCCACGTAACCATGATTGTTTCAAGGATCGTATGTTTGAGTTGTTTAGAGGTGAAGTCACTGTGAAATCGATTGCAATCGATCCTTTTTTTGAAGTTTCCTCAGAATACAGCGGTACAAACAACGATTTAGATGGAACTTTGACTGGTTTTGCACCACGGGAGGTTACGGAACTCACAAGTGTTTGTTTATATCCTTTTCTTCATCATATGCAAGTTTATTGTTCATCATTTATGTCTAGTGTTTCAAGCGTTTCGTGTGGTTGAGCCATTGATCAAACGATGGTCATGCTGCAGGTATATCCGAGCTGTCTGAACTTCAGTATGATACTTGACACAACGCACTCATGCAGTTCTGAACGGACACTGACAAAAGAAGGCACCTGGGACTCTCCCAAAAACACTTATCAACTGTCCCTTCCTTCAAACCCTTCGCTCGCGAAAGTTAACACAAGATTAACAGACATTTGTCGACCAAATTGTTTTCCAAGGACCAACCATCCAAAGAGAAGTCCAAAGACTCTTTATCTCCAGCAGATCTAGATGATCTATATTTAATGCAATTGGTTGTGCTTTGTTGACTTCAACGGGCTTTTGACCAAAAAATTAAGGGCATGTTGCTTCCTTTTGGGGGGGGTGGTGCAGATGAGACTCCCCATCGGTTCTTCTAAAACTTGCTCCAGCCTTCCCATAGCCTTGAAGTCAAAACTACAGAGCACAAGATCTCTTCGCACCTTTGGGATATAGAATTCATAGATCTTTTTCATGCACCACCAGACCACCAGATGGCCTGCCAATCTGTTTCCATCTCGACTCTAAACCATCTTCTGAATGCCGTCCTGGCCGTGCTGGCCATCCCGGACGTCGCCTTAGTAGTACTGCCAGGAGCCACGTTTGTAGCGAACCGTGCTCCTAGGAGTAAGGCCAGGAGACCCCGTTCGTAGCGTCCGAAGGCTCCTAGAAATGCCCTTGTTCCAGAACCGTGGAACCTTCCCCTCTGCCGCAGGAGCAACCCCGAGATCGACACCCTGAGGCCTAAGAGCCCCGTGCGCCCAGGCGGGGACACCGGACGTTCGACGTTCGCATCCGACCATTTGGGTGTCCTGGGTGTCCGCACCCAGCCCACTACCATTATTCTACATGGTGCATTCGATTGGATGGTGTTTTGTTGGAGGATGAATTGCGGAACATGTTCCTCAACCTCAGGACATGCACCAAGCGAGCATCAACCTGCTACAAGATAGACTCACAGACTCCCATGGAGTTGGAGAGAGTAGGATCTCTCTCCTGCGATCTTAGAGTTCCAAACATCTCACCCATCCTCAACCATAGGCGGCAGAGACGCCTCCCAACGACTTCGTTAGCTAGGAAGTGTTCATGGATCACAGCGGAGGGCTGTTAAACCCGAGAGTCCACCCATCCATACCATTCCATTTCAGTCCAAAGGACCAGAGAAGTCACCCACACCCATCCAACTTCACTACTACAGTATTTCAGGTCGGATTCGCTAAGATAGGAGGCTAAGGCAAGCATGTCATGTCACTTGTTAGATGCTTGTTTAATCGTGTTTCTTTGATTCCTGTTGAATGTTTGCAAGGCGTTATGACATCACTTCCTGTGCTTTCACCTTGAAAGATGCTGTTGCCTCCTGTTTTTAACGCCCTTGTTCTGTGTCAAACAGGTGAAGGATCAGGTTAACGGTGCAGAAGCAACCATGTCACCTAAGTGCATGTCACCTAAGACCCGCTTCATCGGGACTTTCTGATGTTCGTGGCGCACACAGGCCAAAATTACTTTCATGATGATCTGCACAACCGTGCTGAGCCACATCCCAACAAAACAATGCCATTGCTCCACCTGCCCAATATCGGTTTAAAACAACATCAGCTTTACGTTACATGGAAATGTCCGACCTTCATGGAGAAAACTCTGTCGTCTTATGTGACCTTCACGGATTCTCCGCAGGACGCAAGCGGTCGAGGTCGTTGTCCCCGCGCCGGCGCATGGCTGGAGGTCGACCTCCGGACGAGTCGGACGAGTCGCAAGCGTCCGCGGTGGTTTCGTCCGGTTTGGTCCGCGGTTGGGGGCTCCCACCATTGGTGGGAGGACACGCGCCGCCCCAAAAAGATATAAAGACCGGTGGGGTCAGGGCTCAGAATGCTGAGCCGAAGTTTAGACGATCTCGCCCTGGGACTGCCTATTCTGTGAATGATATAAAATCAACATAGTAGTCAACATGGATTGGACATCGAATAGTAAGTCCACTCTCTTGTGGACGAATGATTTGCTCACGTGAGGCCCCAGCAGTGGAGCTGGTGGCTGGCGAGCCGCGCGTGCGAGCCGCGACTACGCCGGATCCCCCAGACATCGAGTGCTGGTGGTGCTCCTGTGCGTGGCCTGCGAACGGCGGCGGCAGCGGGTCGGTCGAAGCGTGTGGAGCTGGTGGCCAGCGGACAAAGTGTGGCCTGTCGACTGTCAGGAGTTGTGACTGGACCACAGGAGTTTGAGGTTGTAGGAGTTATTGTTGTTCTTTTTTTTACAGTGGTTTCAGAGTAGATGACATATTTAGATGGGGGTCCATATGAACCACCTCTTGGTGATTGTGCCATCTACTCTGAAACCACTGTAAGGGTTCTCTTCTTGTATTCAAGCATGCCATGGTTTTTGTTTGTGGTTATGTGCTTTTCTGCTGGAAACAGAAAAGCAGCGAACATAGCATTTAACCTGAATTTGACTCGACAAGCTTATATTATACAAACTTGTACTCTTGGTTGTAGTTTTCCAATGTTTTCCATGTTTTCTTCAACATGTCTCATCATTCTGCATCATTCTTTGCTTCGATGTCTTGCCGAGGACTACGAGGAGGATGAGAAGCCGCTGCCTGAGGATTTGGGTGAGATGGCTCCGCCCATTCCAAAGGAGGACGATTGAGGCTTGGATGGGCGAGCGGAAAAATGCAGTTGATGGATCCGAAGAATTAAACATGAGGATATTGAACAGTGGATCCTGTACATGGATCAGGGCGAGTGGATCCTGTCAAGTTGAACAGGGGAAAGGAACCGCAATGGCCGGAGATCATCCGCTGACCGCGATTGACCTTGAGATTCATGTAGCACATTCCCTGAAAAGTACTGAAATCTTCCGAAATCATCCCAGAAGTGGAGTGAAAACCACCAAACTTGGGTCTTTGGATAGTGAAAACCATCAAACTTGCGGTTTTCCTTCTTTGGGGGCCGTGCCATCCACCGTGATTCTTCCAAGGAGTGTATGTTGTGTAGGTGTTTTGCTTGGTTCGACCGACGTTTCCTTGGAGGGCAGCGAGGTGCCCCCCATGTCCTTATTTTTGTGCGAGATGGCTTGGGGTGCTGAAGGCGATTCATGCACCGGTGAGCAAACGTGAGGTCCTCTAACCGGGACACCTCACTGAAAGCACAAGAAATCAGCGAATTCAACACGTGTTGGTGTATTTGTCCAGACATGAAGTGTATTGTTTCCTATTGCACCCAAGACAAAACATAGCAGCTATAGTCTGCGGAACCGCAGACTTCGCTTCCGAGCCGTCCGTCCCACACGGCAGGCCCGTTCAGTGCCTCACTGGTGCGTCAAAAACGGGACCTCGACGTGCGAAACAACGGGCGATGCTGCGGAGTCGTGGACGGGGTCAGTGCCACGAGGATGAGTTGTATCTGTCAAGAAGCACGGGTTCGTCAAGGGAATTTGCAGTAAGATACTGTAGGTGCGTCTTGGAATGACCACAAGTTTGATGGCAGTCCAAATCAACTGTTATAATTACATTGTTTGTGAAGAATTCAACACCCACATGAGCAACCGCATTTATTCACCAACATAAAGAATAGCTTGGAGGTGGCCGCATGTTTCCCCAAAACGTTGTGGCCCCGGTGAACGAGGTAGGGGTAAGCTATAAATCGAGATCTCCTGTACATGTATAGTGCTGTGGCATAGGTATGTCATGTAGAAAGCTCGGAAAACGAGACTCCAGACAAGCAATATCAAAATCAATTGAACGAGATGGGGGACATACAGCCATTACATTTAGTTAATTAGTATTTAAGAATGGTCGTCGCTCACATGATGTCATATATGCTGGGCCAGGTGCTGGTGTTTCTTTTTCGCGGTTCCCTGGAGAGCAATGTGAACAACTGCCTGATGTGAACGGGGGATGACCATCCACAGGTATAATATATTTATATATATATATATTTATTTATATCCCAAAAACTCCATGGGACTGCCATATATGCCGATCAGTTGCGGTGGCTTTGGGGGGTCAATGGGGCGGCATATATGGCAGTCTCATGGAGTGTCTGCATGGGTATATAATTACTAGATCATATATAGGACAACCATGGAAAACCTAACCGCACGCGCCGATCTGTGATATTCCAGACTGCAATGCACTTTGAGACAAAGATGTAAAGGACGCCCATGCGGTTTCAGCAGATCATAGGACTTGTAGCTTCCCAGGCTGGTGTACCTGCACCTAGTGTTGCGATCCAGCTGGACAATCCAAGCATCTCTTGAACCAACCTCACCAACGTCTACATCCAACAACCGTTAGAATAGAACATGTTAGAAGTTAGAACTGTTAAAACTGACAAGAAGTCCAACCTGGTCACTGGTCGCGAACCTCAGCTTCGAAGAATAGAGAACCCGACTCTACAGCGAAAGCCCACTCTTTGTATACCAGGCACATACACAAGGCTTTTTTCTGTCCAAAAGAAGTGACAGATCAGATATTCAGAGATACTGAGATACTGTATTCCTTCGGATAGGAGAAGCCTCTCCACACCCACCATTTGGAATATTTGTTTATCTATACCATCCTCAACCCAGACCTTCCCTGTTGCCCCATCCTTCCCCCACTGGCATCCACTGGCCACGCTCGACAAGAACGCCGGACCGTTGTCCGGGCGTGTTGTTCGCCGAGTGGCTGGGTAGGAGGCGTGGGTGTCCGACCTGGTGATTAGCCTTAGGGAAGGGTGAAACATGAGGTTGAAACATGTGTTCTTTTTGCCAGCAAGCAGTGAATGAATTCAACTGTTAGGCGCTTCTGCTCGCCGAAACCTGCAAATGTTGCACATCAAATTGACACATTGATACACATTGTGTCATTGTGTGTGTGTTTTTTTTCCAGCAAGGGGTGAGCGACGGCAGACTCTGGCTGCATGACTGGCTGCTTTCACACAATGATGACTCCTGATTGAGCCACATCGTTTGAGTCACACAGCGCACCACAGCGCACAGACGTAGCCCTTGTATGTCATTGTCTTTTTGATGACTTTTGCTGACCCTGAAATCTGATTGTCCTCTAGAACATCTCCAGGCCGATGGAGGGGGTCCCACCTGCCTTTGAGCCGCCACCCCAGATGTTTTGGATGGGCCGGCAAAGTTTTGCCATGCAGATTGTCCTTGACAGTTCTCTCCAACTGCCTTTCACATGAAGACACCTATACCTTGCGATGTTTTGCCATAGTTTGCCTCTTCTTTGCAACGCTTTACAATATGTTGCTTATTATATATTGAATTGTTTTTTGCGACTGTTTTGTCTCGGTTTATGGTGAAGCTTAAGAGCTTTTGTAATACCCTCACAGTAAGGTGCGGTTGATGTTGTGCGTTTTCCCCCAACAGCAGTTGCAAGGACCATCACCAGCACCCTCCCATTCTGATTTCTTAAGCCCTCACCCTCAGTGGAAGGCTAAACAGGTCGGTGGTGTTTGAGCTCCAAAAGCCCTGTCCTGTGAGGGTCACAGCACCCAGGTTTTTCAGGACCCTAGTTACACTATGTTCCACTATGTTCCACTATCCCACACGTACCCCAGCTTAGGGGGGGAGGTCCTCCCTCTCAGGTGACAACCCACATCTTAGCATGTGACTTCACCCTTCGACCTACCTCGCCTCCGCCCTCCGAGCTGCGCGCCGCGTTTCTCGGAGCGTGCGAACTCCGAGGCCCGTGGACTTCGGTGACCTCCAAGAGCTGCGCGCCCGGCGCGACTTGAGCGTCGCGAGCGGCTCGTGCCTGCCGCGACGCGCGAAGAGGTTCCGCGTTTGTGACTGCCAGGGCAGGCGGTTTTTTTGACACGGCCGCGGTGGTTTGGGGGGAGCCTCAGGGCGGTGTTACTCGGCTAGATGGACACGTGCGGCTGGATGAACATGGAAGGTTGACCCAGGCAAGTTTGAACACGAGCTGCTTTTCCAAATAAAAAACAAAACAAACAGTCCGGAAGCAGGCCGCAGGCCGTCTTTCCGTTCCTTCCCGAAAGAAACCCATGCACATCCAGGAACCGGAGTGTATAGACCCCCCCCCCCTTACGCGCCACAACTTCATGTAGGCCCTCGTAGCCCCGCGGCGCCGGTTTCGTTTGCGGCGCAATAAGTTAGGTTCTCGGGCGTGCCGTGTGCCCCAACCTGCCCATGATGCCGTGGGCGATTCGCAGGGTCATACGACGTGCCAACCCATGTGCTCGGTGCAAAGACCCTTCCCCGTTCATTTTGGGTATGGAGTTTATGTATAATCATGTGTCATTTGTCATATTCTTTCTTTGATCGCTAGGCCAAACCCTCGTGCAAGCTTGGGTCAACTCCCTTCTTGGGCATATCAGCTCAACCAAACAATGCATAAGCATGACCCTCTGGGCGTTGGATGCAGATGCCGTGCTCATGATCGTGAAAGCTGGCTTTCGTTGGCAAAAGTCATGCATGACAGATGCAAGACATTTCAAGGTCCGTAGCACCACTCAGCTCATTCTTGGTAGGAATTTGGGCCTTTTCAGGTACGTACAGCAGGATTTCCCCAATACAGCAAATGTCTTAGTTGAGGACCAAGTATGCAGCAACACACGATATGCCGATATGACGGTTTTTGTTAGATGTTGAATCTGAATGTTTTTGAGATTTGTTTGAGAGGATGTGGGCTCTGCGCCATTCCGCTTATTTTCTTTCATTGGCACCTCCACGTCTTCTTTCTCCGCAAGCCATCCTCAACAGCAGCAAACCGCCGTGGCAGGTTAGAAAGCGTGCAGAACGGCTCTGAGGTGTCCGGGCCATTCCGAAGATTTGGGGACTGAACGGTCAAGAGTAAACCCTAAGGGTCCCAGCCCTCCAAGCGGAAGGGTCCGCCCCGAGGGCCTCGGGTCTTGGTCCGTCCAAGAATTCCGAGTACATGAACGATCCTCCCTATAGGTGCATGTGCACTGAAAGCAAGGTCTTGCATGGTCTTGCTGTGATTTGGATGGTTTGGGGGCCATCTTAAACCAAGACTTCGAGTTGAACAGTGCCCAAATCCACACCAAACGGGGACTCAAAACAAGTCCTGTGTAATTATTACACATTTAGTACACCTTATAATTTTGTCTTGTGAACTTGTGAGCCAATCACTGCTTGTGACTCCTTCTGGCGCCAGCCTTCGCCAGGACCCAGTGGCAGTGGCGCTTGAGCAGGGTGTTGATGAGACGATCCTCCGATGAAAGGGATGCATCTGGTCTTGTCACTCGAATCGGTGACATGGCACATCATGGAACATGAACACTTCGCCCCCCGAAAACCAAAAAGCAAACATGAACATATGATTATGCCTGCAACAAATGTTCAGTCATCCCCCAAAAACAACATGTGGGATCAGAATCATCAGACTCTCAAATTGGGTTCCTCAGACCCCGCCCACCCGGTGCATTGAGGCGAGACACGCATGTCTTTTCTCCACCCTAGGAAGAGAGTAGCTGGTAGCATCGACCATCAGCTGGAGCTTCTGGAGGAAGAGAGTGCACGGGTGCCCCAGTAGCTCGCGCCAAGGCCCGGCCAAGGGGCCAGAGATTGATATTATACCAGGACCCTAGCTGTTAAGGGGTGTCCATTAACCACCCATTGGGGGTCTTGGTATATGATATTGTTTTGATATAGCTATAATTATGCAGGTTGAAAGCAATGGTTTCGGAAGAAAGCATCTCAGGTGTTGTGGAATCTATAGGGCAACCGGTTGATTTGATCGAACCAGGCTGCTTCAGCTGCTGCACAAACTTTGTAAAATCAAAGCTCATAATTTGCAGATGACTGTAATTAGATGTATTATTTATACATTGCTGGGTCATAACTGAATTATTTGGCATTCCAAGATATTCCGAGCCTTTCTTCTTGAGATAAAAGCAACCTTTAGCATGTTTATATACTATATGAAACAGTACGGCATGTTATATACTATAAGTTAAGGCAAAGTCACAAACTACTGACTGACTGAGTCATTAAAACAAATAGTCTTCTATCAAACACTGATGGGGGACTGAACTTAGACCAACGGACAGCACCAGGTTGGCGACTATGTCGGCAGTTTCCAGTCCTTCGAGGACGGCTTGGCAAGGTGAATCATCCAAGGTATGGAACTTCGTTGAACTGGGTACTTAGTATGTTGGATATATCCCATTACCAGTGGATGATGATGGTTAGTATAGACCTTTCTATAAAATACCGACTGTTACAGGTATAGTAGTTTTAGACGTGACTGGCACCCGAAGATGTCTAAGACGGATGCGGGTCTATATAAACGACCAAACTTGGGGTAACTTGTGCCATCGAACCTCTGAAACCACCAGACTGTAGTTGAACTGGATACTTACTTGACAGCACGTTTATGTAGTTTTTTTTACCCTGCTTCCTACTCGGTGGGTTCTCAAAATACAATACTCATCCGTTGGAAGCTGCAAGTGCTTGTTCATGTTGTCCCTTCGCGTTTCAATTCTGTTCGGCACAAAGTGTCCAAGGTCTTGATAAAGAGCTAGAGCCAGCCGTGTGGTTCACATGGTAGCTCATGACCCAAAAGTCTGACGGCTCCGGAGTCTGGTTTTTAGACACCAACAAAAATCTAGATGTTTTATGTTTGTATTATAGGGTCATAGGGTGTGTCCAATTTGCCAATAACAGTACTTCAAAGAGAAACATCACTATTTTTGAGAAATGATGGAAAGGCCTGCAACTTCAGGCCCCATCATGCATTGGTATACCTGGTATACCAGCAGAATGACCCAAGACATATCTACTGACCTGGGGGAGTCGAACCTCTTTACGTCACAGTGCTCCTTCTGCTGCGAGGAGCTGCATCAGGAGATCGTTGCGACAGATTCTCTCCTTGAGAAGCGCCTTGGCCTGTGAAAAACTGGAAGTACAGCCATTTTGAGAGCTACTGGAGTGGGTGAGAAAATCTCAAAAACATCTGTATACATGGTTGGCTTTTGTGGGTGGGCAGGACAAGAGTCTGGACTCACGCAAGCACTAGGGCCCAGAGATTGAAGAATGTAGATGTGCAACCTGCGAGCCATGTGATTAGTTTAAGCTCAATCCTTGATGTCGAATCCAGGATGGAGCGCATGCTGGGCACGTGGGGGTTCTCAGATGGCTGGCAAAGCAACATGCTGTTCACTGCGGAGCTTCGCGTGCAAGAAGCAACGTTCAGTTTGTTGAAACATGTCTGTGGAGAGGCTGGAATACAGGAAGACTCCTCACACATTTGGGGCGGTGAAATGTGATCAATGCCTAGTGGCCTCCTGCAATGAGTGTTTGAGCTGAGCATATCAATGAGCTCCCATTGCACTTGGAGGTTCTTCCCTCTTCGATCATGAAGTTCCCAATGTAGTTATCCCAGACAAGATCTCCGACCTGATATTATTTGTGTTTGAAAAGTGAGATCCCCAACCAGTGAATTGGAACCTGTCGCATGCTCGTTGCAATTCATCCGTGTTTTGCCTTGCTTTCCACACAGCTAGCTACAGCTAGCTACAGCTAGCTACAGCTACACAGCTCCCGTGGCGCTGTCCGTGCTGTCGCAGGTTCCAATCGGATCTCTCCGGCATTTCGGACGAGATCCGAATGCTTCAGGCGGCGGTTCGGTATGGACCGTGGTCCGCCGCGCGTCCGGGAGGATGGTCCGCGCGGGACTGGGTTTTGTTGGAGCAAAGCGATGCAGGAGTTCGAATTGAACCTCCTGTAGGTCGAATTTCATGGTCAGCCAGAGGAGCTATATGAACATGAAGGTTTCACTTGTGGACGAGGAGAGGTGTCAGCAGAAAGTGGTACCCGTTCCTTTCATTGAGCGAGGATGAACAACTATATAGTTAAACCAGTGTCCTGTCAGTCTGAACCTAGGCCCATCTAGGCCCTGACCACCCGAAGACAGAAACATTCAAGGAAGATACATGGACTTTTGGTTGGGGAACCAAGCTCCGGGTCGAGTGCCCCACCATAACCCTTACACACACAGGACCGATCTGTGGATTACCCTCATCCATGATTGGAAATCATGCAGTATTTAGAATCCAGTGATTTAGGGATTGACCCTACCCCATCAACATGTGGATTCATTTCAGTATTCATGCTACTGTCCATCCACAGCAAAACCCTCCCTGCAGGGCCAATCCTTGCAGATGAACCTGAAGCTGCAAGGGCCTCATAAAGGAGTGAAGTTTTTCATTCGCAGCGACCATGAGCAGCACTCAGGACAAACACCTTGCAAAAAGGTCCCTTTGGTTTATAATCTATAAGACTTTCTACCCCGGTGGGTGCCGAACTTGGTCTTCAATGACCAAAACGAGCAGAGGATTCTGGACTTCACGCGGGCGCTTTGGTTAGCGCAGAGTGTATAATATACATATATATATATATGTAATGCATGTATGTACAATTTTCGAAGAACATGCTGGTATCCCCCAGCCAAGCTAACATAGCAACCGACGTATTCATCCTATCTTAGCTGTGGGAGAGCTTTTTCCTCCTATCTTACGGGTCACGCTCATCTATAGGACCAGCGTGTTATTTCATCTTAGCAAAAGCAATTAATTGGCAGTCAGAGTGAGTCATTGGCCCCCTGAGCCACATTGAGGCGTTTAGCAGATCAACAACACTTTGCTGGAGGTCATTTTCCAACACACATACAACGATTTGGTTGGGACGAGGTCCCATATATTTTGAAGCAAGATTGTCCATTGAAACAGGACTGAGCACTCAGAGATACTCAAGAGCCCCTAAACCCAACGATGTCAATGGTCGATCCCCCTGAGTGCTATGATGATGTTTGCATGTGTTTTGCACAGAAACCCAAACAATCTCATGATCAAAGGCCAGGACGCGGGGAAATACCTGTGAAAAGAATAACGCATCAAATTTGCAGAGGGTCGTGCAGGTGCTAGCATCCCTCCAACTGCACCAGACCGTCTCACGCAGTTCGGACGCAGTCAGGCAGAACCGCCGTGCCTTGCAGTCCTTGATGTCCGACTATGTCGCTTAGTTCATTTTCAGTACGGAGGGACGGCAGGAGGGTGGGACGTCCGAACTCCCTGCCCCCATGGTGGCATGGCATACGTTTCTCGGGTCCGGTGGGTCCGACGAGAAAAGCTCGGACCCGTCCGGGATTGGTGCGACATGTCGCTCAGTGGACCGGCACAGCTCACCTGGTTCCCTTGAGTTGGCTGTGTGAGTCCACACGATCGCAGGCAGCGGTCCGCGCATGCGGCGCTCCACATGAGGATCCGGTGAACAGCCGGTCGAGCGGAAGTGGGGTCCGGCGCTGTTCAGGTCTGAGCTGTTCGCCTCTGGGCAGCTGTCAGCTTTCTCTCACCCCCGCGCAAGCACCAATGTGTTCGCCCCCGGTGGTGGCCTTTGATGCTTGGGGTTGGGTCCAGAACATGGTCAGGTTGAAGCTGATGCATTTTTGGGGATTCCCTCCCTCGCCATGGGTGCCCTTTGGTTTGTTTCCTTTGTGACCTAGGTGAGCTCGGTGGTGGTGAGTCCGCAGCTGGTGCGGCAAATCTGCGAAGAGGAGATCAATGAGGCCAGGCGGCCAGAGGTTGTGGATATGTGTAGGGCTGATGATCTGGATCCCAGCCTGAGTGGCTGTCATGGTACTCATAGTCGGTAGTAGCCAGGGCCTTTTGTGGACCTTTGCTGTACCATGTGGGTCATGGTAGACCGCGCGGCTCGACCGCGGGCACGACCTGCCGGGTGTGCTTCGGTCTCATGGACTGCGACTCGCGGTGGAGCTGACAAAAGGCATTGTTTTTGATTGGTTTGGTTGGGAAAGTGGCATGGAGTGTTGATTTGGGGAGGGCCCGGAGGGCAGTGCTGTTCCACTTTGGATTGAAACATTAATGATGAAACCATCATCCTTTCTTTTTCCATCATACCAACCCAAAGCAATGCAGACCAAATGCATCAAGTCCTATCAAGTCCAACGGCCCGAAAAAAAGTCAAAACACGGACAGAAAACAGAGACTGCCATTTCCCAGACGCTCCATGTATGGTATATATGCCTGCATTATCCCCGTAAAAATTTCATCCATAAAATCAGTCCCCCCCAGGCTCCTGCATAGAACGGTTCTACGAACCACATGGCTCTCCAGAAGAGACTCCAAAAGTGGGGGACCACTCATTTTAATTTTATGGACAGCCGTTTTTGGGTGGACTCCTATCCATTTTATGGAAAGGTAATCTTCCTATAATCTCAGATCAAAGGCGGTTTCAGGTGCTGGACTCCAGCCATTCTATAAGCACAGCATTCTTGAGAAGAATACTAAGGAAAGAACTAAGGAGACTCAGGCTTTGTCATCTTCATCCTGCTGGCGTTCATGGGCCTTAGCTTGGGAACGCCCAGCCCACAAAAAGATAAAGAAACACTACTTGTAACTAGTACGCCGAAAGGTGTAAAATAGCGCCGAAAGGTGCACCTCATTTTCTTTTTCTTTAGGAATCGTTGGGCTCAACTTCCAGTGTCGGCTATTAAAATCCGACACTGGCTAAATAGGATTTTTGAGTGTGTTGTGTATTACTTCCAGCGTCGGCTATTAAAATCCGACACTGGCTAAATAGGAGATTTTTGTGTGTTGCCAGTTCTGGTCTTTTCCAGAACTGGGTGTGTGTTGTGTGTATTACTTCCAGTGTCGGCTATTAAAATACGACACTGGCTAAATAGGATTTTTTTTGTGTGTTGCCAGTTCTGGTGTGTGTGTGTGTGTGTGTGTTGTGTGCGTGTGTATTTGTTTCTGTCTGGGTTTTGTTGTGCAACTTGAAGGAGAGCCCGGCCCGCAATGGTAGTTTTTTTGGAATGGGGGATTGTCCAATGGTATATGCGAAGCATATACACTTTCAATGGAGCAGAACATAGACAGAGACCGTGCACTGCAAGAGTGAGAAATGTGGTTGTCCGTCATTTTCAGCTGTTTTGTGAAGCCTAGATTTCTCTGCCAACATGACCCCTTATAAAATGGCGTTTTTTTGAGGAACTGTGTGCTTGAGCGTTTATCTTGACACAATGAAGGTCTGGAAGGAGGTTGGGGTAAACCAACTTATGGTTAGGCCATTTTGAGGTTATTGGCAGTGTTATAGGCTACAAAGGTGTCATTTTGGTTGGTTTTGGTCGGCCTGGGCTCCCCATTCTATAGTGAGCTGGTGTCCATCCTGTTAGCTGGGGTCATCCATTCTATAGAGCAAAAAAGGTAGGCTCCCCCATTTTATTACTATAAAATGGTGAGTCCGGACTGACCATGGGAATTTCAACGGGGATCCTGCATTGGTATGGTTTGAGGGGTCAATGTAGGCATATATGGCATACATGGAGCATTTGGGTTTTGCTAGCATGGCCTTCGTTTTCCGAACACGGCGATGGCTTGCGTGCGTTGTCCTTTTTCGCCACGGTGAGGCCTACTTGGGCTACCTTTCGGAGCTCAACAAGAAGTGGGGGCGACCCAGGTCCAGCATGGTTTTCTCGGCTTATGCTCGAAGGCCTGCTTGGCATGCCCGCGTGGTAACGACCTGTTTTTAGGGTGATAGACCTCACAACTGAGGTGGCATGTGTTCGCTCAAAAGGTGGGATCAGCCTGGAGGGAGCAGCCTGTTGTTGCAGTGACTGCGTATTGCAAGGATCCTGTGAATCTCGGTGCATCTGTGTTTGTTAGTTACAGGCAACTGACAAAGTCCTACCCAAAACCATCCAAAACCATGCGCAATCCATGGGGGAAGAGCAGGCATCACATTGCCGTTTCCCTGTGCTGTTACTATTACTTTAGTTGTGCCGATTTGTGCAGTAAATGCCTTGCTGCAAGTCATTCCAAGTGGCCCGATTACCTCGAAGAACATATACTGCAACTATCTACCAGCAGTCACCAAGGGGTGTCTATTGGAGGATAGGGCTGCCCATTATCCACTCACTTAGGGACAAAAAAAACCCTTGGTGACTCCTGGTACAGTGGTTTCAGAGGCGAGAAATGGCACAAGTGGGGCCCCAAGTTTGGTGGTTTAGATGGACGGACTCCCATTTGTCTAAGACATGTAGGTAGTGGTGGACTGGCACCATTTCTCACCTCTGAAAACTGCCTAAAGACAAAAAGGACACAGTCTGAACTGCCTATTTAAAAATATTTGGGCAACCAAAAACCACGTTCTTATCGCTGTATACGGTGGTCTTTGGGACATCACCCGATGTTTGTGAACCGCGAGGATCCGGCCAACCCACGCCTCGTGCGTCCGCGTCCAACTTCAGCTGAACCACCCGCCGAAGCTGGTTGGGTCCCATGGGAATCAGGTGACCCATATGAACTGTTTTTGGTTGGTCCAGTTCGTGGTTGAACCCATAGGGGTCAATGACCAACGCGGCCGGTTTCTCCTTTGGTGCCAAGAAGGCGTGTGAAACACCGGTGACCACTAACTCTAACTCTCCTGTCTTGACCGGCTTCTGTCGGCCTCGGCGAGGCTGGACCATGTGAAGCAACAGGAGATGCAAAAGCTGTCGCCTGGCCTGAGCAGCTGGAGCTGATCGACCTGGATCATGGGCCATCGCGTTTTGGGGATTCACGGGTGGTTGAAACGGTGTCGCTTGCTTCATGTTGGAACGATCTTGAAGCACCTGCTTTGAACGGGTGATGTCGTATCCTCAAAATCACAACCAACTTCTGGCCTCGAGGCCGAAAAACAGGAAATGTTAAAGTTTTGGCACTCTTTCGGGGTGGACCAGATCTGGTGAAACTTCTGAAAAGTGCAGAGACCTGAAACATCTGGAGATCCACTTGGTCCATGCCACGTGGGTCGATTCACTAGTCGGTCGAACCTCTTGTGGCTCGATCCCCCTGGTGTGAAGAGCTCAAGACCCAAGCCTACCATGACGCAGCTCACACAGCTGTATGGGTGCACATGTCAGGTTTGGGAAGGGAGACTACCAGGGTTACCATGGTGCCAGGACGTGAATTCCCCTTGAACTTCCCGCTTTGGTGGAGCAAGACGCACCGAGGCCCTCCTGCGCACAAAGCGCTCCGGAACTCGAAAAACTGCGAAGCAAGGCGAGCTGGAGGAAGAGAGGAACGCGGCACGCGATCTCTTTGCGAACTGCCTGTTTTTAGGGATCTGACATGATTTGACCACATGATTTGACGCGCCAGGGACACGACTTGGGTAGTAAAGTACTTTGAAGATCTCCTTTCTGTGGCTGTGTCAATATGTGGCTATGTCAAATGTC
>CAXAMN010017891.1:315394-381862 GCA_963970005.1 Durusdinium trenchii | reverse complement strand
GAGAGAGAGAGAGAGAGAGGAGAGAGAGAGAGAGAGAGAGACGACAATCGTTTTCATCCAAACCACCTTCAGAACCCTTGGAAATTCGGAGTCCAGGACCATCCAAGGGGTGGTTTGCGGACACCCCTTAACAGCTAAGGGGCTATAAATAGACACCCCTTGGAGGGTCCTGGTATATAGACCTTTCCGTGGACCATAACCCTTGGGACATCGAACTTGTCGGGAGACACCAATGATCCGAGGAATTGGGACTAAGTGGCAATCTGAGCATTTTGGACCTCAAAACATCTCTGACATGTGCCAGGCAGTGCCCTTTTTCCCTGTCGGATTTAAATGGGTTCCAGCTTCGACATTCTCCTCCAGATTTGGCCAGTCCATTTTCAGTCAAGTGAAAGAGGACATCCTGACGTTTCGCCTTGTATGTGCTTGGCTTCACTCGGCTTCCAAGCCCCCGTGACCTTGTTGAAAGGCCATCGCTTGTACCAAACAATTCTTACCACTATTCCGTTTAGGATCTCCGGATATGCCTTTTTTGATGGGTCCCCTGCCGTGATCACCCACAGAAGACGGAAGAGGTATTCCCCTTCATCTCGGGGTCCTGTTGGGGTGCAATACCTGCAATTATATTGCTTGGTCCGTCGTGGCTTGACGAAGAAGACACCAAACACTAAAGAAAAGCCTTAAACCCTGACTGTTTTTTTTTTTTTTTTTTAATAGTTCGAAAAAAGGTCCCTGTTACCAGCCTTCGATGAAGATTAATGAGTGAGGTGTATTTGGGAGTCTCTTTTCAACATTCCCATGAGAACCACGTGGCCGGCCCGACCTCTTCGGCCACGTGCCGTGCCGGCACGCGCGTGCCGTGCCGTGCCCTGGGGCCCGATCCGGAGCCGGGGGCGACATGGTTCGGAAGCCCAGGCCGTGGCACGGATCAAGGACTTCCTGCTGCAGAAGGTGAACTCCTTGAAGAAACCAAAGACCGAGTTGGGAGCTTCAATCGAACTGCTGGAACGTCCCAAGAAGAAGAAGACATGGGGCTTCTTGGAAATAGAGGGTGAAGCAAGGAATTCTTGGAAGTTCGACCTTTGATCCCAAGATCTGCAGGAGATGCTGGCTTGTTGGTTGCTGGTTCAATCCAATTTGTTCTTGCCTCTTGTCTTTGGTCCACAAAAGCACCCCAAAGACGGTTGTGTTGTTTCCGACATGCCGTGGGTTTGTCCTTCCCATCCCGCCACAGTCCCGCCAGCACCACCTCCAGTCCCGCCTCCGCCTGCCTCCAGGACGAACCTACAAATCTTGCAGCGCAACGTCTTGGTTCGCTTCAAGTCGATGACTCAGCCGGGAGCCCCTGGGGCGCGTGGCCAAACGGCCCGTGACGGAGATGGGTGGGACTGGGCACCGGGAGTGGAGAAGGGAAGGGGATGGGATGAGAAGGGATTTTTGGGGCTCAAGCCGGGTCAGTTGGTAAACTGAGTGGCTGATTGATGCTTTTCAGCCCAGAAACATGCTCAGAGGTTAACAACAAATCAAAAAAGGGCGTTCAGGATGCTCAGTGATTTCTGGAATGGTGCATGGAGCTATAGTCCCGCTGAGACCATCGATTGCAGCCATCCAGAAAGACCTTGCCACAAGCTGGAACCTGGTTTATACTACATGCATATATGTTTATCTAGATCGGACCAATAAAATGAATGTGTGCCAAGAGCCCTGGCAGGAGATTATATGGGCCATATCCCACCATCAATCAATTTTGCTCAATATTAGATTGGTCCTGACCGGAGCTTTTTTCAGATCCAGTGAAAAAGGCGTTGGTCGCTGTGACTAGCGGTGAAGCTCAGATTTGATTGACATTGAATGAAGTGTTTTTTGTTAATCCAGAAACTGCAGCAATAAAGTCAGAACAACCTTAGGAATTGAGCCCAGAGTCCTAAGGAGGTGCATACCTCTTCAATCAACAGGGCAACTTCCTACGAATACGCCCATCCAGCCTGCAGCTTCCCATCACATCGGCTCCCCCCCCAGGTTTTTGGCTGAACACCACGCCGCAGTCGCGGAAGAGGTGAAGGGACACTATGTGGTAACCATGAGTCGTGGCCCCGAGTCGAAGTCCTACCGGACTCGCCGTTCGACACTCGACGACGAAGTCCGTCGCATCGAAGATGGGTGTGGAAATCGAGAGGGAATTGCAGGAACCCCCATCCATAACCCATGCTTTCGGTCCTTGTCTTTTAATTATGATTTAACATTTTGCTGGTGTGTGGTTGCCATCGGGGTTGCTATTCTGTGTGCCAGATGGTTCCGGTCTGTGCACGTGGTGGATGCTCAGGTTCGTTATATATTATTGCACGGCAGATCGTTTTTTCAATGGACATGCAGATCGAGTAGGGAGTTGCACCGCAGATTTGCTCAAATGGACATGCAGATAGACTGGAAATGACATGATGAAATGAACATGTGAGGATCTTTGAGGCAATCCCAGCATGGATGACACAGACCTAACAACTTGGAATGATCGAGCACCAGACAGAAACGTGACAAGCTCGGTCGGTACCTGGGTAGAGCCCAAGAGACCACCACTGTAAACGGGAGAACATCTCCAAAAATAAGCTGGATGGCACAAACCCACCACTCCTTACGTTAGATGAAGATCCTGTCTACCCGGCCGCTCTTTCGGCTGATCATCCAAATCGGTTGCAGCTCTAGCGGAGCCGCCATGTCACAAGCACAAGGTGCCGAAAACAAATGAAGAAACTCTGAAGAGGACGCCAATGGAAAGGGGGAGACCCCCCACGCCTACGCCCTGGAAAGGAAGAGCAACCAGTTGACCCCATCGTTGGGGGTCTATTTAAACACGTGCCCATGCGTTTCCATGGCTTCTCGGAGGTGGAGAGCTCCAGATTGCATACTCCATCGTCCTCCAGCCAAAGCTGAGATATCGACCCCTTTGGATCTCTTCCTGGTTGCGGAAATGGTCAGTGGTATTGGACCCCTGACTTTGCATGCAAGGGGCACCCCAAGCCAGCTTCAACCCTCGATCTGGAGTCCAGTCTCATGAGAATGAGAAAGAAGGCTTGATGTTCTTCGATTCTGTTGTTGACTTGTTTCTGCCAAACTTGCGTTGCTATTATGTTTGTAGTACCATGCTGAATTCCGGGTTCTGATGAAGTAGTAGTCTTGCTGAGCATTATATTCAACCCGCTTCGTGAAGATGGAGATGCCAGATGATGCCAGAGTGTTCTGAACTTGCCAATGGGTTCGGGTTTTAGGGCTGGAAGAATGCCTCCTGAGCGAAATCATCTCTATAGGAAATCTTGAGGATTTCAGGATCTTAATTTCAATCTATAAATCCTGCAAACAAAGCACTGTGACCAATCTTAAAAATAAAACGAGAGGAATACCTCATGCGCGGTGTCTCGGGTTCGCCGCGGCATGTGCACCGTGAAGTCGGAGGTGTATGAAGAGATGGGGAGCGTTGCAGAGGAGTGGGATGCAGGTCATACGTTGAGTGCTTTGCTGCAGATTCCGAGGATTCACTTGTGCTTTTGGCTCAGGCGATGACCCTCATTTTCCGGGATGCCAAGATTCCAAGATCTCAATGGCTGGCTGGCGTTGCAGTAGAACATGATGCATATGTCCATAGCCCAAAGCTTGCAGGCGCAGTGCGTTCAGAGGTGTGGCTGAACCAGAAGTTGTTACAGAGATCTGCTGGCCAACACATGAACGCTGGAGCTTGATTGGCCGAGGTGCACGAGGAATCAACAAGGACTTCTACAAGACTAATTATTGGTGTGCACACTGCCAGTTCTGCCGAAGTTCACGCAGGTGAAGTCACGCATGTGAGTGGAGTTCCGAAGTTCAACATAGGCTCCAATCTGAATGGCTGTGGCATGCTGTGGCTTCGGCTTTGTGAAAAGCAATCGCGAGGAGCAAGGAAACACAACGATATCACTTACTCACTTTGCTGCTTTCTGCTATACTAGTAACTATAAGAGCTTGGGTGTTGCGTCGGCTTGGTGCTTCTATGTTTATTGTGTTTGTGAAAGGCCCCACCATGCAGACCCCAACCCTGCAAGACTGAAGAGATTCAGGAGCGTGAAGAAAGGTGAGCAAGAGTTTGCTGAGGTCCGGCCCTTTGTGTGATCAGGGCTCCGGCCACCTGCTCCTGTGAAGAAAAGGTGAGCAAGGGGCTCCGGCCAACGACTGCTGCAGTGTGAAGAAAAGGTGAGCAAGAGGCTCCGGCCACCACAAGAAAGAGGTATTGCCATGCAGGGGCTCACAGGACAGCACAGGACCTGCATTGGCATCATGGAAGCAAAGGCTCCGGCCACCGAGCTTTCAACACGAGCCGTTCAACCACCAAACATTATCACTAGAATGATACCTTAGGGTGTAAGGAGGCTGAGGTCTAACATGATTGAACTTTCAAGACCGCTGGAATATAGATTTCCTAATTCACTATAGACCCCTTATATGTTGCGTGGGTTTTTCACACTCGAACATTTGTGCCCTGAGCTTTTCACTTTAGACCTTATGACTGTGTTCCACTTCTTGGAGTGACCCGTGTCTTTCAGATTCGACTCGACCAAGTTTCAGGGAACAAGAAACTCTGCACAGAGAGAGCGAGGCATCTCCGAACACGTCCAACAGGAACACAACCGACCTTTTCTTTTTCTCTTGACCTAGATCTTACTCAGACAAAAAATTCTAATGTCCTGGGAATTCACCCAGTCATACATCCCTGCTACCCAGCCTTCCTCTTCCATAGGTGCACTCTTGCCTGTGATTGCTGCGGCTGGGTCTAAATTGGTTCCCTTAGGCATGAACGAAAGTACAGTTTCGGTAGAAGTCCTTGACTTCTATATCAGACCCTTGGTGGGTCCAGGATAGTTCCCCAGAAGCACAAACTGAACAACATCTCCGCTGAAGATCAGTGCATTCCATGTCAATCCGAACTACCTTTTCCATGCTCTGTCTGCTTGCTCAACAAAAAGTGTATTCTTTCCCAAGGGGAAATTTTAGTCAGGCCAAACAGTCAGGCAGTGATGCTAATGTTCAGGGAATGCACCCAGTCACGCATCGACTTCTAGCTAGCCTTCCTTGTCCATAGGCGCGCTCTTGCGTGTGGCCATTGTGGGCTGGGCTTAAATGGGTTCCTTTGAAGAAACATAGTGAAAAGAAAGATGCTGCTCTTGCTTTCTTTTCACTATGTTTCAAGGCATGAGGGTCTACAATGAAAGTTAACATCTAGATGTGACATAGGTCGCTCGGTGAGAAAAACACGTTAGACCGTGCTAATGTTGTACCCCCCGTCTAACATGGTACAAAAAACATTTTAGTGAGACTTGCTTTTCATGTTACACACCAGTTTTTTTTTGGTCTGCTTTGAATACTTGAGGTCATTTTGAAGTAGTTGCGGGTATCAAATACGTACATCTAATGAGTTGGGATCAAGAAGGCCAAGTTTTAGTATAAATGGTAAAAGCCATGTTTGTATAAGCAAATCGAAAGATTAAGTGTTTACAGCAACATGTTAAGCAACAAAAATCTATTAAATGATCTGCTCAAAGGAACAAACCCACATGACAGCAGTACCAAGTGCGTGTCAGTCATTAAGCATAACAGAAGATTGGGTTAGTGTAGCAAGAAGTTATCCTATAGCTACCACTAATGATACTCGTGGAGCCAGCATATGGATTAATTACATAAAGCGCAAGAGATACAGATGATGCCAACAAAATCGAAATGATCAACGACAACATAATGCAACACAACTAGCATCAAACTTGCAATCAACGACTAGAAGGGTCGCGTTCTATTTCGGCAAATTCACTCGAATAAGTTATCCATCCATGATGATTGAAAAGTTTTTGAGGTTTGTCAGCAAAGTATCCTGGAGAGTATTTGAGTGGGAGAACAGCTTCAGAACAAATAAATAAAAACAGCTACAAACAGTAACTTTACATATCCTCTAAACGTCAAAACGTATTTGACCAATAATATGCAGTGATTGTTTAATCTATAGTCAGTTTGCATTACAGCTGGTATGGGCAAACCCCATATGCTTGACCCGAATTGGTGAACCGTTGCCACTTTAATAGAGGAAGCATGATACTCCACTTAGTAATCCCCACCCACCCTGAAAGGGGATGTGGAAGAAGGCAGTGCACCTGTATTGACAGACTAGCCTGACAAAGGCGGACATGCGGATGGGGAAATGTTACAATGTTCTGGATTGTGTTCTGACTCTGGCATGTGCTAGGACCGACTTTGGTCCTGGTATGTGCTCTGACATGTATTCCGGAAATTTGTTCTGTCATGTATAATAGGCAGGCTCCACTCCCGAGGGCCCTTCCACAAAGGCTCAACTAACCGAGGGAACTTTAAATTTCTGCACAGAGAAGCACGGCGCGCCCCAAAGAAGTAGACTGAAAGACTGAGGAGCTGGGGCTTAAGATTGAGGAGTGTGAAGAAAAGGTGAGTAAGGACCTTTGGAGTTGAGGGCGTGGAGAAAGGGGAGCCCTCGTGCTTAGACGCTGTGCTGCAACATGTGGCAATGAGAGTGCACTGGCCAGGACGAGAGATGGCAATGAGGGCAATTGGGCAGCGCAATGCCGGTACATGTCCGCCCCTTTCATGAAGACAGAAAAGTGCAACAAGTTCCAGCTGATGAACTTGTGTTTGTACCCTGACCACCAGGCAATAAAATCTTCGGAGCTCAACGGCAGATCCGGTGGTGCTCTAGGCTTCGGGGAAGCAAGATGGTAGCCGAGGCTGGGACAGGTGCAAAGCCGAGTGAGCATGGTTGAGCCACATTGCTGTATTCACTGACCTCTGCCGTTTTTTGGAAGGAGATGGGGATAGCCTGTTGGAGCTGGTGGTGCGGTGGGGCCAGAATAGTGGCACCATTGCGCAAAGGAGTGTGGGCGCACAGTGAAACTGCAGTCTTTTGTCACTTCTCTTTAGGCTTTGGGATGAAGGGCAAAATCACCCTTCGACCTTTGGAAGCTCACCAAAACCGCATGTGGAAAAATGTAGTGGGTGCAAAGTGGCAGTTGTAGACGCAAACGATGGAGCTTCTCGGCTGCCACAAAACGGTTTCAAGCCTTTTGGCTGTCCAAGAGCTAGGCCCAAGTCAGAAGGGCAAGAGTGGCAATATATACATATATGTATATATAGTAACAAGCCGGCGTGTGTCACAGCGAGCCCATACGAAAATTACAAGACCTCAAATTTAGCAACTAGACTTTGCCCAAAGTTGTCTCAAGTCTCGGCTGCCTTGCTTTGCCATGGCTCATGACGGCCTCAACAGAAGCATGTTTTCCCTGTGCCAGATGTGGTGTGTGGGCAAGCGGGCTGCGCGGCGCCTCGACTCTAGAGGAAACCAGCAGCTGATCGAGACTGTCTGCTCTTCCAACAGAAGAAAATCACCCACCAAAATTGTCGAGAGTCGGTTGCGCATCCTCGATGCCTTGATCATGTTGCCCATTTCAGGTGCTTTCACTCCCGTCTACGTGACGCCGTCATTCGTTCTGGAAGCCCTCCCTCTCTACGTGTCTTCGTCGTGCTGCTGGAGGTCATGGACGTGTTTGCGCCCGTGCGCAGCATGGCGGCATTCTTTCACGTGCTCGAAAGCCAAACAACTAGACCCCAGACAGCTTGACAGGGATTGGGAAAGTCTATTTGCAACATTTTGCGACGGAAGCCAAAGTGGGAACATGTTTCCCGCGTTGAGATGAAGGGTGTCGAAATGAGTGTGTGATAAGCGGATAAGCGTTGTTGATTTTTCCTGAGACGTGTTGCATACATGTTTTGTCGAAGATGTTGGGGTTTTGTTTTGATCTTTACGTTTGTGCTGTTGACGCCAATTACTCCGTGCTTCTGGCTTCATGAGGGCTACTCTTAAGAGAATCTTACAGCCTCAGACCGGGGGTGGACAAGACAAAAAAAGACTTATTTCATTTTGTTTCGTTTGCGCGAAGGTTTTTGTACATGCCCTCCTGTGTTTTTTTCGTGCATGTTTGTGTTTTTCGCTTGGATCCCCTGAAGGGAAGGCTGCCAAGTCACCTACTCCTGAACCCTCTTTGCTACCCTAGTCGGCTAGTCATTTTCCGTCTATTTTGATTTAGCTGTTGTGAAATGTACTTGACAGTCGTTCACGCGTGCCGAAACTAGCCGCAATGGAAGCGCTACAATTTGGCCAATTTGTGGCCGAAACTAACCAAAGTTAACGTGAAAAAACAAAAGCATACTGGAGCCCAATTGCAAGTGCATCCCCTGACGGAAAGGCGGCCAAGTCAGCAAGTCCTGAACACTCTTTGCTGGGCGGGTCGGCTACATATTTCCTTGTATTTCGCCTCAGTTTTTGTGAAATGTACCTGACTATCGTTGATTTGTGGCCGAGACTAGCCCCGATTAAAGGTAATTTCCATGGTGTCATACTTTCACATAGTTTTTGTTTGTTATTTTTTTCATGTTGTTTGTCTTTCTATGTTGCATGTTGGTATTCACCTGGTTCATCATTTTGTCATTGGTCATTTGGTTTTCATTTGGGCTTTCTCATGTGTAATTTGAGCTTTCATGTGGGTCATCATGTTTTAGCGTGTTGGCGTTCGTTTAGAGAATTGCCCTATTGTTTGCCAACATGTCATGTGTCATCCTGGGTAGCATTTTCCTATGTAATGTATTGGTGTTGTCATTTGTTTGTTCATGTGTTGTGTGGTTGCCTGAACTGAAGAAGTGACAACAAAGCCGGCCAATTCAGGAAGGATGAGCATGATGAAAAAGAAATGATAACCCCAGAGGTCTTTGAACGTGAAAAGGATTGCGCAACTAAAATGAAGACCCAAATGCAAAATAAAACAGTACTAAACCAATTTTCCTTTGCCTGGCTGGCAAGGATTGACGCGACGTTACCCTTTCCAGATAGCTTTTGAATAGTAGGCAGCCACAGTCCCAGCAAAACCGTTGGGATTTGGTGAGCTCGCGCCGCGAACCAATCAACTGGGAAAGGTTTCAGAAGACACCCCCAGGAAGGGATCAACTAATCAAGGAAAGCAATTGGGGAAATGCGCAGTCTACGAGTCGCTTGGCTTCCTTCTGGGCTAGAATGCCATCATGTGTGAACAATTTCGCCACAGGTTCTATCTTTGCTACAACGCTGTCTGCAGCGCTTCCTTGCGCTTTCTTGCGCGCGCGATGCGCGAGAAGAAGATGAGAAACAACTGAGCTGGTTCCCATGCGCGCCTGTTTGTTGTCATTCGTGCAAGTTGGCGCAAGAATACTTGTTGGGGAAACCGTTTTTTCTGTTCGTCGCCGCATGTCACCACCCACCATCTTTCGACTTGGAAGGCCGTAAGAACCTTCTTGTTGTGATCAGTGCGTGTGTGAAGTCTGCTTCATTTGCAATCCCAAACTGAGGCCTGGAGGGCGACCTGTGCTCTATCAAAACAATTCCACGCGCCCAACCGCGGAGGCGCGAGTGCCTGTTGGTCCGAAAGTATACACTATTAGAAGGGCAAGGTGTCACAGGTCATATGTGCAATTCAACATGCAGAACTATTGCAGCCTTTGCGCGCAGGAGCTGTGTTTGCGTGTGCGAGGGCGCAGCCCTAAAACCAAAGCTGAGTGCCTCAAGAAGAAGGTGGGCATCTTTAACCGAAACCAGTTGAGGCTATACGTTGGTTGAAGTGAGTTGTTGCACTGCTTGTCAGGGCTGAAGACTTGGGACGGCTTTAGAATGCTTCCTCTTAGCTCCATGAAATGGATTTCATCAAGACAACTTCTGTAGACATGTTGCACGGTGTGTTCCTCTCGTCATTGGCTGGGCAGAGGCCTCTTCTTGCACCCTGGAGCTTGCGAGCTTTCTAGCGGCAGAGGCAGAGGAGAAACATGCACGGCGACAAGTGAAATTTGTTTGCAGCTGCATGTAAAAGACACTCCTTTCGTCACTGTGACGTGGATCTCCGGCACCCTGCGCCACGAGGCTTACAGGCCAGTTTCTCCATGACATCAGAGCCCATTTTGGACACTTGCAGGACCTCAACCCTGACAGCCTAAAGACCTAAACCCTGATTGTTTGCATGCGCGCTGGGTCAACGCACTCACTGGTAGCGCACGAAAAGTAGGCCCTATTTTAAGCCTGCTTTCTGCGCTGGCGCGGAGTATCGACCTGGTAGCTAAAGATGCGAAAAGTGGGCCGCATTGATCTGTGCTGGTGTGGAAGGAGTTGTGCACATCTAGTTTGTTTACACTTTAAGTCGCTTGTTTTGGGCGGGGACCCTCCACAGAGACACCCTTCATGTTTAGGTCTTAGACATGCTGTATTGTATGAAAGTAGCGGCAAGGAGTTCATGCATTTCAGGGCAAGAACGTGACAATTTGGCTGCCGCTCATGTCGCAGTGCTTCGTTTGCACACAACATACACGAAATCGTTGCTACAACGCGGCCGGTTCTCGCGCCGAACAACCGCAAACTGTGTCACCGTTTGAGGCGCTGTCTATTTGAAGCAGCGCGAAACTCAGCCGGAATGTAGTTAGGATGATTATCGGAGCCTGCGCGGTATTTGTTTTGCACGCCGGTCCAGCAGGTGATTTCCATCAACCATTGGATGCAGACTAGTGACTAGATGTGGCACACACGCACACACGCCAACAAAACAACGTCTTTGCTGGCGCACTGCAAGGTTTCGCACCTACGTGACCTCCTTACAAAAACTGGAGCTGGAGTCTTCGGCCACCAAGGCGCCCGGTGCTCGAGGGGGGGGCGATGCCAAGTTGAACTTTTACACAAAGCAACAGCAAAGCCTGAAATAGAACCAATTCAAATCATGCATGACACAAAGCCTGAACTAGTCCTCCTATTTCCTGAAGGTTGATTGAGTTTCAAGTACCGTTTGTGATCATTCAGGCTCTCCGCGCCTCAAGGGGTTCCAGCCTTTCTGGTATTTTATTTCACTGCACTTGTGCTAAAGAGGTTCTTATGTTAATCCAGCTGACTGTTGTTGTTTTTTTTGGGACGATTGTGGAGATAACAATCTTTGGTGACGACAACTATTTTTGTTTTCAACAGGATTTACATATTTAGATCATTCTTTTGGTGTAGCGCAACCATTTGATTTGGATTCGCCGATCTAGCTACCTACCTGTCTCCGCAGCCCTCAAGTGCTTCCGTGGTTATGTCGTGCAGGGTCAAAACCAAAATATAAACACCCTTTCTTGGTGGTGCAAAACCACAATATTACAAGGGAAATGTTGTTCTAGTATGTTGTGTGTGTGGCATTGGCGTTTGTTGATGTTTTGAAGATGCCGCAATCAGAGTTCAAAACGATCATGTAGAAACTCAGTGGAGGTTGCCACCATGACCTTGTGTGCTTTACACGTTTGGTGAATTATGAACACACATCGTTTGGATTTGTCATTGCGATTTAAACACAAAGTTCATGCAAAGCAAAATATTGAACAATTTCACACATGTTACATGTTTAACTTAGGAGGGTGCTGTCATACCCTACTGGGGGGTGGGAAGGCCAATGCCAATCCTGGAAATACACAACTATTGCTCAACGGGGTTTAAGTGGTATTGGCAACTGGAAACGATTTTGTTCGTTTGTGTTGTTGGCGACCGCCCACGTTTGGAAGTCAAAGTGTTATTGATGTGTTTCCAACTGCCCAGTTGGCTGGCACATTTGAACAAGTGGGAGAGTTTGGGGTTTGCATCATGTCGAGTGGACATGTTTGTTTGGAGGGATTTCACGCATTCTGCGAAACCTGGTGAACTTTTCACTTCCAAATTTTAAGGAATGCAACAATCATCGTTTTTTCCCAACAAACCTTTGAGTGAACAGTGCCAGGAAACGCCACGAATGATTTAACATCATTCCCAAACACTCCATGGAACTGGCATATTTACATGCATTGACCCCAAAATAACCACCCCAATGTAAGTAAATATGTCCCAGACAGGTCGTGCTTGGGATTGTTTTGGTTGCTTCGTGTCAATTAGTCCGGTGAAATGCACCATCTTGGTCCACAACTGTCCTTGTGGTGGTCACAGTGTACCTATCCTTGGCATGGCGACAGATTCTCCGAAATTCGTATGTAGGTCAATTATGTTCGACGCGTTCTATTTTGGTTTCAGGTTATTGCTACTGCAATGGAAGGTCAGTTTCCTTCCATGTCACTGCCTCACAAAGGTACAAGTTCCAAGCGCCAAAAAAGAACTGATTCCTAGAGAATTTGACACCCTGTGGGGAACCCACGTGGACCCCGAAAACCACGTTTGTTTCATCTTCGGAGAAAAAAAACACATCTTCAAGTCTGGTGAAAACGCCAAGCCCGGTTCCATATTAGTTGGAAGGAAAAGGATTTCTTTCACTTCACCACGTGGTGCTTCAGCGGATCTGTCGGATCCGGGCTGAACGCTGCTGCTCACCCCACCCCAGTCCGACTTGCTGGTCAACGATACGCAGTCCGCGGGCGCGGAGACGCAGATACCAAGCGCAGCGGGACGCGCGAGCGCGAGGACTTTGGGGCGAGGAGTTGGCAACATCAAAACACTGGAACAAATCCAAATTTCAGGTTCCATGGCGAGTCTTGGGTCTTGCTTGGACAGTTTGCATACCCCTCAATTTTTGTTACAGATGGTCATGAATGGTCATGGCATGGCATGTATTGCTGCAGAAGTGGTTGCTCGAGTTTTGATGAGACTGAGAACATGTTGGGGGGCAGAACCAAGACCAAGAAGGATATACCGATATACCCCTTTGATTTTTTTCGACAGGTAACACATGGTAAAGCAATTAATGCAGTTACTTAGATTTGTTGATCGGAATCGTCCGGACGGATGAGGACGTCAGCGCACGGTCAGCGCATGCCCCTTAAAAAAGGCCCAAGCGAACGTCGGAGAGGTCGAACAAGGAGTCCGACGAGTGAGCAGTTTCTTCCTAGCCACTTGGGGATTGTTATTGTTGCAAGGCGGTCGGTTCTTTTTGTTTTGCTGGTTGGGATGTTGCAAATGTCCCGCCGAGACATACGCTTAGAAATTCGCTGTGATGCATGCACGAGAGTTAGTTTCTTGGTAAGAGACTTTCCCCACGTCAGCTTGAACTCAGGTCGTCTTTGGGACAACTTGGGCTTGGGGCGAAGTGGATCTCCTCAGAGGAAAGAGGCAAATCACATTTCTTGGATCATCGTGTTCCACTCTTGCCTGGAATGCACAAAGTACGAAGTACAGAGTTGCGACTATACATGGCACGTGACAGCTCCTAAGATGTGTGGAATTACATAAAGCCAGACAAAAGAGGACTGATGCTAATTACAGATCTTTGATGCTCAAACGGCTCACTTCCCGCATTTTCACTTCCAAAAACCGAGGTGTTCAGCTGAAAGACAAAGGCAACGTCTTTTCTCTTTCAGGTGCACCTTGACTTTTGATCCGGAATTCCGAGTTCGGTCAAGGTCTAGAGGTTAAGTAATGAGTTTCAGACATCTAAGACCGTCTAAGACCTATTTTTGAATCTAGATCAGACTTGATATTATATGTTTTTTTCTGGCTTCGAAAACCTCATGGTTTCGATGCCCTGTCCATGTGTTGCATTGACTGACTCGATTCTTCTCACTTGAAACGGCTTCAAAACGAAGATCAAACGGACATGTCCCGGTTTCCAGGTGAGAGCAGGTGAGGGTTATAAGTTATGGCTATGGGGAATACATTATTTCTATCTTTTGAGGGTGATGCCATTTACTTGAGGGAATTCAGGCAGGCCGCACCACCAATGAAGGCTGTGCTGGTATAGTTCAAACTTGACCTTTGCCCGGCTTGGACCCTTTTGGACTATTTCGAGCTGGGTTCCAAACTATCCAATTGACTCCAGTAAACCAAATGGCTGCAGGCCATTTTTATCTTCGCAACTTCAGGTTTGTATTTGTATGTTTGTCAAAGCTGGTGTTGCATCAAGCATTCAACTATATAGACGGCCTCAGGTTGCCAGCCACTAGACACAACGGGCCGGATTAACAGCATGTTTAGTTGTTTAGTGTTTGATGAAAATCATAAGTTCCCTTTGCTTACCTGGGCCCATGTGATTTTGCAAGGATTGAGCACGGCATTTAGCTAAATGCAGGCTGTTATAGATTCAGTCAGGCTGTTTGTCCACTTCTGGGTGTGTATATATATATAAATTAGAGTCTGCAGAACATAAGTGAACTCAGATTTGCTGAGTTAGTGGTTCTCAAGCATGTTGCTGCTTATGGTACTGCTGAAAAATGTTGAATGGACGACACATGTTGTTCCAACCACCCGTAACAGAAAGATACGATACGAACCGTTCAACACATGGTGAATCCCCAAACAGCAGGGGGTTAATTTCAGACCACGTGTGTTCTGTAGACTGAGTCAGTGAAGGTTCTGTGGACGTCCCGGGCTCGAAATCATGGCGACGTCCTGGGCCGCGCTCGGAGCCCTCCAGGGCGCGATGCAATCCTCCAGCAACTGGACAAGGATCCCATCATCGCGCATACCAACAAGGAGGGCGGGCTTGCTTGCAGGGAAGCTCACAGTCAATATCAAGATTTACACCAAAAAACAATCAAACAAGATGGAACCCTGATTGCATGGACCGTTGGCAGACAATTTTCCGAATACCAACCCAGTGGTTGTCGGGTTCCATGTTAATCTTCCATGGTGTAACCAAACAAAACATCAATAGGCTATACTTTAGCCGCCTCTACAATATTGCATGAATGAAGAAATGATAAGGAATGAGAGATGATAGATGGACTTACAGTACTTTACGGCACATGTTCGGAACAGGCTACAGGGACCCACCATAAACATAAGACATCAGGGATAGCCGGGATAGCCTCAGTTTTAACAGGTCGTGAGAAAAGGATCAGTTGTCAAGTGCTGTTGCAGCTTCTATATACTTCATATACTTCCTTCAGGAGGGCTTACCATGTTGCATTCGACATGCTGAACAGAAGTGATGCAACACCGATGCAGCTTCTCTTTGGCTTTCAGGACAAGATCAAGTACTACCACGAGCAGCTCTTCCGTAGTCATCAGATGTTGCTCATGGACGGGAGTGTGCTTTTTCTTTGTGTGCATGTTGTCCTGGGACACCTGTGTGCCCACACGAGCGGGACTGGGACCTGTGTTGGATAACAGGTGCGCACCAGAGGCCATTGTCCGGTGCGCAGTAAACAAGATCCCATGCAACAGAGCCACATGTGATCATACCCCTTTTCCCGCAGCCAAACACCGCAGCGCTTGGATGGAGGAAATACTGGTGAAATGTGGTAAGAACCACTGCCACTCCACCTTTTTTTTCCCATCAGAATCAATTCCATGAAATACCATTGAATAATTTCACACACCTCTTCCAGCATTCATCCCAGTCCTCGTCCTGAGTCCACACTGCTCACTTCAGAAGGGCTGAAACCGACCCTTTTGTGTGTTCAGCTTTGGAGCCGCTCGACCAGTCGACCAGTCACCCCCTGTCACCCCCACAACCACCTTCGTCACATTCTTCGTTCTTTGTCACCGGTCCACGGTCTCGCCACGACAAGAGACCTCCTCGGTCAGGACACCGCCACGAGCGAGTTCCTCTTCCTCAACGACTTCTTCGACACCAAGGGCGACCAGAGCCTCTTCGTGGAGCCTCGGAGCATGTGATTTCGGGAGATAGAGGGAGGTGGGGGATTTGGGTTCCAAAGACGGATCTATGTCTGTCTATCTTTAAGAAGAGTCAAAGATCAGTCAGACATTTGAAGTACCAGAGGATATCGGAGGATTAGCCCATATCAACATTCTCCGTATAGATCATTGGAAAGAATCCCCGAACCTTTCAAACTCCCTAATTGTCTTTGTTTTCTCTTTCTTTCTCCAGCGAAGCTCGATTGTGTAATCCAACGATTGAGTTCAGATGTTTGAGTTCAGCGTCGTGCGACGAGAAAAATCACGTCGTGCGACGCATGTTCGTTCCACTTCGCAACGAGAGACGTGCGTTGTTGGACTCAGGAAGTTTTTGGGAAGACGACTCAGCCGGGGCGCCTTTCAGGTCGAGAGGAGTTTGATTGATTTATTCAGTCCTGTGGTTTGTTGGGGACGTCTCCAGTTTTGACCGGTCAAAGCAACACCGCAAGTACTCTTTTGCAAATTTGTTGCTGTTCGATCGCAAATTTGTGTGGGGACGAGTGCTTTGGAATCGCCATAGAATTATCATCGGAAGGAGTGTGACAAAGGATTAGGCGCTCCGCTCCGCTCACGAGAAAGTAGTGACTGTCATAGAATAACCAAACCCTGGCCAGGGAATCTCTATGTATTAGAATCCTACAAAAGAAATTGGCATGATTGGCAATGATCCATGATTGGCAACTACAGACCAGCACCGCAGAAAGAGTGCTTCATAGACACCCACTGACGACTGTATTTTCCCTCCCATCACCACCCGAAATCCGCGGTGCTGGTTATGTAGAGTCTTGATTAATAAACCCACCCACCCCATTTGAATTGGAACATCCTCTTCACATTGGCGGGGGTTACGAATCAAGAGTCTACATTTGTGCTTGTGTCACTGACCCTACTTTCGCTGCATCACCGCCCCTCAGGTATTTCCTGGACTCGCTCGAGGCCTTCCTAGCCAACTGCTATGATTCCGCCTGGGTCTCGCAAGAGGGTTGGTGGGCGTTGGCGGCTAAGGGGGAGAACGACCTTGGGGGGGTGGCTCGAGAAGACCATACTCCGGTCAAGAGATATCAAGGCTAATGTTCAATGATATTCAATGCCACTACATATATCTGCATATTTACATGTGTTCTGAACATACCGTTCATCACCCTACTTTGCTGGGTCAAGTGACATCGGCACATGGCTGCTAGCCGGTCTCCAGGAAGCTGCTTTCAATGTTTTTTGGTCATAGTTTACATAATAACAGAGACCCTTTTTGGTGGCAACCTCCAATTATTTGCTTCATCTCCCTGTCCAGTTCCCTTCCAAACAATTCAGAAACACAAAGCCCAGTGATTCCTCGACCATACCCACTTATAGGCCCGTAGGCTCACGGCGGCTATGCCAGGAAAGAAAAAAGATGAAAAAAGCGACTCTACCAAGCTGCTGTGGCTGGTGCGAAATCGCATTCGACACTTCAAACCCGTCCGTGGAAGCGCTCAGGTGGGTTTGCTGCTCATGGTCCGCATCGTGGAGTTCTACCGAAAGCGCATGCAACAGCGCAAGGCGGTCACCGACGCGAGGTCAGCGTAGACCGACCGCGAGGTTCGGCCGAAAGGATGCCGAAAGGTCGTCTCGGGGGTCCGATTCGGATGTTTGGTGCACCGAGGTCCATCCGAATCGAGGTCCGAATCGGACCAGGTCTGATCAGGAGCCAGGTCGTTCTTGCCCGATAGATTCAGATTGGTGAACAAAAATAAAAAATAGAGAAGAACCCAAACAAACATAAAATACGAGCCAGAAGACATAATGAGGTTATCTCAGATTCATTCATAATGAGGTTCTGTGTAAGTCTTCAGAGTTTGGTGCCTAGCCGGCCGTTGGTTGAAGTACTTCTTCGTGTTACCATCGTGCTGGCCTTGGATGGGTGAAGGGTGCCGGCGGATGGGCGTGTTACTTAGACCATCCGAGTCGGACCGAGTCCGGCCGAGCTGCGGAATACTCGGATCGGCTGTGTTTGAACCAGCTTAAATGTGTTTTAACCAAGCAATAGCTGCGTCACTGTGCATTGCTTGGCCCTGCTCTATGTTTCATGGTCTCCTGTGTTTGTGTCCATTTCTTGGTGCGAGAATTGGACAACTATGTATTGAGCAGCATATTCTTTCCATGTTCAGATTTCAGACAAAAATTACAAACTACATCAAAACCACGTGTAAGTGTAATGTATTTAGAATATGTAAACTCTTGATTCATTGCACACAAAGAATATAGGAAGAGGCTTTACAATCCATGTTTGGGGGGTTCTTGATCACCATAGGCCTCCTCAGACCCCATAGGTGGCCTGTTTGGATAGCTACCTCGATGCTTTGCAGCTGCTCTTGTGGCTGGGGGGGGCTCAGGTACTCAGGTGTGATCGAGCGAATCCTCACCACTCTGACGGATATGAGTTGGGTCTGTCCTAGTACACCTAGAACAGTCTGTAAACAAGCAAATCACTATGCTTGAATAAGGCCTGCAACCTAACCGTCATCCACTGTTACTGGTACTAGGATAGACCCAAGATATGGGCAGCACTGGAAACCAATAGGGGCCAAGCCCAAATACGTTTTGGTACTGGGGACACGAAGAAGTTTTGCCCGCCACTTGTGTCATATGATGATACTGTATACTACAGGAATATACAGGATCAAGTGTCAACAAATGTTTCAAGCTGATTGTGTAACCAATCATTTCAAGGGTGGACGACTCTCAACATTTTGTGCAGCTACCCCTCTACAAGTTGTAGGATTGGTGCATGTTGAACGTGCCTCGTTTGAAACCCTGAGGTAACTGCCACCGTACACTTGTAGTATTTGCAAACAACAAAGCTTAAGGGTTCTCAACCCTCAACTCACCACCACCATGCATGTAGTATTTGGTACTTTCTATCGCATTGTAAAGGATACACCCTGAGAGTCTTTTGCTGCGGCCCTAGGGTTGAAATGTATAACAAGAATCATTTGGCAATTATCATGTTGCGGACTCCCTGCCTCAAGCAAAGCTCTTCTTCACTCCAGCTCCGCAAGTCTGTGTGGATGCTACTCCCAGCGCAGGCTGGCCAGAAATTGAAGTAACCTGTTGGACATCCCAAAAACATGCTGAAAGTCAGTACAAGGATGTAAGATCCTGGATGTTGATTTGTCATGATTTGTCCTTGGAACGTGATATGGGACGTTAAACAAATAAATACCCCCAGCCTTGTGACATTAATCATGTCCTTGGATGTCCATGTCGGAACGGTGCAAAACCCTCCACAACAATGTATATATATAATGATAATATGTTGAATGAACATGCCCCACACGCTAATGAATCAAAGTTTACGGATCAATAACAATATTTCGTGCACCAAAGAAACTTCAAATCCATGATTTTGAGAGAAGATAGACCAGTGCATGTGTCCCTACTCCTTTAGAATTTGAGTTACATGAATTCAGAGGTGCATGTAGTGATGATTGGATATGTTCGCGTGTGACAACCAGTTGCGCCACCCACCGGGTCACCTGGTGCGAACTCGCGTCCAAGGCCAAGGCTCCGACACGTGTTGGAGGCGAACATCGTCTCCTTACGCAAGGCGCACGGCGTTGCGGGACTGAGCCGTGCGAAAGCATCGATCGAAAAGGCATATCGAAGTGACGCGGCGACCCCTAGGACAGGTGTCGTGGAAATCAGGATGGTGTGAAATGGTGTGAAACTGAGGGTACTTGGCCCTTGAGCTTCAGATGTACTTGGATCATCTTTGGATCCTTTTTGGCGCTCCGGCCTGGCCGGCCTCTTTGGCCCTTGTCACTGATTCTACACCCTTCGAGTGAGTTCAGCAAACCTGGTGGTGTAAGTTGATGATGTTTTGGTCGCCATGCAAGTTGATGATCATGATTCCATCCATCCGGTGATGTGGAAGATCAGACTTCCTCCAATGGATCCAATGACATTTTGCGGTGCTTTCCTTTTTACTGAAGAAACTGGTGCCCACCAACATCGCCTGATCAAAATCAACAAAACACCGCGCGCCGCGCGCTACCGGTACCGCCGGTACTGGCCCCATCGTTCGCGGCCCGAAGCGGCCGCAGCGGGTCCGGCAGGCGTATCAACAAAGCTTGCAGGCTCCCAGCAACAGCAATCCCCATCTGGTCACCCGAAGGCCGGATTGATGCAACGGAGCGGTACCCCCTTGGGTCGGGGAGGTTGGTGGAGGACGACCCCTAGATACTGCTAGGGGTCAAGTTCATAGGTTCACCGGAGCTACGACCATGACGGCTCCAAATGGATGGTTTAGTTGGGATTACAACCATCCAGTCGAAGGGTTTCAACCTTTTCTAACAGTTCTTTCATTTGGCATGAATTCTGACCTTAGGATAAGCGCAGACCATTTTCTGAAGGGAGGGAGCAATCCCCAGTGATGGGGTGGCAACACCTGGACGAAAAAACAAAGAAATCCTGCACGGTGAGATGGGGGATGCAAACATCTCCAGGCGACGTCTCACTTTTGGGACGTCGCCATCTTGCTTCTTTCCGAGAACCCTCACGAAGCCGCGCGAGCCGCTGGTTAGCCCGGGTCGGGCACGCAAGGATTCCGGGAAGCTTCCGGCAACGAAGCGACCGCAGGTTTGCCGAGTTGGCGGCATCTTTGTACTTCCTCAGCTCCCAAGAGGATACAGGACGGAGTGCTGTGCTGTGCTTCAGCGATGGATGTTCTTCCGTGTGGGCGATGGAAAAGAAGGCAGAAGCACCAATTAGTGACTCTCGAATTTCATGCATCCCAGGCATAATCAATAGGTTTCAAGAGGGTTTTTCAATATGTTTCAACTCAATGGTTGAGGGGATGGACAATTTTCGTCAATTTTCAATACATTCAGGTGGCTTTTGGCAGAAACGGTGGTATGAAACCAACCACTTTTGTCAAACCGTGTCAAACCATTTTTTGTCCGACCTGATTCATCGGCAATGGGTTCCCAACTATATATAAATGCCTAAAAGCCAGCCGATAGGCTAGGCTGAAGTTTCTTTATGAGCGAACAAAGTGAGAGATTAGAGGCTGTGGGGGGGAGACATGGCATTGGGGTAACATGGGGTAACTATTTAACAGAGCCTGCTGTACCTCGAATTACATGTGTGTGTTTGGTATTTTTTTGAGCTCGTGATGCAATATGAACCCGTGTCGGCATCACTTGCATTATAAGTCTCATAGGGCTGGGGCGCCTTGTTTTAGAACAGAGGCGGATGTTTTATGTCATACTGGATTGCACAAGTTCGTTTGAACAAACAACATCGGACTCCGAAGTGTCCAGTGGCAACGTTCACCTCCAGCAGCTTTTGTTTCTTCCTCCTCAGGTGTATTTATTCTATCAACAACTGATTCTGTTGCACGTTAGTTCGAAGGTATTTCAGGTGGCCGTCCGAGGTCCAACGAGCTTCCCAGTAGTTGGATCTAGAGGGAATGTACCAGGGCCCTGTGACCCCCTACCTGGTGACCTAGTAAGACCTAGTATCTCGAGTTGATATGGGTGTCCATAAACTATAAACCACCCCCCGGACCATGGGTAAGTGTTCTGTCACTTCAGAATTGCATCCTCATGATGTACCTGTGGAATCCAGTGATTTGTGGGATTGGTGGGACAAACGGAAAGCAGCCAGGACTGCCAGACAATCTGCAGGGAGCTCCAGGAAAACACCTTATGGCTTGCGATCAAGTATATTTTCGCTCGGATGGGTGGGGCATGGGTGTAGCTGGGTCTAGATCCCAATTTTCAGGTTTGGTGGGTGTGGATTGTGTTCACAGCATCTCTGTCCCGCTGTCTCGCGCCGTCCAAAGGTTCGATTCTTGGTGCCCTCTGAGTCCATTCGGGGAGGCGACCAAGGGGTGGTGGACACTTGCCACGTCAGCAAATGGCAAATAGGAAGATTGCCACGTTCTTGCCCCACTTCATGGTAGGACTATAATAGTGGTGAATACGCAGATAAGCCATCATCTACAGAACTCACCCGAAGCAAAATCAGACCAGCATCCCAGCTGTCTACAGCCAGCGGCCACTGGGCCAAGGCAGCAGCCTCTCAGCAACATGCGCCAGGCACTGAACATCCGAAGTGGGGCCTCGATCGGTGGTTGGTAGGCAGTCTGAGGTCCTGTGTGGTTCATCCGAGCTTAATCATATTTAATGTGATAAGAACGAGTCTTTTGGTCGCCAATCCGAAGAAGGTTCACCAGGAACTTTTGCCAGGCACACTTGGAAGGCAGCCCCTTTGAGTCTGACCGTGTTACCCACACCAGTCCTGGCAGCTTAGTAGAGAGCTTGGCTTTCTGCGGCGATCGCCACGGTTTCCTTGGAGTTCCTGAGCTCCTCTCGGAGATCTCATGTGAAGTTCAACCTGTTAAAGACCATTTGAGGTGGAGTGTTATCTGAGGTATCTATGTTTGATTAGAAGACCATTTGATAGTCCTTTTCTGTCTGTCTTCTTACTCTGCGCTCGCTGTGAAAAAAGCTGGTGACATGCGCAACAAACGACGGGGTGTTTGGGGTGTTTGCAGCCGACCCATGGCACATGGCTCGGCTGCAAAAAAGAAATACGACCTTCGGATACATTCGGCATCCTTCGTTTTGTTATGTGTTGTATTGTTTTGTTGATCGCCGATCACCAGATACAAACCATATCCAGATGAGTGCTTGGGTTTGGTTCACTGTTTGTTGCAGTCACTATGAAACTCTACGAACATTTAGGGTTGTGATCTGAATGTATCATAGGACCTGCAAGTGGTAGCAAGGATTGTGATCACTGACCATTAAACAATCCTGCCTGGGGTGCCAGCATGCGGGGGGGTGTTTCTTAATTAGTATCGCATCTTCCAGCCATATTCCAGCCGGTGAGGCTGGTGCCAGGGCTTTTCTTGCTGTTTCGCTCCAGGGTTACCAAAGACATCCAAGTTCGACTCTAACAGCGCCAGCACAACGGAGAAAGCTCATGGTACGGCCACCACTGGGTGGGGAAGAGCCAGACTGGCCATGGCAGGAGTTTTGCACGTTGCTGTCTGCCATGGCCAACCGCCTCGATGGGCATCTGGGCGCAGATGGAAGAGAATCGGCCAGTTGGGTGGGAGCCAGTTGAAACTCAAGAAGCTTGTTTCGAGTTCCATCATTGAAGCCCGAAGCCCAACAGGTTGAAACTGGTACCCAGAAGAGTACCACACCCAACATAATCCCACCATTTCAAGAAACCTGTCTCCTATTTGGTACAAAAGTGTTTGATGCCAATAGTCTACATTGCTCCTGTTGCCACTTTGGCTGAAACTTCTTTGGGTCTCCTACCATCTCCTACCTTTTCCCGCTCCTACGCCTTCCCCGTTTGTTGATTTCCTCCTATGGACATTCCTACGCCGGAACCCCAAACATCCAATCGGAAAGGAAAGCAAATCAACTGTGACATGAATATCATCCTTGAACTGCAGGGCATGCCATCTCGTTCCGGGCTTGCGCTCCGAAAGCATGCACGCGTCCATCGGGCTCCAGCCCTGCTCCACACGGGCCGTGAAATCACGGCTTTTTCCGCTGCTGGTCGACCACATGGAGCTGATTGAGGCCGTGCTCTGGGTGAAGAGCCATGGTTGAAGAGTCTTGAAGTGGAGTCACATGAGCAAAGTGGGTTTTAGATGTTTTAGTTGAAAAACTCAGATTCCACAAATTGTGACTGGGTGTTTGATTTTGGTGTGATCACAGTGTGCAATTCTGAATCGACCATCCGAAGACCAGATACCACCAGTTTCGTCAAACAGTTAGGCTTAAACTGGCTTAAACGTCCAAAAACTGTATATACCAGGACCCTCCTGTTGGGGTGTCTATTTATAGCCCCAAACAGCTGTGATTCCGGATGTCCATTAACCACCCCGACTGGATCGTCTGGTTTTTATATGCCATGTGCTTTTTTTCTCGGTCAAATGCTTCTTGGCTGCGGTCTTCGGAGGCGCAGACACTCAAGGTGAAAGCGAATAGAATCGATTTGTGAACAGAACAGAACGTATTTTTTGCACTGATCATGTTGGATCATGTTGCACTGATGACTCACAGTTGGCTCGCGCAACACAAATCATCTATATGTATACTACATATATATATATATATTTATATATATATATGTGATGTGCGTGTGATACGTCCCAGTTCAAACGTGAGGGCAAAGCATAGGCCTTGCATCCTGTTTGGTGCGTTGCTTGGTGTCTCACCTCCAGAGAAACAGTCCATGGTGTCTTCTTTCTGCCGTCTCAGGATTGGGGTGACCATTGTGGCATGGGCAGGGCCATTCTTGTTTGCTCCCAGCTGGCTTTTGGACTCCTTGATGCCCATTGCCCCAAAGCCATTGCTTTGGCTACGCATGCGTCTTGGCAGTTGCAATGGATGTGAACAAATAACAAAACATTGCATATATAGACTCTTCTTCCGCCGTGCAGACAGCACAGACACTTGGACCTCAACAGCCATCCATACATACCTCCCAAAATTCGGCCTCATCCTTGGACCTCAAAAGTGGACTCTTCGGGCTTTTGAAAAGCTTTGTGTGATGACCTGCTTCGTACGGTATACGACTGCTTGCTTCACTGGTGGTGAAAGAGAGACCTCAAAACTGGCCATGCCACAACTCCGTCTCTTCGCTGTATTGATGTGACAACCTTGGTACTGTCCAGGCTTTGCTTCACTGGTGGTGAAAGAGAGACCCTCCCAGTTTTCGGCCCCTTTTTTGGACTCATGTGATCGTGAAGACTAGCAAAGACACATCTGATGCTGCTACGATGAAGACGCCTGCAACGCGAGGCTCGGTCTGGCCTGGTTTGCCCTGGTGGCTGGTTACGGGAGCGGTTTGCATCAATGGCGGGTGAAAGGAGAATATCCATTTGGAGCCTTGGCCAGATTGGTCCGAAGACGTTCAAAGATGAGGGGCCTGCGGGGGTTTGGGTTTGGTGCTTAGACAGCATCAGTCATTTTGATTAAACATGCACATATCGTAAACTCCATGGAAATTACATATGTGGACAAACATATGTTTACATCAAACAGCTGTCGTTGTTGGGACCCTCGTCGGGTCGTTTGAAGGATAGTTGCAGGAAGTTGCCAGGGACGATGAGGGCTTTTCTTGCTACTGCTGACCGACCAGGCGAGATCAACATTTCACATGAGCCAAGCTCAGCCAAGCTGTGCTCATTTGTGTCTATGATCATAGTTGGAAGCATCATGATTCTCAGCATGATTGCACATGTTTAGAGCCCTTCCCTTCTGTTTTGCTTCTGGAGTAGAACTCCAATCCATTTGAGCCATGCCAGTCCGATCTTTGGGAGAAACAGCACAGCACAATTCGCCGCCCCATGCATGCATGGGCACAATACAGCGGCGGGGCCGGCCTGGGCCCCCCCTATTCAGTGACAATCCGCCCACTTCCCAACCCCATCTCTCAAAACTGTACCTGGGAATGCGAGTTTGGTTGCCCAATCAGCCTTGGCCGAGCTGCCTCAGCTTGGAGTCTGGTTGCCAAAGTCCGACGGGGCCAAACCGTTCTTTTCGCCCGAACAGCAGAGTTGAGGCATTGTCTTCATGGGCATCATCTCCAATGGCGGCGCAGGCAGTTTGCTGCTCATGAAACTTTTAGCTCGAGATGAAGCGGTCGTCGGCTTGAAGCCATCTGAGGGTGAAACAACCACTAAGCTGGGGACCTCTTTGATCGTGATATCTATCATGCTACTGTGCCTCGGCTGCCAACACCGAAGAGAAGCGCCCAAAGTTGGACCCCCCAAACACGGTCGGCCTAGCCTCCTTCTCATCGCGACATCGGACGAGGTGCCTGTAGGCCTGTCTACGACTCAACTTGACAACCCGACCATATTTACAAATGACTTGATATAATAATTCCCATATTTTTTTTACGGTCTTGTGGCTGGTGTTTGTGAACCTGGCGCCTTTTGACGAGATTGAGAGGCCGCCGGGTGTGGAGTCGGATATAGCGGTGAGAACTCCATCGCCATGTGGTGTGCGAGTTCTCCGCATTTGAGGTACTCCATCACCACGGGTCTGTTATTGTCTTTGGTTCCCTTCCTGCAGCCGCTAGAGAAGGATGAGTCTGAGCTTTGTGGAAAAGGAGGGGCCCGGAGGGGCAATGGGTGAGGACACGACATCCAGTCGGCACACTTGGCCTGCATCCCTCAGCAGTGTTCATTTATCATTGTTTCAGGGGTGTTGCACTCTAATTGCTGGCAAGAAGAGGGTGCAAGAGCTCTTTGAATTTAAAATCGGTTTTGCTCTCCAGATGATAGTGAGGATTGCTTGGTACGACCAAAATATGTCCGACTCCTATAAAAATACTTGAAACGGTGTGTTTAACATGCGATTTGATTAACATGTTAGTATTTAACAATATCTATGCACTGGAATGTCTTTTAGGTACATTCCTTCGGAGTAAGTCAAGTATTTTGGCCAGTCAGGGTCTCCGCAAAGCTTAACTCTTTTCCATCAACTATATCTCATCAGGATCAACGTTGAAAGCCCATAACTTCCGGATCTTCTTGACATAGGAAGTCCCCGGAACCAATTTGTTTTGATGAGTTGTTACTTTTTGATCTTTTTGGGCTAAGGTCTCTCTATACTCTATACCAATACATGCGAATGCCTGCCAGTTGAAGACAAAGCTTCACTAAGATGGGTATATCATGCTAGTTTTCAGGAGATGTTTGTTCATACCTCGAAGCCCTATATTGGTGACTATAAACAGGTTATACACAAACACATGTGCACAAGTACAAGAAAACATCATGGCCCCAGCATGATGCTTCGACTGATTGCCAGCTGTTTGGTTTTCTCCTGCAGCTAAGCTTGATGAGACCGGAGACGGGACCACAGTTGCTGGGAACGTCTTCCAAAACGACCCACGTCATGTCTTCAGAACTAAGACACCGACCCCTTCCCCAAGTCTTATGTGTCGCACCTGGCACCTGGCTGTGGGGATGGTCTTGCACAACCGCACGGGAAGAGGTGGTGAAGAGGCCTCTCAATTCTTGCCGAGTTGCAAGAATTGCGAGGGAAAGCAGTTCAATATGACCATCCCTGAAGCGAGCCACAAGCAATTCCTCACTCGTCACGATGTATGTCCAACCAACATGTTCAATGGACAATCCTAAACCTTGAAACCGTAATAGTTTGGTACTGCAAACTCATCCAACTTTCTCTAGTGAACATTGAAAAAGGGGTTTGATGATACTTCGACAAGTCCTCAACATCTCCGCATGTCCTCAACATCGCCGATCTGAGGACTGAACATGCTCGGGACGGAGGACGTAGCTGGTCAAATCCGTGAAACCTTCAAATGTCCACGGCCAAATCTCCATGCCATGCGTGCGTTGCTTGTCAACAGACTTGGATGGTTTTGCTCAAGGTGATGTTTGGGTGAATCCATAAACCTGGGTGAATCCATATGTCCTATGTGGTTCTTTTTCCAGCTCCTGGACAGCAAAGCCAAGCTTGGTCAAAGCAGCTTTGGTCCCTACCATCGGTGATAACGCATCGACTCCTGTGTCCTGGACCGGCTTGCATGTGCCCTGTGCCCTAAGGATTTGGGTCACAGGATGGAACACAAACATTCTTCCATGAGATGTTATATGGAATATTGGGGCTCCAAGAGTATTTTCTTAGAAGGTATTTGGACCCTCTGAACCCACCCCAAACACCTTTGAAACGAAGGTACTTGGAGCCCTGGGGATGATTTTACGTTTAAGGAAGTTCCATGAGTTCCATTCATATATGTTCTTCATCCCTTTTGAAAGCCCATTTTTCGCAAGCAGCTTCATCTTCTCGACCATCTATCCTATCTGGTCCTATCTCTTAATATAGATCTTGGTCGACGTCGTTTTCCTTTTGGCCGCTCAACATCTCGCACCAAACCCCGGACGCAGTCAGATATTGCCTTCGTCTAAGGCCTTGGTGTTGCCGTGGTCCCTTGCAGTTCGACCTTCTGCAGGGCTTGAAGCGAAAAAAGTAAGCAGCAGCATCGCCTGATGGGTGAGATCCGTCAGCGGCCTCGGGGAGATTCTAGGAGTCCTAGTGATATCCTCATGTCCTAGTGAAGGGTTGAGCAGCGGCCAAAACTTCCCACGTAAGCCGCGAAAGAAGAGCCTATTAGAACAAATTCTCGATAGGTTTTGAGCAATGGGGTCTTGGCACATGTCAATCTTTGGAGCCTTTGGAGCCTTTGCTTTCCAGGATGGCTTTTCCTTGCATGCCATCCCAAGGGAGCAACTTGCCACATGTGGAACACGTCCACCAGTGGAGGCCCATGACTGAAATTAGCTGGGTTTGGTTGAAACCACTTGGAACAAGTTCTGCCTGTTGCGTCACATGGCGCATGGCGCGTGTCGCCCAAACCCCAGAGCCCATGGCCCGCCCACGTCGACCCGACCTCGAACGACCCCAAGGCCGGATGGCTTGGTCTTCTTGGTGAACAACTATGACCTCGTGGGCCTGCCAAAGAAGATAACAACAAAATACAACAAGAACTGTACTAGATCAGAATAGCCTAAAAGTTTCTGACACGAGTCGAAACATGGTAGACATACTATACACATAATAGTGACATAATATTTAACTTTGTTTAATTTGTTTTTGAAGGGTAATTCACTTCATGTGGGCACTCTAATTGTTGCAATTGTCGAATAAGTTGTATGTGTTTGTTGTCGTGCAAAGATCATCAAAGATCCACAGGATTTGCAGAAAAGAATGAACAAAACAAACAAGCGCGCTTCTTGTCCCCAAAAACGGCTGAGTGAGATACACATCTTCATCTTCCAAATGCCTTTTCGCCCACGCTGGTTTTGATCGTTCCTCCGAGGTTCTCACGGTCTTCCACGAACGGCACTTGTCGAGAACTGCGACCTCCGTCTTCGAGGAGTCGAGCGGCCCGGGCCGAGGGTGGATGTCGGGAGATGTGAGTTCGAAGCAGTGGAAAAGCCCTGACCAGCCCTGACCAGCCCTGCGAACACCAGCGGACCAGTGAACAGAATAGATAGACCTATAGAATAGACCAGTTAAATCCAGTAGACCAGGCATTGTCCCCACCGAGAAGTTGGAGTTGATCGTGCTGAGTTCCCATGACATCCCACCATCTACCAGTAACAGTTGGGAAAAGAGGATCACAGGAGTGGTCATCCGGATGGTCTAGTGAGACGGAAACGCACGGTCAGTGGTATTAGAAGACCATAGATGTGTTTGCTAATCTGATGATATGATATATTATTGTAATTATATTGTAAATATAGATATATACTATAAAGTATGCATAAAACATTGTAATGTATTAGTTAGAATGGTTATGCGGTTGACCTCAGGTGTTCTTTGTTAGTTCTTTGTCACGTGACAAATCTCAGTGAGGTGTGAACTTGTGAATTGCTCAGAAGGGTGAGCGATAAAGATCGTGTGTATGCTTTAGGGGTATATGAGAAGCCAGAGCCTTTCACAACCACACACAGACACATTTTTTTGAAGTAATGCAACCAAACACAAGATGTGGGTGCTGTTCCGTTCTCATAAAGCAACTTGGATGGCTCAGCGATGCACGTCTGCAGAGTCATGTCGGAGCTTTTGGATTGATTATCCATGCTGTTGAAGACAAAGGAAGAACCTGTAGGGCCTAGCAAGATAACCTTCAAAGAAAATCATAATGACGTCTATGAGTTCTTTTCCAAACAATTCCTTTGAAGAGATTGTGGACAATCATAGGCTCTTTGAAGATGTCACACAGGCTCTTTTTTCCTATGTTGTTTGTTTGTCCTCACTGGTTGGCATCGTTGTTGGTGGTTATCACGTGTTGACGTTCCCCGTTCAGAACGGGGGTGCACGACTCGACCTGCCCTTGACCCGACCTGACCTTTCTCAGGACTTGCACTCGGATCAGGTGCAGAAGTTCGTGCGGTTCCATAGTGGAATGCAAAGAAACACAAGAAAGACATGGAAAGACATGATGGTTCTCCTACGAGTGGACAGATTCTCTTCTGGAAGAATCACCTGTAATTAGGGTTGCCCGGTAATTAGAATCATGTCCAGCATCCATTTACGTGCCTGGAGGTTTTCATCTCTCTCTCTCTCTCTCTCTCTCTCTCTGGGCACTCGCTTTCTACATGACATGGATCATGCCTATGAACATGAACTGCGGCCTTTTGTTTTTGTCTTCCTTCTCTGAACGATGCCTTCAGCCGGAAGGCCCGCCCCGGCTGGGCCGCCCCGGCGGCTCCCGCGTGCTGTCTTCCGCCGCCGGACATCGCCGGACGCTCCATGTGGCCGCTGAGGTGGAAAGTCAGTTGATGAGACACTACCCAGATCTGGTGACGTCGGGAGCCCCACCACGGAAAGCCCTTGTCGGACTGGTCGGACCGGGCTAGGAGTAGCAGCTTAGGGCGGGCGCCAAAAGCGAAGGACGGCCGGGACGCGGGACGCGGGACGACCCGTTTTAGTGACCTGGTCGGACTGCCAGGACGGCCAGGTAGCTGGGTCCAGGAGCCGTTTGAAAGGGAAACACGGCCTGTTTGGCAACTAGAGTTTCCCAGGTCGAAAGATGTGTTCCTTTTAATCAAAGGTCTAGGCGGTCTAGGTATCATATGGTATCATATGGTATCGACCAGGTTGTTTGACCTGCAAGACTGCTGCAAGACTGCTTGAGAACGGGTCAACACTGCCTGTTTGGAAGGAAAAGCAAATCCTTGACAAGCACACCAACAAAGTCCAAGTTTGAAGTTGATATTAAAACGCCTCAAGTTTCAAGCCCTTAAGCATTCCGTCCGGAACGTTTTGGAACATGCTGATTGAGGACCTGTTATAACGGATCGTCTATAGGAATGGGCACCGCCTTTGGAAGAGAAACGAACGTAAAGCTGTTCCACAGCCCGACCATGGCACCCACAGCCTGGGGGGGGGGGTCCAAGTGTCGCCGGAGCCGGCTCCACCCTGCTTAGCTTCGTGAAGAACACCGAGCCAGCGGCGGGTCCCAGCTGAATCGAAGAGAGATCAAGACCAGCCGGTCAAGACCTGTGCCGGCCTGTGGATCGAGGACATGACAGGTATACACAGACACCCCAATGGCACGGTTTCGGGAGTGGCATAGCAATGCTTTCAGAGAGGGTTCGATGGCACGGTTCACGATTCCCCCATGATGTCCATCATTCGATGGAGGGTCCGCTGGTCCCCACCGTCACTGGGAGTAACTGTGTAACGAACCTCTCAATCCACGTACCGAGTCCGGCGGACCTGCACCCGCGGGCGTTCTTTGGGGGGGATCGATCCACACGGCACCGGTCGGTGAGGTGTTGTCATTCAATCCCAGATACACGGAGGAGGTATTTCTTCTGATTGTTTGCTGTTTTCTTTGTTTTTTCTGGTGGCTTTTGTTTTTTTTTAATGCTTTTGCTTCTTTGTTGGCTCTTGGTGGCTTCTTTGTTGGCTTTTGGCTTTTGTGGCTTTTGGCTTCCCTTGCTTCTACGGCTGTCGTGCTGGAGCTTACAAAGCTGTGCTGCTCACAGTGGCCATGCCCTGTGGCCAGCCTACAGAGCTGTGCTACAAGTGGCCAGGGTTGCGCATGCCTTGTGCTGCTGGGAGTGGCCAGCCCACAGTGCTGTTCACAGTTGCACAAGTTGTGCAGCCATTCCCTTTTTGGTGAATCAGTTCTATATGGGTTATTGTTCTATTTTCCTTCCTTCCTTCCGTCCTTCATTAATTCATTCATTCATTCAGGGGGGTATATATCCGTGGGATATTTTTTGTGTGGAAAAGGAATTTGGAAAAGGAAAAAAACAATGGCAAACCACCAAAACGCAATAACACATGAAAAAAATAGAAACACACAAACAAAGCTAAAAAAACAAACAAAAAAAAACACATCCAAAAATAGATCCGCAGCCGGGATACCCTCCATGTGAGTCAGAGAATCCTTTCCATGTGAGGGCTTTCCCAGTTTGCTCTAATTTACATATGGGAAACTGGGAAAGAGCAAATTTTATCGATACCCCAACGATACCTCACAAGGTGTGCTTTGAAGCAAACGAGATCCCACACGTACACTTGGGAATAGCAAGCCTGCGGTTTTCTCTCTTCTGCGACGAAAAAGGAACACGTTTGCATCTTGTTTTCACAAAGCTCCAGAAGCTGTTGCAGCGCCGCTGCGCTCTTCGGACGACTCTTGGGACTCATCCGGCAGTGAATGTTGGCGCAAGCATGCGCAAGCATGATTTTTGCAGCAGCCAAATTTGCATCCTGAGACTATACATTTCATTCCCTACTTGGCACGCCACAAACATGAGGAAAGACCAACACCCTGAAAAACGATGTTCAGGATGTCCTAACTTGCGAACGCATACACCGTAAACAAAAAATATAGTTTTGGCGCAAACTAATGTATGGAATATTTGCTGAGCAGTTCGGGTGAGTTAAATATTCCATACATGGATGGTCTGGTCTGGCGATGTGTTCGGAGTTCAAAAATTGTATCAACATCTACCAGATTTTTGGCTAGAAGACCAAGAAAGTTTCTCGGATCAGTTTGCTGAGAACAAGGCCAGATCATATTCCCTGCGCTTTATTCAGGGGAAAACGATCAACATCGGTTTCTCATGGTTTCTCGGATATTGTCGCTATAGATGCTAAGCAGGTCCCCATGATTCCCCATTCCTTGTTCCTTGAAGATGCCATATTCAGACGCTCCAAAGACGGGCCAGACTGGTTCCTCAAAACCTAAGGATTTGAGATGCGTAATGCGTGTCCCGGCCGGGAGTTGGTATATATGGTCTGTGAGCCTTTGGGATCCTTTTCATATTGTTAGGACTCAAGAAACAATGGAAGGGAACCTTCATAAGAACCTCAGAAGATTTTCAGGTGGTCTTGCCAACAAACCCAAAAGAGCACCTAAATGGGGGCTCACTTGAACCATCAATTAATGAACATAAATGAAGTTATTTGAAGACAAGAAAGGATATACAAGAATATATATTCTTATAAAAGAACATAACATAATATATATAAGCTCATAATATTTGGTTTGCAGTAACCCCCCCCAAACCAAAAACGCTGTAAATACCAGCAGCTCCCAAAGGAGTGAAACGCCGAGAACGAGCTACGCCCAGGCCGTGGCGCACATCGACGAGAACGCCCGCGCTCCGCCCGGACCATCGCCTCCGCCAGGCCGTCGTTCGGCTCGGACGGGTCATCGGTGGTCAAACAGAACACTTGACCGGCACTAGAAGGGGAACTCAGGGATGCATATATTACAACATGATAAAACAAGAAATATAGACTATAGACATGTCAATATACTAGTTATGTCATTCTACATGATGTTACGTGTGATGAAGTTTGAACCCTAGGGAGCTTCCTTTTCTGGACCCGGTTCCATGCCGACGTTGGGTGCCAACGCCGACGGTGTCGGACCGGGCTACGCATGCGCAGGTGTTGATGTGCAGAAAATGGAGCATGTTTGAAGACCCAGGAGCTGAGGGTTTGCCGAGGATTCGCGAACGTGTTGTACTGCTATCCGTGTGTGTTTGAAAGAGACAGAAAGTGGAGGACCAAACGATTGTCCTTGATGGAGAGAAACAGCAGCTGATGAATGAAAACATGTGAAAACACATGCAGAGTTTCGCAGCTGAGGGTTTCGTCGTTTCAACCAAAGGCATTTGGTTCAAGGCTTTCAGCTTAAAGCTTGCGCTCTGGACGTTTTGTTGTTCCAGCAATCATGGGCTCGGTTTGCAGCACGGCATGCGTGGAGCCCGATTCTTGGTGCGCCAAAGATGTGCAACAAGCAGCATGTCCGTCGCCCAGGACTTTTCAACATCTTGAAGCAAGCGATTCTCAGGTCTTGCGGCAGGAAAGTCTTCTGTCAGATGAGACAGATGAAGCACACGATGTTTTTAGTGAAGACTCCACTGGCACCACTTGCGGAGACCTGATGAGTAAGGTCGATTCCATGAAAAGCCAATTGAGCGAAAAGTCATTGCTTGTTGATGTGGGTGATGTGGTCCTTCAGCGAGAACTTTGCAGCACCTTCAAGAGCAGGGTGTTTGTTGCAAGCTGGCAGGGGCGATTTGTGGCTGCAAAGCAGTTGAAAATGAGCGAAGCAGGTGATGCAGATGATGATGCCAAATTCAAGGAGATGATGAATGATATTGACATCTTCAGCAAACTCAGCCATCCTTGCCTTGTGAATATGCTTGGTGCTAGCGTTGACCGAAGGCATCCGATTTTGCTCACTGAGTTCCTGGAGAATCAGGATCTTGAAACCTACATGCACAAGCAGCGCAAAGCTTCCATTGATGGTTTCTGGAAGCCCCGTTTCTCCTTAGCCGCTCAGTGGGCGATCGCCACGGGTGAGGCACTGGCATATTTGCATGGCCGAGGCATCGTGCACCGAGATTTAAAGCCCCTCAACATGCTACTGACCAGGAACTTGGAGGTGGGACGGTCTGGGGGTGGGCGTTGGATAGGCCCAGAAGAAGTGAATGGGGCCTAAAGATGAAGATCTGATTGTGACACGATCAGCTCTATGATTCTATGTTTCTCTCATGAATAGTGTTTTCACTACAGCAGTTCCCATGTGCTGTATACCCAGCCCAGAGCCCAGCCCTTTCAGGTGAAGATCGGTGATTTTGGATTGGCAAAGGTGATGCCAGGAGGCTGTCCCGGTAGCTCACGCGATGAAGTACCCAAGATGTCAGGAGGTGTTGGCACTTGGCGATATATGGCTCCAGAGGCAGGGGCCCAGGGACACCCAACCCCCGGTGGGTTGGGTGGGTGGTTTGGTGGGTCTTGTCCAAGCTAGGTGGCTGGGCTTGATGAAGAAACTCCCTGACCCGGTAAAGCCAAGTGTATGAATCAAGAGCGGGAAGAGGCTGTTTCGCTATCAGAGTGACTTCTTGTCCAGTCCAGGTTGCCCGATACGAAGCTTATGATGAAAAAGTGGACATCTATGCCTTCAGCTTCTGGGTTTCGAGGTGAAAACGGATGTTTTCTGGCGATTTTTGACTTCGCCCCAAAGGTTAAATCCCAAACCTGGACCGGGACCATCCTGTTTGGGTGTCCAATGGACTACCCTACTTAGAGATGTCCAGTGGACACCCCTTGGATGGTCCAGGTGTGTTTCAACGTTTCTTTTTTGCCCCGGCTTGATCTTTTAATCCAAGGCTTGATCTTGTACTTGATCTTTTCAGGGCTGCAGCCCTTCGGTTCCTACAGCAAGGACCTCACCAAGCTCTTGGATGCATACCAAGCGGGTGAGGAACCCCGACCCTCTTTGGAGGTGTCGATGGGAGCAGACAAGCTCCGCCAGCTAGTGGCAGACGCTTGGCATGTGAAGGCCTCTGAAAGGCCATCAGCTGAGGAGTGCTTGTGTCGCCTTGAGCAGATCGAGGTGCACAGCCTCAAAAGGACCCTCAAGAACTGGGTCAAGAGGCTGAGGGGCGTCCTTTAAGATGCTGTTTGATTCGATGCCTTTGAGGTTTTTAGCTGGCTGGGCTGAATGCCTTTAATTCGTAATTGGTGTTTAGGTTTAACTGGCCAAGAGTCCGTGCACGTTAGTTGGACAGATTTTGATTCTCTAGGCCGTTGCGTCGTAAAACACAACGGAGTTGCCTTTAATGGTTGGAGGATTGGCTCCACTTGGCCGCTTGCCAAACCATGCTGGACCATTGGATGCCAACTTTTTGGACATCCAACCAGTGATGAACTTCATAGATGTTCTATGATTTTTCTGCTAGTTGCTGGTCGCCAGTCGCCAGTCGCCAGTCGCGCCTCGAAGATTCGAGTTGGAACAAAACGGACACAGGAGCATTGAAGCAACAGCGTTCGTCCCAGGTCGAGAAGCTCCGGAAGCTTTGGGTTTCGAGGTCATATGGTTGATGTGTTAGTCATGGCAGCAGACCAAAGCGGTTCACCCAGCTCACCCAGCGGTGAACCGGTCGTTCCATGGACAGATGGCGGTTTTGGAGGCCCACCCCTCCGCCGTCGTGACCCATTTGCCGCCCTCACCACCGCTCCAAAAGCGAGGTGGTCCGGTCTTTTGCGGCCAACTGGAAGAAGGCGTCCCCGGCAAACCTTTGTGGACATGGGGAAACGTACGCAGACGGGTTAGGTCGTCGTGGACGCGACGGGCGAAGAGTACGGCACGGAGGTTTGTATACCTCAAATTGGGGTTCTTTCTTTGAGGGTGAAAAAGAGATAATTAGCCTGAGAATGCCTGAGAGAGGAAGACTTGATTCCTCCTTTATTGAAGTGACGATATGCTACGCGCCAATGCCGCTAGACCCTCATGGAAAAGAACAAACATTGTAACATTGATATGGTATATGCCATACATGAGTGTTTGGGTATGTTTGGGTATTGACGAGGAGGGATGTTGGAGTCTGGGAACTTTGCAGTACTTGAGTGGGAACAAGTATGTAACATATATGCAACATCTATTCCGGCCTCTTGAGGACGAGCTGCTTGCCAGTTTAGGGCGTGCAAGAACGACACCTCGATGGGACCAGAGTTCCGCGCAGGAAAGGGATCAGATCCATCAGTACGTCATGGTGTCCTTCAGCAACTTCAGCAACGGCCAGGGCATCCGAGAGTGTCCTTGGACAGTGCTGACAAGGACAGTGAGTGACAAGGACTGATTTGGCCCTCAAGGACTCTCAAAGGTGAAGGTTTGGAGGGTCCAAACCCCTGCGTCAAAAACCTCCTTCTTTTTTGCTTTTAGATGTTTTAAAGAATTTCGGCTCTGTTTGTTGAGCTCAATCTCTTAACCCTAGGGTCCAATGAAACTTTGGGATGCGAAATGGGTGCTAGCTGCTATTGCTTAGCTGGGGAAGGGATGATGTCCATGGAGTCCATCGGGCATCAGGTTCCAACATGTCCATGGACAAAATCAGGTTCCATCAGGTTCGGACTTGGCTGAGAAGGCGTCCAAATACGCACGAGAAAACAATGAGGATTCACTCGATTGGACGAGGTGTCCTTACACGGGCAATCCAGCCGCTTCAGCCCAAGCAGATCTGGATCTGCCTTCTCTGCAGATCTTCTGTGTTGGACCTGGACCTACAGTAGCAGTGAAGACATGGACCATGAAGTGGTTTCCCAACCTGGACGTCTTCTGCAGTTCGTTTTGGTGCATCCCTTTTTTCAACGGATGGATGGGGGATGGATGGGGATGGATGTTATGCCCTGTGGCACCTCTTGGAACACCCCAGGGATGGCCATCCTGAAGCAAGTTCTCACTCAGCTCTTGCTCTACTACACCCGGCTACAAAAGGCCACCCGGCGCACAAAAGCGCGTGCGGTCGTGGGATCAGATGGGGATCAGATGGGAAGACCGGGAACTTGATGCTTTTGGATCATGGGAACTCGACGCTTTTGCATTCGGAATCATTGATCACTTCATTGTGGTCGTTTGAGCGTTTGGCTTGAAGTCCTTCAATTCTTGTGATTTGCCTGATGGCTTCAAAGTGTCTTTGATGATCTAAGAATCAGGCTTTCAGGCTTTTATTTGGGGGGGGTTCAAACCCTAGGGTCAAAGGCCACCAGTTCGTTGGGTCCAATGATGCCTAGGGTAGTTCAGTTCATATGCCTTGCATGAGAGTGCAGTTCTGAGCCTTCATGATCTCTTCTATCCCGGAGAGAGCGTGCCCGTGTGCTCATGCCCGCTGTAACAGGTGATCCACAAGGCCTTCCCCCAGCAACCGCCGGCCTTTGCCAACGAGATGGTCTCCAATACCACGCGCCTTGACTCGCGTGGCGGGTCGTCAGGGTGGCCATCGAAACCACACAAAGAGGATGGTGGATGCTGGGGTCCTGAGGTGAAAACGACCGATGAGACTCCAAGTTTCTGCATGCTTGGAGGTCCCAAAGTCTGGAGTATTAGGAAGGTCGAGGTAGGCTGAACCCAGCCAACTGTTTCAGGTATTGGTAAGGCTCGCGTCTCCAAGTATCCCTTTTGTTGCACGACTTGTAAACAGCCATAAACACCATGTGGGTGCAATGGCTTCAGACCGCTAGAGCTCCCACAGAAAGTGATAAGTTAACTTGTTGTTCACAGTATGTTTTTCTTACATGGGCAACAATACCTCTTGATACGCCAAGACAAGTGAGCTGTTGGTGTATGTGTCCTAGACAATCTAGGAGTGCTTTGGGGGCGATGTCTTTGTGAAAATAAGGAAACGACAGTAGCAATTGCTCCGCAGTGGAATCGAAGGTCTACCTGTTCAACGCATGACAATCGAAGGTCCTGCTCATGTCATTAATTCCATCTCGCTCTTCCGCCGAATCGCACGCCATCGCACGAAAGTCTCTGTTTCACAGAGAGGCGCGCGCCAGGCGGGGGGGGCATCCTGCCAGCTATCTAGCGTGTTGGAGGTGTTTTGACATGTTGATTGTGAATGGGGTCAAAACATGTCAAAATTGGAGCCTGCCCTGGTCCACCAAGGCCCAATGACCTTCCAAGTAGGTCAACCAAGGTCCTGGTTGGTCTCCTGGTTTGGGCCCAGAGCCAATCAGTTGTGAGTTGAACGACCAAGCATAGGTCATTGGGCCCACCAAGTGCCACAACCCTTAAAGATCCTTATATAAGGTGTCAAAGGTCTGGGATATCAGACCATTGGTTTCCTTCAAACTGGCTTCACTCTTATCGTCCAAGAGTTCTTGAAAAGGCCACCTAAACCGAGAAAACCGGAGCTCTCTCGGTTTTCGAGGTGGTCGGAAGCAGCAGGGGATGTGTAAAAGCACTCCATTTACCCTCCCAGCAAGAAACATGATTGTTCCAGGGAGTGTATATATGGGAAGGGATTCAGACAGCGCTGAAGCTGTTCCCAGCATGATCCCAGCTGATTTTTGGCCGCATCCGCCCGCAAGTTTGAGGATTCTGATGGAGTCAGCCCGTCTGAAGTTGAGAAGAGGGGGTGACGGTCAAGCGCTGTATGACTGTGTGACTGTGAAGAAATGAACACTTTGCCTTCGCAGCTCACCTCTAGAAAGACTCGCAACAGTTCATCCATGGTGAACTTTCATTACTAACTTATCACAGTTGGACGTAATGAGCATATATCAATGAAACTCCATCTCTCAATGAACGGCGCACGTTTTATTGATCTACCTTTAGGTGATCAATTTGTTCGTCTTTGTTCAAAGTTGGCAATACTTATCAATAATGGACACAGTTGATAGGGGTGTCCGGGGAAGACATCCCTGTTCGGCCGGAAGAAGGACAATTGACAGACCCCAACCCCCTTGGTGGGAAGTCTTTCTCCAAAAAAACACACACCTATCACCAGGACCTGGACCGGACCGGACCTGACCGTCCTTGCGATCTGTAGATGTGAAAGGTCACCAAAACTTAGGCCTGTGAAAAAGGCTCTATGAGACTTCAAGGCTCTGAGGAGACTCTAAGGCTCTAAGGAGGTCATGAAGACTTCAGCTCCGGACTTTCGACTTTCTGCTCTTTCTCTTCTCATCACAACCGCAAACACGACCCTTTTTTCGAAGCCAAGTTACGACCGGCCAGGGTCCGGCGCGACAACTTCGCGTGAGGGAGAGAGATGCTGAAGAACATCTCGGTCGGAGGCAGTCGGAGACCGCACCTGATAACCAGGACCCATAACCTGGAGGAAGGAGAGTGAAGGATCCATTGATGTGACTGAGCATGTTTCTACCGAGGTGAACGGCATGTTAACTTGTGTTTGTTTTGGGGTCTGGCGATGTCTTCTCTTAGAGGGCAAAGTTTTCATGGTTGCTTGTTGGAGGGCTTGTGTGTTAGCGGCCACATGCGGCCACATGGTTTGATCGGTTCCACGTCGTCTTCGGTAGCTACAATAAGCTTTGCCAGCAGCTGGTCTCATCAAGTACGGCTGCTAAAACCATCACGTTTGGTCTGATTCACAGGGTCGGGGGAATCATCCAACCTCAATGGATGTAACAGATTGATAATCCAACGACTAATCCATCCATTGGCCTTTAGGTTCGTCAAGGGGCCACAGATGGCTTCTGGATGCTTCTTGAATGTAACATAATGTAACAATGGTCTTGTCACGGTGTGTCCCAATACCAGTAACAGTCGGCAAAAGGCTATCACAGTGGCCATCACCACTTTTGAGATTGAAAGGCCTGCAACCTAACCCAACCATCATCGTCCTTTTGTTGGATTCATAGCAGGAGATGCCCCCATGGTCATTAACATGTTTACCGTTTACCTAATATGATATGCACTTGGGGTGGTTGATTGATTCATTGCGCCGCCTCTGTCCACACGTCCGGTCTTCTGCGGCTAGTCCGGACGGGACGGGGACTTTGAAAGGGGGCATTCTCACTGCTTAAAGCTGTTGAGTTGATGAATCAGTGGAATTGTCCTGGTTCAAGGAACTACAGTAGCATCCTTCATCCTGTTCAGAGAATTGCCTAATCCCCCCCCTCATTGGTTCTTTCGGTGTCTTTTGGATGTTTTTGGCACTCGTTCGCCGTTCGCCCACCGTCGAACCGTCGTCGAACCGTGCTTTCACGACGGACCTGATGCCTCGACGGTGCGGACGGACCTGACGTGTCGACGTCGCCTGCATCATCATCCACTCTGCCAATATAAGTATAGACAGTGGTATAGACCCAATGCATATACCCAGATACGAACTCCTATGTTAGACTTCTCACGACTTGCTCTATCTCGCTATTCTACGTTCCCTTCTCCCAACGAAGGCAGAAACGACCGACCAGCCGCCGGTGTGCTCCTTCGGCCAGGCCGATGCGACCCGACCACCGGTCGCGGCACGGACCGAGCACGGCGGAAAGAGCGCGAGGGGAACCGGTGGACCGGGCGACCGGCCGCTGGCTGTGTAGGGTGCGTGATGGGGTGTAGGGTGTGTGGGAGTTGTAACCATGCTTCACAGGTGTGAGAATGGTAACCGCTTCAGGGCCTGAACGACCCATGGTGTGAACCTGGTGGATGGCTTGAACGATCCATGCCCCAGACGTTGGGTTTGATCGAACACAGATCGTATCGTTGTTTGGTTCTATCATGCAGACGGTGAATGGATGAATTATGATGAATTACTGTGCCCCTTTTTGAGAATCAGAACCAGGTTCACGCTCCAACGTCAGTTTGTATGATCAACGATCAACAGTTGCGGTTGCTGGTTTCAGGAGGAAAACCAGCCTTGACTTTCCTACTGAACTGCCAGCCGTCAGCCGTTTGCGATTCAACGTGGCCTTGGATAGAGTCTAGAGCCAATTCCCGTGCTGCAGGCGGGCATTTGTTTGGGGGGACAAATTGGCAAGGTGGCAGTTTCTGGCTTCAGTGACAGCTGTTGTCAAATTGCCACAAAGGCAAAGATCAAGGTGTTCCACATGATGATTATGATGAGGATGTGGGCCCATCTCCTTCAGTAGCGCTGTTTCCCTTCACTGTGCAGATGCTATGGAAATGATGAAGAAACACTCGCTCACTCACTCAGTTATCAGTCAGTCACTCACACACCCAATCACCATTGCAGGACCTGACAGAGGAGAATGACAAGAATAGGCATGTGCTGGAGAACTCATACTCCCTCTGGAACTGACACACAAGTCCGCAGAAGAAGGGTAGTTGTTTTTGAAGTCCGCTACAAGTCATAATATAGTATACAGGGTTGGTACAGTGAACAGGAATCACTGGAAATGAAACTGGTCCTAGAAGAAGGTGACTTACCCTTCTTGAGAAACAAAAAGCATGAAAAAACAAACTGACACTACCACCGCGAACCACCAAAACAACACAAATTCCATTGGTTTTGAACTAACTATGGTGCAAGAGGTTTTCCTTCATTAGCGCACATGAATGTAACGCGGGAGCGCGCGTGACTTTGCCCGCCGAGCTGCTCTGCTGCTCGCGGGTGAGGCATGTCGAAGAGCGGAACCGTTAAGACCTGGAACGATGAGAAAGGCTTTGGATTCATCGGCAGGGAACCCTGGGAGATTCTCGCAGACTCGCTCTTCACGGCGGTGGAAGATATATTTTTTTCCGCGATATGTGATGCAAACTGGCGTGATATGATCTGTGGTGGAGTGTTTTGTGTTTTTTTGACGTTGGTGGTTTGCGGGCATGGGTATCAAAATGACAGTCCAATATATAAGGATCAAACATAAATTACTATCCTATTATCAGGATCAAAAGATTCTCATCATCAAAAGTCTATTAGGAAGGAAAGAAGGAAGAAACGAAGCAAGGAAGGAACGTCCAGGAAGCAAGCCCTAGATTGAAAAGAAGGGTATTGTATTGTGTCAAAGCACTTTTCAAAACAACCCATGGGTCAATTCTAGGAACAGAACAGGGCTTCGCTATGGCTGAGCCCAAGGACCTATTCGCCCAGACACAACATGCTTGCTAACCTAGATGGTCTCTTTCTTCAAACATCTTCAAACCATTTTCCTAGATGGCTCACCTCGTACTTTCGTTTCTCGCAAATGGTCGACTGTTTTTTGCTGGGCAAAAAAGCCCGCAACATTTGCACCGGGATTCCGATCTTGTCTACTACGAAATCCGTGGCTGAGAGTGGAACCGGATCCGTGAGAGTGGAACAACGAAAAACTCATGGTTTGGCTGCAGTCATGGGGGAGGCCAACAAACACACAACAGGCAGCAAAAACCTAGAAATGTATAGAAATGTTTTGTCCTGTAATAGTTATACATGACCTGCTTTCACACGGAACCCCTACTCCATGTTACGCTTTGGTGGCTCGAGAACGCAATTAAAGCTTGCAGTGATCATAACCTGTCACTGTGTAAAGATTACTGACAGGAGCGACAGCTATAATTAGATTCTTTTTGTGTGCTGCTGGTTCTGCCAGAAAGCACAGTCTTTTTGGAGCCGCCGGCTTTGCATGCTGGGGGCAAGTGTTTGTGTGCGAAAAGTCTTGGACAAGCTTTAGGCCGTTGCACTCTCTTTCAATTCCGGTTTAGGAAAAATATTGTTTTTTTTTAGTTTCATTGGTATTTTTTAGATCCTGATAATTGTTTGGTTTATCCTCTTATTTGGTTTGCGCCCCCGACTGCTCGACCCGGGTGGGGAAAAGAAAGAACCATCAAAAAGAGGGCTAGTTCTCTCCGACTAGTTCTGCTGACTGTATACCTGGACCTTCAAAGAGGTGTCCTGCCTGGAGATCCATAGGTAGTGTAGGGGCTTCCAGCAGGTGACCCCTTTGAAGGTGCTGGTATTATATATATATATACACTGTCTCATGTTCGTTTCTTGAAGGGGCTTAGGCTTAGGCCAAGGAGTGTTGGTGTTGTCCCACTTCGGCTGCCCACCCAATACCACCGCCCCCCAAGTCCCAGGGTGGTCTGACACTTGTTATATTTTTGTCGAAGGTCTCCATATGCACATGGAATTCTATTCATTTCCATGCTGGAAGGATTCCTGCGAAGTTCACCGAGAGCATTTGTGTTGATAACAGAAAGACCTTTGCATGGACTGGCAGTGGGGGACCGCAAACGTGAACGTGTATGATGTCGACACCGGATTAATCAACCCCCCCCTTCAAGGTCAACTAGGTCAACAAGGTTTGGGATTGGAAGGATTGGAGACCACATCCCCTTAATAAAGATGATGACCTGATGATGGATGATGAGATGAGGACCTGGACCTGATGATGGATGATGGTTGATGGGATTCTGTGGGAATCATGAGAGTTTGAACCATGAGAACCATGAGGGCTCTGAGTGTATTGGCAGAAGCTTGATAAGAGATAGGATAGATCAGAGAGCCATGCCAATTGGATCATTGCATATCAGAGCATGGAGGATGAGGAATCGAAGGTGGAGGCTATTTGTGGTGAGGGTGGATCCATGGACTGGATGGTCAGATTGGTGGCCTGTGGAGAATGTGTATGACCTTAAGCCTTATGTCCTTCGACACCCAATGGGAGAGGGATCAGAAGATTCAAGATGAGTACAATAGTATGGGCCTTCCAATATGGGGGGGAGCAGACGGTGAGATGATGATGCATTGGCTTGATGAAATTGGTGCCATTGTGGTTGAGTGAGGAATTGGGTGGGTGAAGCAGCTAGAGGGGGAAGATGGCAGCATTGGCTGAGAAGACGCAGGCAGCCAATAAGAAGATGACCAAGATACAGGAGGATGCTTGGAAATTGGTGAATGAGGGAGGTGTTTTGAGGTGGAAGAGCTCCCATCAGCTTGTTTGAAACCCAAAGCCAAGATTGAGTTGGATGGATTGGGGTATGCAGCAAGTGCAGGTATGCCAGTGGGTGTATGGACTGCAATGTGTGGAATTGCACAGCCTATTGGATGAGGAGGGAAAGAGGCTGGGGAGGAAGATCGCATATGAGTATACATTGGCTGCACAGATTGCTGCTGGGAAGGATAAAAAGAGCAAGCAGAGTGATCAGAATGATTGGTGGATGAGAGGATCAGCATGGGAAAAGGGTTGATCAGAATGCTATCTCTCAAAGAGGTGGCATGAGAGAAGATCAGTTTCACCATGGACCAGAAGATTTTGGATACCGTCCAAAAAGAACATATTAGTTCATAAATTAAAGCCAATTTTATATATTTCTGGGGGGAGCTGGGCTTGATTAATAGGGGAAGGTTTCTGCAAGGAAAAGGAACTATTAGGGTGATGTACCAGGGCTTAAATTAGTTTGATTTATAGGGGGTGTTACTTAATCCTCTTTCAACATTGAAGGTGTCGCTGCAACTTACAAAGGTACAGTCAAGGGCTCGTGTGACAGGACCAACCAAAAAAATTAGGATTCAACATTGTTCTATAGAAACTAAGGCTTTCCTGAACATGTCCCTGCATATAGATAGAAATTTGTTTTCTGTTTGTGGTGCCCGTCAACCTCCAAAATCATCCGCATCCATCCGCGAGCGCCACCCAACTACCGCACATGCTTCGGCCTGAGGTCCAGACGATGACGGGGAGGATTTGTTCTGCCACCGTTCTGCCCTCAATGGACTCTTGGTAAAGCAAAAACGCCGAGAACAACCACTTAAATCTCTCTCTAACAGCGACAGGCGCATGAAAGCGCATGTGGCAGCGAAAAACATCAGCCGGTTGAAATCGCATGTTCGTCAGCACAATGCCGATGACAATCATTTGGGGCCAGAAAGGCAGACGGCACAATCACGGGACGTCCGGGAACTCGTTTTTTCGGCGCCAAACGCACGAAATCCATCATTTGAGAGGCGCCAGGCGCGGGTCTAAAGAGGTGTTTTCGGAGATGTTTGATGATTTGCATTTGACTAAAGTGATATTCAAGTCATCTATTGATCAACACTCACTAATTGTACTACAGCTTCACCACTATATAAACAATTTGGCAACACAAATCTACATGCAGAAAGGATCATATTAAGATGTTCGGGCATGTTCGGGCCTGATTCTTTCCAGTGCCACAACCACTGTTCTAAGGTCTTGTTCTGTGAGTAGTGAAACGTTGTGAGACAATTGCACCCTCTTTCTGTCATGTCAGTCTTTGTTGAAAAGCTCTTCCACTCAGGATGCAAGGGCCTTGGGAAGGGGGACAAGGTGCGTTTTGAAGCGGAGTACGATGACCGGAAGGGCAAGATGCGGGCGGTGAACGTGCCACTCGGCGCGTTTGAACGAGCCGGGCGGTGAAGGGTAACAAAACGGCAACAAAACGGTGCCACAGGGTTGGAACGGGCTTTTGGGGGATGATGTTTTCTTGTTTGAAGTCTTCTTACTTGAAATATCTTCAAATTGATGTTAATGGAGGGAATCTTAGGGTCAAAGGGAACTTACATAGGTGCTATAGGATACAACATGATAATATATATGATGTATTGTGTTTTTTTTTGTTTGTTGTTGAAGTGCTTTATTAGGGTTTTGTGTTTGTTGTTTATTTGTTCTATTATATATGTGTACTATTATGTTTTTGGTTGTTGTTGTGTTCTTTTCCAGTGTGGGGTAGATACAGGTGATGCCACATATGCATACATATGCATGTTTAAAGCATTTAGCACATGTTTTGATGTGGGCAGCAGATGCAAGTGATGAAACATATGCATTTTACTAGGGGGTTGGCACATGAACATGCAACAAATACTGCAATTTACAATGTTTTATGCACACTAGCGAAATTTGCATCCCTAGGAACACCCCTTCTGTATATATGTCTAGGCTATAGGGTTTGTCCTATTACCTGCAACAGTCGGCCAACCAGCAAATCACTCTTTTCGAGAAAGGCATTTACCATCCATCCATCATCCATCATCATCCACTGTTACTGGTGGAAATGTCCACTATGTGCATCCGACGAAGATTTTGGCTTCGCAAGGTCTGTGGAGGGCGGCGGCGGTGGCGGTGGCTATGACGACCGCCGCGACGACCGCCGCCGCGACGACCGCCGTGACGACCGCCGCGACTATGACCGCCGCGATGACCGACGGGACGACCGGCGCGACGACCGGCGAGACGACCGTGGCGGAAAGGGCAAAGGCGGAAAGGGTGGCTTGTTTGGCATGAGAGGGCGGAGAATGGGCAGAGAATGGGCGGAGCTTAAGGGATACCATGTCTCAATATTAGACATTCCTTTACATACTAGGTTGATTTTTGCTTGTATGTTTTTGTACCATGTTGTGGTTGTTGGGTAGGAGAGGTAAGCATGGCAAGAGTTCATATTCTATAATTAGGCGCCAAAGGCTCCGGCCAGAACTTTCTTCAGAATTTGCCGGAAGTGACATTCAAAAGTGATGTGAATCTGGTGAATGTTGTGCACCACAAAAACATCGTAGGAATGATTTGTTGTTGTATGTTGTCGTTTTTCGTCTTTTGTTCATGCCTATGTGTGTTGTTTCATGTTTAAGTTCACATACATATCAACAAACGATCATCATATCAACAAACGACTAGTTTTATAGATCATATCACTTCAAGTTCACCGTTCTTTCGATCAGTCCCGGTTCGTCCGTTCCTTCGATTGCGGCGTCCCCGGTGGGGCGGAACCAGCCGGTGATGGACTCTGTCCGGAACCATCTCTTGTCCCCCAACATGCAGACATGTGGGGCTTCTGTAGGAATCAGATAGTAAACCAGCTGCCAATCATACCCAAATAGATTCAATGGTGAAATCAACCTTATTATTGTATTGTGTTCACCTTGATACGCCATACTATTACTATCTATATATTACTTGTGTACATCTCAGGCGGCGGCGATCGCTTTGGTGGAGACAACCGTGGGGACGACATCAGCAATGGCGGCAACAAGCACTTGACAGCGCGCGAGTTGTTCATGAGGCACCCATCCTGGCACCGATGTGTTTCTCCCTCGGCACCGGTGTTTTTGTTTCCCCCCCAAAAAGAAGGACATCAAGTCCCAAGTATCGTTTGTGGGATTGGTTTGTGGGAACAAGTCACTTGACGAACGACTGTGTCGATGTGCGACATGCTTTCGACTGGAGGATTTCCATGATGTTTCATGCTGTGCACAATGTGTGAATCATTAACAGTCGGAGAGAACACAGGAGGGAGCAAGGTCCCGGATTGGCACAGTCGGAGTCATCAAGCCGAGAATTTATCCGACGGTTCGCAAGAGTGATTACAGCAATTGGATCGGCTTTATGATGTTTGTGTTCTGCTGTCACACAACCAGGGAACTTGGACGTACAGGACATAAGCCACAGCTCGGGTCAGAACTGGTTTCGGAGCTCTACAAAGGTCAATGGATCAGTCGCGAGGGGTTCTTGGCGGTTGCGGTTCTGTTCTGTGGCTCTGACGAAAGAAGGGGGACTAGAATGTGAATTGCTATGTCATTCCATTAAAAATACAGTGCAGGATTAAACAAGTAAGTCTCCGGGCCTGAAGCTCAGAGCCTCTATCTTGGGGGTGTCCCATTACCTGTAACAGTATGTAAACAATTATCACTCCGATAAAGAAATGCCTGCAACCTAACCATCACCATCCACTGAAAAAAGGGGAATATATGCTATAATACCCAACCTTTGTCTACCAAGGTGTCGACACTTTCCTACAAACATGGTGCTCCATTTCTTGGTGCCCTTTCTTTCTTTGCGACAAGGTCCGTTGACAGCCTCATCCAGGGGCCGTGGATGTGACGACTGGGCAGTCTCCTTTTTTTCGGGACCGGCACCCCGAGGGGTGGAACTGCTGGATCAAGTACAAGTGCCAGACGCTCCATGGGACTGCCGTAGGACTGCCGATCAGTTGGGGTGGTGGTTTGAGGGGGGGTCTTTCTGGGGTTGGCATCTATTCCAGTCCCATGGAGCCCATATGGGAGCCTCTAAAGCCTCCGCCAACTCGCAGGCACGAGCGCGAGAAGCGCAGCAGCCGTCGCTCCTCTTCGTCCTCGCGCTCCCGATCCCCCCCGAGGCACGACGGCACGAGGGGGACATGGTCAAACAAGCGTCCATGGACACAACAACCGGCTATATGAAGCTATATGATACAATGGTGAGCGGACACAACAACAACATAAACAACAAACTAGATGTTTGATGTCTAATATAAGCTTGAGGTTGTTTTCTTGATTATTGTTTTTCTGTACATAATATGTGGAAAGAACACGCACTGATAATGTAAGGTTTTGCGATATGTTGCACAATAATTTGTATAGTCTGGGGATGTTTGGGGTTTGTTTGTAACCAGGAAGGTCATGTAATTTTCTTCTGAATGTCCAGCCTATATGACTGTAGTTTCACTTCGACGCATAGGAACTTTGCAAGCACAACAAACAATACATACAAAACCCTTGTTTGTATCAGCGTGTTCAAAGAAATTGAAGGCGTTTTACCCCAACACAGTATAATTATAGATGTTGTTGTTGTTGTTGCTGCCGTTGTTCCATCCTTTCGCTTTGACAGGCTTTTGTGGTTTTGGCAAAGATCTTGATTTGAGGAGTCTCACATAGTCTCACAAGTACCGGGATTAATGACGCTGCCGACGCTGCCGAGTCCATTCTCTTTCTTGGGACTATCAAAGTAATGACATAATATGACATATATATGAAGAAGCCGGTACTCAGTCAAAGATGGTTTGGGCAGCTTCGAAATGAACCCATGCTGACAACCTGCCACACCAAACTAGCTTGCAGCTTGCCACGATATTCGTCATGACGAAACCTCCGACGCCGCCGGGCCCCTCAAAACCACAGGGATTGGTTCGGTCGGGTCCCTCCTCTACTTTGCGGGGTCCAGGGTCGCGTTTGGGCGGGAACTTTTTGGTCTAGGTGACTTTTCCGACCTTGTGTCAAACGGGGGCTCGTATGTGTCGAGATGTCCGAAGATCAGATTACCCTCCGACTCCTAAGATGGAAGTGAAAAGACAAGTTGTGGACGTGGAGGAAACACATAGGTCTTCTGAACCGCTGATTTCCCGAATTCTGAGCATGCTGCTTTCCCCTAGGTATAGGGGGAATCACCCTCTTTCTTATTTTAGGGGAATCGCACATATCGCAGCACTTGGTCAGAGTCCCGGTCCAGGCCGAACCCTAGATCCGCTGCATTGAGCTATAATGAATCGTGCTTAGTCTTCGTAGCGAACCCAGTTTTACTTACTGTAGTAGAGTATTGGTACATGGCTGCTTTTCCCAACATGCGCTAGAAACACCTGGCCGCTGTCGTTACTGGTCAGGCGCCGCGAAAACTTTGCCTAGTTGCGATGCCTTAATTTATGAAATGATCTGTGGAGGCTGGGGCTGCCTTCAGTCAGCTTTGTGAGTCTTTGATAGCCAGTTGCATGTGGGGGGGTGCTATCCTTGGAGGATAGGGGTACTTCATTGGACGGGTCCAAAAGCCACTCCACCATTCGGAACTGCTGGTTTTCTTTTTGTGCATCCCATGCATGTACTCCTGGTGCTTTGTGGAGAATCATTTGTCTTTTGACGGATATCCACAATATCCGCTGAAAGAGATACATGGCAGCCAACTGGCAGTTACTCAAGACTCTTGCATACTGTGATTGCATATGATTGCATATGAACGAGGATTTTTTTGAAGTCTCCACCAGTGCATTCATCCAGTCATCTCATCGCACCTAACTGGGTCCGATGGAAGTGAAAGCGAAATGCGTGACCTCACGACCTCACGTGCCTAAGTGCTTTCAAGGAAACATACTAACAAACAATAGTAGAAGTGAAGACATGGACTAAAACTGAAAGCCATGACCAAACCCGCCAGTCTGACGTCTCCCTATGCTGATACGAGTTTTGTGTTTTTTGCTGCGAAGTCTCCGGCAGATGAGTCAATTTCTTTGCTGAGCTCTGGTTGGTCTCAATACAATGGTTATTTCCCTAGGGCTCCTGTCCCATATCCTCAGGTGGTCAGACCCCCCTGGCACCTCCAACCACCCTGGAGATGTGGGGCAGGAGCCCTAGGGTTTCACCACCACAACAGGGGAACCATGGGGGGGCCATGGGAGTCGACATGCCTCTCGGCACCACTGAGTTTGCAGCATCAGTTGCCCACCCAGTTCGCAGCATCTCCAGAACTCCCTCACAGTGATCATTCCAATGTCCAATTCCCACGGCATGCCTCAACCGGTCTCAGTCGCTGCCCAGGCCACGAAAAAGACCTCACGAAAATAGAAGACCGGACGGCGAATTTGGAAGGGATCGTTGATCCCTTTTTAACCATGCAGGCGAGCGATAGCATGCAACAGCCACAGCAAAAGTTCCGTGGCCGGTGCCCATGGGAAGGGGCCGTTGTGTAGGTGCAGGACTAGCTGTGAGATTTGAGTGCAGCTGTACAGCTGCATTGCTACAGGAGATTAACAGACAAGCACGACGCACAGTCAATTTGGGCATTGTGGCCTGCCTTCGTTCCATCTGCTACATGGCAGGCAGTAGTTTCATGCCGCTAATTTGTGCCATCACCCGAGGCCACAGAAGCTCATTATGAGCGCATCACGTGAGCTACATCCTACTATTTGAATGTTATATCCTATTCTGGAATTTGCTATGCTTCATATCAACAGAGAGTACAGAATATGTGAGAAACCACTCTTTCCCTTCTTTACTAAATGCAGTCTACTACATGCTCTAATTATTTGTTTGCCCCCCAAAAATGTATTGCTGGTGAACGAGATAGGCCCCCCCAGATAAACCAAGATACATTTTGGTTGATGACACTACAGTCGTTTGCACGAAACACTGATTTACTACTGTAAAGTAGTCTGAACGAGATACTAAACGAGATAGGGCCGAATAAATGCTGCCCCAATATAATGTATATATATGTTCCATGTGACATGTAGTCCTAAAACCGAACGCGCCGAGAATGTTGGGAACAAGAATCCGGAGACTCATCCTGGCTTCGAAGCTTGGAGGAGTGCATCCCGGTGACGCATCACATGTAAAATGTAAACAGGGTGGTCCAAATCCAAGCTTGGAGTGGGAGATTGCCTTGCTATCATCTGCCATAATTCTCATATTGACCCCTTTACTAAAAGAAGGGAAAGCAAAACAAGCTCTTTGACCCATATATGTTGTTTCTCTTGACATGCTTCGATTCTGTGAGACGACTGGAAAGAAAACGATGGGGTGACTGACGGTGACTCCTGGCTCTGCTGGTCGTGGTGTGTTCTTTTTTTTGTATCTCTTGTGTGTTCGGTGTTTTTTGCAACTCTAATACCCATTGTCATTTTGGAAGATACCCAGATGCAGCATGATGCAGCTGGAATTTGCTTTATGCTCGTGTTTTTGCAAGGGTGAACCTGCCAAAACAGGACAGGCTGTTCAAAAGCATTTGTTTCTGACAAGCGAGACGTGCTTCGGGTGGCTTCCAGTAGTCTCAGATGCCGGTTCCTAGAGCAATAAGAACCTGTAAAATCGTCGTTTCGGACTGAAATCATCCACCGTTTCTTCATTCAACATGGTGTTCTTTCTAAACCAGCGTTTGTGGTTTGGCGGATTTTAAGAACCCGAAAACCCATAGAACAACTGTAGAAACCGGTCGCGACCGGTTAAAAAGAACACTGTAAATCATGGCTAAAGCATCAAGTGTCCAAGCAAAAATCAAGCAACATATCAGCGATATCAGTGTGTTTCTTTCAACACAAAACATAATGTTCTCCTTGGGTATGACGTTTTTACAGGTTCTTGTTGCTCTAGGTTCCATGCCAGTAAGGTTGGAGAAAGATGCGATGTCCGATGGATTGGGGGATTGGGTGAAAGGCTCGAACCAGAAGCCAGAACCATAGTGATGGAAAGGAAGCGAAGCAGCTGACTAGAGGATATCCTGCCTGAAATAGAATCGATGCTTAGAGATTTTATATGTATATATAAGCAGCTGGTAACTACTCCTTCAAGCTATATAGATGGTTTCCGGAGAAACAGTTCTTTTCTTCCTCCACTTGAAGACACCACCGATTTCCAAGGGTTCCATGCGTGAAACAACGGTGCCAAAGCCTCACTTTCACCACCTTCGGTTCCTTCGCGGCCGGACCCTTCGGCCGTTCCGGTGGAGTTGGCTCAATCCCTGGGGGTGGCCCCTCTGCGCCCTTCGTCCGCCTTAGAACAGTTAGGCGGGGAATGGTCGACCGGAATGGGGTGGAACGGGTTCCATGGCGGGAAAAGAGCAGGTTTTGGGCGGCTATATAGGTGGAAAGGGGTGGACGTTTTTGGACATCGATTTAGTAGTATAGAGATATAGATTAGAGATAATGAGATAACACATATAATGTATTATAGGCATTGTATACGTCAATGTGTTTCTTATTGTTTCTTGGGGGGTTCTTCTATCTAGGGGATCATGATAAGATTGAGAGAGTGCATTAGGGCGCAACATTGCCTTCCGTCACACGGTAAGATTGCTGATCAAGTTTGCTTCTCCCAAACACTCCAAAGCGAGGGGTTTGATCCCACGGGTGGCCACGCCTCACTTCAGCTTGAATCGAACGAGAAGGCATGTTTTCAGTGAGAAACACCTCCAGCTCCATGCAGTTCGAAGCTGCCCCCCTCTTCCCCGGCACCAACGCCCGCTCGATGATGTAGACCCGGACCTTTCAGAAAGGGTCGCACCTTGCGCTGGCGACCTCGCGCGGTCGGCTGGGTCGCAGGCGGAGACTTCGGCGTGGGACCCATGTCGAAGAGCGGCACCGTCAAGACCTGGAACGACGACAAGGGCTTCGGCTTCATCGGTCCGGACGACACAAGGGCGACGGGTAGACGGGAGAGGAGACGAGGAGAGGGGGAGCAACATGGCAACATGGAGCAAGTCAGAGCAAGTCAGTCCGGCTGAAGCTTTCTTTCGTCGGGATTTGGGGGGGTGGAAGAAGACGGTCAAAGGGATCTGTTGTATTCGCGAGAGAGGGCTCCCCGTTTTTGGCGGGGAAAAAACAAACATGTATAGGAAACACATCTGAGGGTGGAGATTCTTACAAAGGAGTGTGATGTTTTTGGTGGCTTTTTGCTCAAAAGCGGGTGCGCTTTCCTGACTTGAACGCTTTCCTGACAGAAGCACGCAGGTCCTGAGGATGGTGGAGAGGACCTATTTTGCCACACCTCATCCTTGCGGGGATGCAAAGGCCTTGGAAAGGGAGACAAGGCCAGGAACCATGCCGTTCAGAATGGATGGATTGGGTGGATTGGCCATGGGTGGTGCAGCACTCATGGGGTGTGCTGGAGCGGTGGGCCGTTTGCAGGGTGTCCGGTTGAAGATGGAACCAACCCAGGCAGGTTGCAATAACTGGCTAGACTTCAACGAACATGGACATCAGTGACATATTTCAATATGGAGAAGAGATGATCTGTGTTTTTGGAAAGTGGTGAGCTTTCCTATAGCGGTAAATGTGGTCCGATGCACTGAGCATGTTTTGATGTGCAGACCTGGGCCCACTGGGCCCTAGACCCCCGGTCTGGCTTTGGTCATCTGGTTTGGGCAGAGCTCGAAAGTCGGTTGGCAGGTGTTCATTTCCTGGTGAGGTTGCCAGATGCCTTGAGCAACTTAATACGGGAACTGATGGTTTTTGTTTGGAATGTGTTGGAGTTTTAACCACTTTGACTCACAAACAATAGCCTGGCAGTGGTCCTCACTTGATTGCTCACATCGAGGTCACGTTGTGGGTCAAATGACCGTAGGCCCTGTGCGCCATGTGGACGGGGCAATGACCAGGCAACAGTGTTGCCCGACCCCCCCCACAGGCTTCTTTCTGAATTTCGAAGGATCAAGCACCAGATAGCCCCATAGGGCCCCCCATACATTTCCTAGAAGGGACGCAACAAAGTAAAGGAAACTCCATTTCGGCTCACTTAAACAATGTCAATGATTGGTCTTGAACTTCCAATGCATTGGACTAACGGCTTCATTCGAATCATTCGAATCTGTCTTCCCCCCCGCACAGAGATCGCTCGCTCGGCCCCCCATGCTGCGCTCGGTGTTTTCTTTCCCCTTCAACCCTTCGGCGACGAACGGAACCGGCACGACCGGGCCACGGAACGACCGGGCCAGGTGCGTTTTGATTCCGAATATGATGACCGCAAGGGCAAGATGCGGGCGGTGAACGTGTCCCTGGAAGGAGGCCGTAGTGTGGTGTTTTCTGCGACCGCCGTAGGTTTCGACAGACTGCACTTCTCGGTGGGGTAGGCGGTTCCGGGACCGCCGCGTTTCAAGCGGATGTTGTGGGTGGATGTTGGATGCCAAGCATGTGTTTTGTGTTTGGATATTTAAATGTTCAGACGATCACGGAATGCAATGGAATGCATTGTTTTGATACCCAATGATAATAGACCCAAGATACATTAGAGACGTGTGAAACGGTTTTGCAAGTGACCATGAAATCCCCATTTGAATCCTACAAAACACAAATAGCGTTTAAGCTGAATTCACGCTTGTGCAATGCAGTGCCACATGCACCACCCCTAAGAAACAATGGGTCACTGAGCACTGTGTGACCTTAACCGTTCATCGCGCAGGCGGCGGCGGTGGCGGCGGTGGGGGCTACGACGACCGCCGCGACGACCGTCGCCGGGATGACCGTCGCGACTACGACCGGCGCGATGACCGCCGGGATGACCGTCGCGACTACGACCGGCGCGATGACCGCCGGGATGACCGTTGCTCGGACGCAGAAGCTGGTTGTCGTACCTGTTTGCATTTTCGTTGGACTCGGAATGAAGTTGTCCTTAAAAGATTCATTAGGGATGATCAGAATGAAATAGTCCCAATAAATGATAATAAATGTAAACTTCAAGTTGGAACTGTTGTCTCTCTATGACAAAATAAGGCTATGGGCGGGATGACCGTGGCGGAGGCGGAAAGGGCAAAGGCGGCAAGGGCAACCTGGCAGCACCTATTGAAGTATCGTTGTGTTTGTTTCTCGATACATCCTGAATCTGAAAGACATTCATTGAGAGAGTTTCCCTTGAACATTGGGCCAAACAAATTGTCCTAACAACTTCACGGCCAGTACCACCTCGGACGCCTTGCACCATGTCTTTTCCACGTCGAAACTCTCGAATCCGCCGAGGTGGTGGGGATCGCTTCGGAGGTGACAACCGCGGGGACGACATTAGCAACGGGGGCAACCGACACTTGACGGCCCGCGAGCTCTTCATGAGGCGCCTATGGCCTCTATTCGTTCCGAACGAATGGCGAGCGCTCGAGAGGGCCATGGTTCCAAGGGGTCCTGAGTCGTGATATGCCCATATGCTCCATGGGACTGCCATACATGCCTATACATTGACCCCTCTGGCACCACCCCAACTATACCAAAGATCAAAAAGATGGGTCAAACACGTGTCACACGCAGTCAACCGCGCTCTCCCGTCCTTTTCTCCATGTGAAGGGTCGACCGTCCGGTTCGACCGTCCGGTAGAGTTCGGAGTTGGGTGCTTTTTGGGTCGTTCGCATGGTCAAACACATCACGAGAGCGTCACAAGAAGGTCGTCCTTCTTCGACGTCCCCAAGGTCGGAAGCGAAGAAGTCGTCGACGACCGGTGGCCGTGTTTCAAAGTCTCGGTGCATGTGGTTTTCACCTGTTGGCTTGAACTTACGTACCCTACACCTCCAACGACCTCCCGAGGTTCGGTGGTTGGGGTGGGTGCCAGGGAGGTCTAACCGAACCTGAGGAGATGGGACAGGAGCCCTAGGGGTAGATACTTCTTTTAAAGAACATGCTCAAGGCTCTTGACCCAAATCCCACGTTCTGTTTTCATGTTTGATTCAGGGTCGTGATTTGATCAAAGAGTTTGATTTGCTCGCGTGGTTTTGACGAAGTCAAAGAGCAGGCTCAAAGCTGAGGTTCCCAATCTCCTCCCAGATTTTGATGTGTGATCCGATTGGTTTAATTTGCTTTCTACAGATGCGTGACCAATTGTCTCTTATCTTTTGTACATATCACAACGCCAAGATTGAGACCAAACCTTAATTTAATATAATTTATTGTCTCATATTCTTTTCTACAATATGTGTATATATAGTATACCCTCGGAGTCAAAGGACATCAGAGGACTATTAATTCTAGTCGTTCCAGAAAGACGTTTGTTGGTCGATGGTCGATGGGAATCATGCCCATCACTGTCACCCAGATGTTGGTAGCAACTGCTTGCTCCCAGATCAAGCAATTCTTTTCCACTTGTCTAAGCTCGTCCCTGCGCCGGCCACCACAAACATGTTCCACCTCAGACAAGTTGCAAAAGAACCCATGGGCATCATGGGCACCATGCACATCATGGGCACCATATACTCATAGAGTTCTATCCAGGTAGCTGGCACACGTTGTGGCACACGTGTCCCACATCCTTGATTCAAAGCGTTCTCAAAAGCAGACCAAACACGCTGCACGGTCTTAGCAAAACACGCTGCTTGTTTGCACCTGCAACGACCTCGGTCAGGCATGAGCGCGAGAAGCGCAGCAGCCGTCGCTCCCCGAGCTCCTCGCGTTCGCGCTCACCACCGCCGAGGCCAGGGGTTGGAAGGACAGGACTGGTCAGAGAATCAGTATGTAACAGTATGCTACGTAGGTTGACCAGGTAAATGACCAGGTATACATGTATTTGCTTTGGGTATTCTGGTTGTGAAGCTTGTAAGATATTGATCCATGGTTATCATGGGTCATTCTTTGAGTGCCTCTCATCCAGTGACAGTGAAGTCTGAGCAGTTCCATGCAAACAAGAGTAAACAAAGTCCACCATCCTGGCCCTTCGTCGTCCCGTTCGGCTGCTTTTGCCGTTCGGGTGATGTTGACTTTCACGAGTGAACCGGGGTCCTGGGATCGATGGTTTGTTACGTTACTTCTTCGGCTCCTGTACAGCGAATCCAAGTGAAAACTCAGTATTTGTCAAGGGCTCCCCTCATTTAAAGACTCATGTTCTTGTACGATTTTGTACGTCCCCAAATAAATGCAGCATCAATTTGCCTTCTTACAGATAGCTTGCACCAAAAATACGCCCAAACGAGCTCAGACACCTCTCGCATCATCCTTCGCACGCACGTGGTCCGGGATTTCTTGGGACCCCACGCACGCGTCCGCGTCGGTAAGCCTCGCGCCAGGGAACGCGGCAGCCGCGCCAACTTCAACTGACAGAAAGAAAGATGCTTGGATTCCGATGCAGATGGGGTGCACACTTATCCATGATCGACGATTTTCATGACGTACAGCAAAGATGTTGGGCCTGGGTCTAGACCATTCTAGACCATCCTAGACCACTCTCATTCTTTTTCAGGTTGACCATGTGAATCCTTCAATATCCACTCCGTAAACTTCATAGCTGAGGGAGGCTGTTTGGAATGGATACTTTCGTACTGCGCGAGTTTTGGGCTGCTTTCAGCGCAGATCCACTGCCAGAGCTGTGACCTTCACCTTTCGTTCAGTCTCGCCCACTGAACCCTGAGCAGTTTTCAGGATCAATGTAGACTCTTGATTTGTAAACACCCCAAAAGAAAGGATGTCCAATTCATCTGGGGGGGGAGTTATGAATCGAGAGTCGATGTGATGTTGTTCTGGCGGTTGGACAGGGAATTAACCGCATCCCAGGCAGGACAGGGCGTGTTCTCACACCTTGAAAACATTATGATAAGCATCCTTATATATAAAGATTTATACATGTTTCTAAGTAAACATAGACATTTATCCTTCAGATCATCTTAAAGCAGTTGGATGAGTTGATTGACCTTGAGTGCAGCCCCAGGATCAATGGATGGAACAATAGCCGATGTCGCAGCTCGCCGGCGCAGCTGCTGTCCGCTGTCCAGGGCCGTAAATGACCGGTGATAGGCAGAGATGTGAGGGTCCACCCGAGCAAACAACTCTCCACTGCGCCAGCCAACACCATTGGGAAGAGATTCAGCGAGCAGGCCAGGAGGGGCCTAGATTCTAGCCATGTTGCGTTTGATAATGTTTGATAGTTTGATTGCTAAGAAGATCTTTCAGAGAAAGAAGCAATACTGAAGAACTCTGGCAAAGCAAAACATGGGAAACATGCTAAGTTTATAAACTCCCAAACATGAAACCACGAATCGCTATATGCTACAACGATCGTTTCGTGCAGTCTGCCAGCGCCGTCATTTGTCCTGGAAGCCGAATGTTGTCTGAACTCAAACAGAGTCAGTGGTCATGGCTGAAGGTGGCTCAAACCTTAAGTCATCACTTTTCGACTGACTCGGCTTATTTATGTTCAATTTCTTTTGTGCCCTCTTTGATGCTGCATGCTGGAAGACAAGCGGCCAGAGGATTGTTGTGATTGCTCTCAGAAAGTCATGTTCAGCCGGAGTACTGAAGTGCTTTCAGCGCAGCCAATATTCTGAAGCCAGCCAGAGAGCTCAGGGCTGTTTCTGGGTGCGAAAGCTTCAACGCCAATGCGATATGTCCATGTTCCTCTACGAACAGGTGTGATGTGTCTGTATGTCCATGTGATGTGTTTGTCGGAATGCGCTACACATTCTTGTGCTTGGGTCGAACACAGAGATGTCCCTCATTGGAGCACCACTTTGTTCCGACTGTTCTTTCGGGCGGGAAAGACGTGGGTTGCACTGCTGTGCCTGCCGGACTCGAGAGACATGCACTGCCATTGTTGGAGAGACATCGCAGAAGGACAACATGGGGAACTTAATGGTCCCAGACAGGTTACCTTCTCATGTCTGGTCGTAGGGAAACTAACCCTTGCCCTTCCAAAATCAAACGGCTCAGAGAGACTCGAGTCTGTTCCTAAACGAACTGGAAAACGTGCCATCCATCGCACGAACCATGGCCTTTTCGCTTGCTGCAACAGGTCCGAATCATGTTTCGTCCGAATCTGTCGGGTGCTGTCCGACCAGGTCGACCGGCCATGGCAAAAGCCGCGTGTTTCCACGGTTGGAAAAGCACCAGGCGAAGCCACCAGCGACGTTCGCAGGCGGAGGATTCCACCCCAAACTGCCCGGAGTCTCTCGTAAATCTACGAGCTCTCCCTGCGTGTTCAGCATGGCTCTTGGCGAGACGACCATGGAATTTCAGACATCATTTGGATGGTGGATGATTTGGAGTAGTAGTATGTAGTAGTAGCAGTATATAGCTTTGACAGAGCAGCAGATCCGGAGTCTAGACGGGCCATGACAGGAATGTCCTTCTAAGCTCTGCGGGATCAGTTCCTAAACTTCTTTGTAGCAAGATACAGGCAGAGCCGCGGGCTCTCTGAGAGTATTTCACTGAATCCAGGCTACATCACATCCTACAAATCTGAGACTCTCCGACCCCGAAACATGTTGGCCGCTCGTCATGCTGATCAAAACGCGCTCCTGCAATACTCGACGGATCAATGCGCAATGAGGGAAATACACGGTCAGTAAAAAGCGGTGCATAGCGGCGCCTGGGGGGAGATGGCTCCCCCAACTAGTGTGGCTTGAAAAGGTTGGTGGCTGGGTTCTATTGGTTGGGCTGAAGGGGTTTGCCAGTGCAACATTGGCTTAGCTCAAATGTTCTCAAAGATGTTTATAGAAATTGATTGAGAAGTGCAGTCAGAGATTCTGAGATTCCATGAGCTAACAAAGCCTGACAAAAAACCTCCAGCTTTGGGACAAGAGGCCGCAGCTGAGTTGGACTTGTGACTAACTGGAAAGGAGAGGACCCTCAGCTCACTTCAGCAACCAGATGGGTACCAGGACCCTACACTAGGACCCTCCTGGCTGGACTAGGCCTAGGCCCTACACGACTATAGAGTTAATCTTAGAGGTGTCCAGTGGACACCCAGATGGTCGGATGCTCCAGGTGTTTGGAGTTTGAGGAGGTTTATGAGGCATTCCTCGCATCGAAAGCAACTCTTGGCGCCGGGTGTACTGTCTCTGACAGTGCGGAGGTTCGGTGTCCCTCGTTCGTCAGTGGGAGATCCCACCACCAAATGGAAGGTACGGTACGAGAGGCCGAGGCCACCTGGTTTTGGTTTTCAACTTGGTACCAAGTATCTACTGCATAGATCTGCTTGATTGACGGGTCTTTGGATCTCAGCAGTTCTTGTTTTCCCGCTGGTTGATTGGTTCATCTAAGAGGTTCGCAGGGTTCCGGCGCCGCGGGTGCTGCTAAAGCGACCCTCACGCAGGTACATGCTGAGAGCACTGGCTTCACATCTACTTGCTCCAGATCGACCCTCCCACGGTGCCGCGGTTTCTGAAGCAGTCTTGGTTTTCTGGATGAACTGGCCCTAGGGTGAAGTACAACACTTGCATCCTGGGAGTGCGTTTCATTGCGTTTCGACCTTTTTCCACCAGAAAGACCTCCATTTCAGCCACTCCAATGGCGAACTCATCACCCTTTGTGTCCGGCTGCTGGAGCGGCCCACATACCTCATGTCCGGCTGCTGGCTCGGCTTGAAGTGCCGGAAAGTGCCACTGCTTGCAGGTCAGGAAACTAGGCAACAAAACAGTTAATGGACACCCCTTAACACTATTAACAGCCAAGGCCAAGGCTATAAATACGATAAATAGACGCCCCTTGGAGGCTGGTATAGAAACCCAAGTTGAGGTCACTAGTCACAGGTCACTATAGTCACTACATGCAGTAGCTAATTATACGACTGCCTTGACGAACGGACCAAAAAGATCGGTCTCAGTCGCGCTGAATCGCGCTGAATCGCGCTGAATCGGTTGCACCGCGACCGCTCGGCGTCCTCCCTCGCTGCAGGGCCCAGCTTCGCCTCGCATTTGGCGGTACTCATGGACGATGCACGAGGAGGTGCGGTGAGGGTCACGTGTTCTGACTTGTGTGTGGAGGGCGTTAGGTGAGGGTGACAGGCATTGGGTGAGGAACAAGATGGAAGAATAGGAGAGTCATGGATGATGAGAGTCATCATGAGAGTTATGTGAGCTGTGAGAGCATCAGTCTAAGTGTGATGTGGAAGTTCACCTGCCAGGGTTGCTAGGGTCATTGTTAGGAGAATAGGACTTGCTCTCGAGCAGCTCCGGCTCTCTTATAATGCAGCTCTGAAGAGGCTCCTTCACTCTGAAGTCTTCGAACTGGTCTAGCTTCCAGGGTCTTCTCCGAACCAGCTCTTTGTCCACCTTCAATGCCTTTCCGAAGCGTGGCTTCCTCCGTTACCCGGCCGTGGCGTACGCCGCTCTGGAGTCGCTGGTTGCTGCCGCTGCCTCGCAGGAGCGCAGCTGAAAGAGTTGGGCCGCTGTGTGCGTGGCATCCTGGGCCTTCAGGCGTGGCATCCAGATGGGTCGGGTCGGGTCGGGTGGGTCGGTCTCCTGGTCTGTCGGATCGGGAGGACGGGAGCTTCAAAGCTTCAAAGAGGTGTAGATGAGTGTGCAGAGATGTGCAGATGATGGAGAGTATAGCATACCAGATGTATACAGTTATATCATTTAGTTTGTTCTATACAGATGTATACAGTAGACAGATGTATACAGCTATATCAGCTATATCATTATCATTTCTTGACCATGGCCCAAGGGTATCCAAGGGCGCCAATACGTGTACCGCCTGAGGGCCCACTGAATGCTCGATTGGTTGTTTGACTGATTTGAATGACTTCAATGCCCAGGCTTGTAGCTTTGGGTACCTCTGACTTCGATGAAGCCACACACCCAAAAATGAGTGATGTTCCATGGTGTTCGCCCTAACTGGCTGCCTTAAAACCGGAGGGATGCGAGCCTCGCGTCGAACGGTTGCGATGCCTCGCCCTCTTCAGGCCGGGGATCCTGAAGAGCTCCGGAGCGTCAACAGGCGAGTCCGTGAACGGACCGGTTCACGAGCGCGTGGCCAGGGCCATCGCCGGTTCGGAGATGGGCGGTGATTCGGGCCATGGGAGACAGTCTGCGTCCGGGCCCATGGTTTTACCGCCGCCCAGTTACGCTTCAGCAATATGATTTACATTGGGGTGGTTGAAAAGGCGAAATTCCAAGATGGAATGATTCGGGTATGTAGAATTTGATGGATAGATCATTGGTGTGCAGTTCCAGATCAGAGTTCTGACCCTACCCCCCCGGTGTGATTGGTTTTGGGGCTTTGCTGGCCTTCTCTAGGAGATCTAGGAGAACTCATTGATTTTGTCTGCAGATGTCCTGTGAGCAACACAGGTCTTGTGGCGGCCACAAGCCCATTCCTCGTCCATGGTCCAACTCACAAAAACCTTTGGTGTTGGCTCTAAACATGTCCTTTTTCTGTGACTGTGGATATGTTTTTCTGTTTTTAAAGATGAAGTTAGCAGAGTGTTGACTCAATGTGGTTTCATCATGATTTCAATGTTCTGAGGTTCATGGCCAGACTTACTAGGCCTGCAATGTATATTGGATTAATTTGGATTATAGTGGCAATTGATCACCATCACCCAAAGACCACCCAAAGCAGGGACCTGTTGATACAGACCTGTTTGATCCGCTGTTGGCATATTTGAAGATGAATGTGTTGAATCGCTGTTGCATCGTCGGACGCATGGTCAGCCGGTACCAGCACAAGCAGATGAGGTTTGCTGAAGTAATGCAAGTCGATTGGCAGCTGGACGTAGCCTTTGCTTAGTGGCCATTGAAAAGCAGTTGAACCGTCATTTGCAATTTTGCAATCTCAAGAAATTATACCAACCAACAAAAGCAATGATGTGTGTGCCACAAATTCATAGTCTCACAATGTCTCACTGGCTCCTTCTAGAATCTTGTAGAGACTTTGTCACGACTTAGTCGTATCACTTCTTTGTCACAACATCCACAGGCACCACCGTCCTACGCTGTGAGCCGTCTCCGCAGTGAGCAAAGTCTCTCATTGCGCAACGAAGACGAAGACGCCGCAAGTCGGATGGCGACGCCCCACGTCCGAAGTTCGCGCCGCTTCTTCGTGCTGGTCTTGGCACTCAGTTTGTGCCGATGGCCCGGGCCCGGTTGCTTGGCCGCCAGTTTTTCAGTGCTGTGACTCGGAGAATGAGGCAATGCCCCCCCGACTGATATATACAATTCAGCATCCAGCCACCCTCATTCCAAGCACTCGTCGCACCAGCCGGAAAACAGAGGCCGCCAGTCGCGCCGCCAGTCGCGCCGCTTCGGAAGTGTCCGTCGATCGTCAGTTCCGTTGGTCGACTGGCCAAAGATTCTGAAGCAGGTGATTCGGGGGGAACCTGTTTGGTCCAACTTTCGACTTGGAGTGTTGAGGATTGGTTTTGATATGGTCGACATTAGTTGAACTATGTTGAAGTGGTAGTGAGTTGGAAGACAAACTATCCCTGCATCAATTTGCTGGTTCTTGCGCGACGCCCTGATTTCAACCACATCAGCATGCGAAGGGTTGGTGCGCTTCACCGAGGCTTTACGCCCTATGAAGGACCTTCAGCCTTCAGCAGTTCTCGCAGTTCTCCGCTTGAGCGCATTTGAACATGTCAAATCGGATTTTTAATCGTTGTATAATCGTTGAATCCCATTCCTGCGAGGTTTCTTGTTGTGTTTTCCCCGTTCTTGGACAGCAACATGCAAGCACAGCCTGAGAACCAGCCCAGCACCCCTGCAGGAGTCCCTGCAGGAGTCCTGCGACGCGCCGCATCAATCAGCTTGGGCTTGCTGAGCGTGGGTAAGGCCTGGCGTCCGTGGGTAAGGCCCACACGTCATGAGTTCATCCGGTAGTATATGCAGCGTCCGTGGAGCTCCCTGGGCTCTTTGGGGCTCAGTCCATTCGACTGAGTTCGCCCGTTCTCGACGTGTGAAGATGTCCTGAGCTGTGACTGAACCATGACAGTCATGGAGCGAGTCACAAGGTGGTTTCCCTGAACAGATTGACCGATTGACCCCACTGTTTGACCATCTTTGACCTCCTCTGCGGGCAACGAAGATATTGGACCCAGCGATCCTTTGGCGATTTGACCGATCCAAGAGGTTTGAGCCCAGGTCATAATACATCCCCAAAATGGGTACTTGATGGGGTCATGTCCTGATTGACCTCATAGATGTCGTCCTCCAATTGCAAGCGAACACTGAGTATACGGTATACGGTATACGGCAATCAATCCAGCTACCCCGCGTGATGTCGAGTGTTCCGTTTTCTCGTCTCCCCCGCGAGGCCGTTCAAGCCGAAGAGGTCTCAAACAACTTGGTGGTGGTGGACGAGACCAATCTGGTGCTGCCATCCACCGAGAAGACGCTGGTGCTGCCATCGACCGGACGGCCAGGCCACTCCCCAAAGATCGCCACTCCCTGTTCTTCACTTAGCAAGCCACCGGAAGAGGTTGTTCGTTGTTGTTGTTGTTGTTGCTGTTGTTGTTGCTGGTGTTGTTGTTGTTGTTGTTGTTGTTGTTGTTGTTGTTGTTGTTTCTTGTTATTTTTTGTTCACGGGCCAGCGTAGGATCAATGGATCCTTGCTGAATTCGAGCGCGGTCCTTTTTATTTTTGTTTGCGATCAGGGTTGGGTTTTCTTGTCCTATGTTTCAGCAAGTTGTTGCTGGGGTATTGAATACAGAGGCAAGTGGAGCATGCATCAGAGTAGTGCTATGTGCAGATAGTTTTGAGATAGAAATAGCTTGCTTGTTTGGAGTGAATAAGTGTTCTTGCCTACAGGTCTATGATTCTATTAAAGCTTGAAACACGTCTGGAGAATCTTCTCAGGACGTAGGCGTTTCCTACTCAATTCCTTACCAACCCCTATAGATCAAAGACCTCATTCTACTGGACTTGGTCATACAAGAACACTACTCCATGAGGTTAAAAGACCAGGTTTTTGCTGGGTCAGACGTAGTCACTTAGTCACTTTTAATACCCTCAAACAAAAAAAACTTAAAGAAGAATGCATTGGCCTTCCAGCGCAGAACAACTCCTATCAGGGCTCAAGAGTCGAAGAGCAAGAACCGCCAAATTCCTGGTACATTCTGACCTGCCACCCAAGATGGACATGGAGTCTGACATTTTGTTGGATAGGGTGCCAAAGGGTCCATACGTTGACTTGCCTGGCTCAGCCCGGCTCTCTGTTGCAACCACCCCACTGTAATTGATGGTCACTCTTTTGCTATTCATCCTTTTCGAGCTGGACTCCTTCTTGCACAAAAGATTACCACTCCTTGCAGCAGAGTTTAGGGTTCTGTTGGTTCTTTTGTCGCAGGGTTCTGAGGGTTCTTCGAAGGTTCGATTCCTTCCAGGGAATATGGTTCAGCAATCCCACACATCCGCTGAAATCGAGACAAAGGCAGTGCCGATACCGCGCCGCGCCTGACCGGCTTAACGGAGACGCGGCCCTTCGCGTGCGCTGAGGAGCTTGAATCGTTTGCTGCGTGGGCTTCAACAAGAAACAGGATTGAAACTCCGCTGGGGTGCCTAGCTGGTCTGGTCACATCGAGGCTGCATGCATTCCACGCAGTTGGCAGAGCTGCAGAGCCGCGCGCTCGGTGGAAGATAAGGATAAGAACAGCTGATAAGAATATCTGAAAGGTGGGGCAGCCTGTGAAGCTTAAATCCATCTATGTAAACAAGTCTGTTAAGCTTCACAGGCTATAGAATGGGGCAGGTGAAAGCTTAACAGGCCTGTAAAGTCTTAAATCTACTGTAAATCTATGGTGCTCGACAAGCATAAGCATCGCATCGAAACGGCCTAAGCGTGGACCGAACCGGACGGAACCGAAGCAACCGCATCCAATCACGGTCGATTGGCATCAACTGATCAGACCCATCCAGTGATGGAGCACCAAAAGCTGGAGAAACTCCAGTGATTCACAAGGAAACTGAATGATTCTCCATACCTTAATGGTATGTTTACCTTGGACACTGCCCCCCCCACTAACAGCAAAAAAACATACGTAAACTTAAACACCAACCAAAAAAAACACAACCAAAGGCAGAGCAGAAGCCAGGGTCCAAACCCAAGGCAAATTCACAGGTGCATTCCCAGCTACATGAGCAAGGCAATTCGAAAACAAGGGGTGCAACAAGGTCCAAACTACTGGCAAAAAATGTGGATTAGTAAAACTCATGAACACAGCTTGTCCTGAGAATCTCCTGAGAATTTGCCCCTTTAATATTCCCTACAAGCTACGTAGTGTGAGCAGTGTGTGTATGTAGGAAGTCTTATGCCATCACCTGCAGCGGTGGGAATTTTTTGCTTTGCAGCCAGGTGTGAATCTGCAGGGTTTCCTTTTGCTGCAGACAGGTTTTTGCTCTGCAGGCAGATGTGAAACTGCAGGCTTTCCTGTTGCTGCAGACAGGTTTTTGCTTCGCAGCCAGGAGTGGAACTGCAATTTTGCTGTTCGACTGGAGGGAGGCTGCCGCTGGCCAAAAACTGCAACTGCAGTTGTGGACTTTTTGCTCCGGATGTCTGCCACAATTTTTTCAAACTCCCAGGGCAACATAGCACAAAAAAAAGCACAACCAACACCACAAGAAAACCCACAACTGTGGGCTCATGATTCC